>OY292489.1:16074793-16444793 GCA_958496325.1 Nomophila noctuella
TAGGTCAAATTATATTTTTTTATATTAGGAGATATTGTAACAACTACGAAGCAGCGCCACCTACCAAACGTTTTTGAAATTAACTACAGCCTTTACAAATGTAAAACATACATAACCTCCCTTTGCTTTTCGTGTAATACAGATTAATGTCTGCGAGCGCAGACAGATGGCGCTTATAGAATAAAATATTATTCGATAGCTCATTCATGTACTTGTACATTTTACAGCACGTTTTGCCAAAACAATCTAAATCTTACGCTACATTTATTATCTACTAAGATGTGTTTTTCTTTAATTTTTCAAGCGTTTTCTTTTCTTTTTATTAATCGCCTAACAAAATATTTGTTGCTTGTTTATAGGTATCAGCCGCATAGTAAATATAAATTATTTTTTCTTAAATATACTACCTACTTTATATTATGTTTGGAATGAATACCATAGGATTTTTTCTTAATTCCTTCAAGATTGATAAAGGAATTTGACCGATTCTACTTTTAACTTGCATGTTTGTGTGCTATTTCCAGACACAACATGGACTGATCATTAATAAAATTCTAAAATTGAGAAGTTATGTAGCTCCCGTGAAGATACTTTATACTTAGTCAAGTAACAATAATACTATCGACCAAAATTAAATATTAAAATATTTAATTTAGACACTTTGTTTTCCTATTTCGAACTGGTGTGCAATTTTGGGGAACGGTTTTCATCATCTGGGACGAACCAATGTAAAACACCATACTTATTTTTATTTAAATTCGCGTATGAATTCATAGTATGGTTAAACAGTTGTTACACTATGTAAAGCAGTTTTCAGTCAAATGTAACACACATTTTGCCCAGGGTTGTAAATTAATTCCTGGATACAATATCATAACTAGTAAGTTAAACTTAACACCCAATATAATGTTACTAATAAATACACATAGAAATTTAATAGTCCAATCAGGTTTCCTAGCCAAAGTTGCACAAACGGTACTTTTAAAGTGACATGAATTAATAAAACAGATCAGAGATAGTATCGTAGCTCGCCAGCTTTTATCACAAACCAGTCTTGGAACGTGCTGCGTTAACTTAATGACATTATTTCCGAATTGTTTTATAATTACTGTTGCATAGTAATAATGTAGTAGTTTTCTGGTTTAATTGCTCTTAATTCTTTGTAATTCCCTGGTCTATCCGTGGTATTCGTACAACTTCAATGACAGTTTTTGTTCAAGAAAAGCTCATTTCTAGTCTAGACGAGAGGTGATGAACAGAAAATTCGCGTACAATTGTAAATTTTATTATTATTTCTTGTTATCTTAGTTCGATTTTCGATGTTGGGAAATATTTTAATAGCTACTAAGCCATCGTTATCGGTTGGGAAAGTAAGGAAAACGCTCCGCCGTAAAAACTTATTCATCAAACCATAAAGCTCTGTCAGCACATAATTTCTTCAACTTCAACCATATTTCCTTCTTTTAGATCTCTATCAAAGTCTCTAGCTTTACTGATAATGCAATTATTACTGGTGGTCCAATCGACCTCACGTTGTCTCTCGCATGCTTTGTAATTGACACAATTTGACGCCCACAATGCTTAATATCAATCGCAATTAGCTTCCGTTTGTATCGGACACTCGTTAACTTGACACTGGCGCCACTGTCATTGCATTTTGATGCAGCTATCAGGAGTCTAGTATTTTGGCTTCTACAGCCAATGTTTATGGTCAGCTCACTCTGAAGAATATCTTACGGTTGTGGGTATTGACTCTTGACGCTCTATCTGTACCAACGGCTCCACAAAAAGTCATTGTTATCTTCTTCTGTTAGTACAACCTCATCAAGAGCAAAGTAAGATACTAAAAAAACTTTGTGAAAGGAAAACTTAACTCAATTACGACTATGTCGTAGATCGGCTTAAGTTCCTATTACTATTTTGTCGTATTCCCCACGTAGCAAATCAAGGTGTATTGCGAAGGCAGTAGCCGGCAGCCTGCTCTTAACCACTTTTCCATACGCCCTCAACGAGAGGGTGATTTTTTTATATTATTGACAAAGGAATTGTCAATAATATAAAAAATTCTGCTGATCTTAGGTGGCTAGGGGGAATCGAACCCAGCGCCACTTGCAATCCGGGCAAGCGCTCTGCCCATTGAGCTACCGAGACCGCTAGTGGACCTGACGATTCTCTCCATGTTATTTGCTGAACGCTTAATACTGCGTTACTATTATATTAGACAACAATGTCGTTTTCTTAGTCTCGCTATTGTAAACACGCAGTGCGAGTCACGTGGCCGAGGGCAGGGTGCAGCCGCGTGCATCGTAATTGCACACACTGCAGAATGCCGAGCCTCCACTTCCTCGATCGGATGCATTATATAATCATTATGCAAGAGCTGTGATAACGCCCGGTGCAATTTATGAATACTTGCTGCAGATTAGCTGTGCACTTGTCGGCAGAGGTGTGATCAGTTGGAAGTCATGATTTTTTATGACTTGTAATTTGTGGCAATTTGCAGTGTAAGTACCTAAGGTATAGAGAAGTCGTAATCTTATAAAGTCGGTAGCGCATTTGAGCTTACAAGTGTTACATATCTATCAGTGGTAGTAGCTTGCAATCCGTTGAACCATCTACAAGACTTGTGCCTCTTTTAATTTTGAAATATTTACTCTATCGACATATCATTTCTCTATGTTTTTACCAACACCTTTTTATATCAATTGGTGAATCAGTTTAAAAGTTTTCATTAACCGGACATGCCAGAAGAACCGCTATATCTACAGCCGGATTTGATATGACTGGTGTCAAATGGAAATGGTGAATAAAACAACTGTGATTCACATACATAAATTTTATATTCTTTGTCTTAATCGACATAAAATTCAGAAATAATACAATAAATCATCTCTTAAATTGCACGAGAACAACAAATCGCCTTACACTAAGCTTTCTCTTAAAATATACTCACGAAAATATCATTAATATAAAACATATCAAACAAGGGTATGTGTTGAATACGAACTCCATATTGGTATTGATATAATTATATTTATTTATCATTCAGCGTATGAATTCAGTCTAGGTTTAGTTTAATTAAATACAATTGCGTTTTGTTGAAATATTTGAGAAATAATAAACTCTTGGAAATTAAAAAAATTGATTGAATGAAATATCAAGAACTTTTCTACGTAAATACAAAAGAACCAATATTTTTTTTAAAGGATCAGAGAATTGAAAATAGCAAAAATACATTAAATACCTTTACTTATCTTATTTTTACTTAATTCCACTATTAATAAACGCCTGTGTAAAACTGCATTATAATTGTATACTGATTGACATGAATTATTAACAATTTTGGCACAATTTCTTTTGTTATAACTTGTTTAAGAAATGCGTACGTATAAAATTACACATCAAATAAATATCTTATTACACTATTTCTATACGTATGAAGTTTTACAATCAATTTATTATCTTCAACAGTTTTAAGACTATTATAAAAATACAGGATATAATTGTTTGATGCTTACAATTTTTGTTGCAGCTAAATTACTAAATTGCAGAGTTTCAAAGAAATAAAATTTCATATTTTTATTATTCCTCCAGATTTGTTTAACTTTGACTGGACAATAAACTATTTGCATAAAAGGTATATATTTATTCATATCTATTTACGTATTTAAGTCGTTGTATATTAAGACACAACTTTGTACTGAAGTTTCCTTTACTTTGATTACCTACATAGATCTGTTAATACTGAGTATCAGAAATATCCATAATATTTAGTTTACCTCCGATAACATGAGAAATTGAGCTTTTTATTTATAACATTTATTAATTACTGAGATTAATTTTATATTTATTGTTTATCACGGAATGAAATCATCAGAGGTATGACAAATATTATTAACTACGGTATTATTAATTGTTGAACTAAATAAACACGATGTTCTGATGATTTTACATCGTCGCTTATTTATCATTGCTATTAACAGGTCAATTAAGGTAATCTATTATACATACGTTAATATCACCAAACATTGTAAATATTACGTATATGTTGTAAAACATGAATCCGTTATTCAAACAAACCCTGATGGTTTCCCTGCTTCAGCAGGTCGCGAAGAAATGCTACAGAAAACTAATATGGAATTCAACAGATATGATGCTATTTACAGAAATGAAATTGGAAATTTATCTTACATCACAGCAATCGCCTGAGAGACTCAAAACTTAATACTAAACGCTACGTTTTAAAATGTCAAAAATTATCATACTTTTATTGTTATAAATCTTAATAAAAACAATGTTTTTGTCGAAACTAATCTTTGGCCTCAGATCTTTTTGTTGTCATTTCTTGTGTTATTGCACCTTCACGCCAATACTTATAAAATATACTTTATCTAACACTGAGACTTGAGAAAATTCGTGGAACTTATATAATAATTGTGTAACGGACATTACAATACAAATCTTAATATATAAATTTACGAAATTTGTGATGAAAACAGTGATGAAAATATAATTTGACTTTAAGTACATTCAACAAAATAAGTAATACGTATGGCAACTTTACCTATCCCAAAGTTAGGTGTACTAAACTAAATAACTTAAAATTATTATTATAAATAAAATCGGAATGTTCAAAATATTTGTTCAACTAGTGCCTAGTTATCGTAAAATGGTAACAACGATCAAAATATTAAAAAATACTTTATCAAAAATTCGTCATCAAGATCCGCGAGCGCTCGCGCGGACACACAAAATCTCATCGAGACTAAATCCCAAAAATACATAAAAATCACTTAAAAAAATAATATGGACACTTCAACAACCGTTACTCGTAATTGACGGGATAATTCACCATCCAACAACTATACATAATGTCAACATGCACGAATACAACCATTAACTATGCCGAGTCGAACATTGAGCTTAACCTTACTAATCACACCCATAACATCTCGGGAAAAAATGTGGACATAAACAAGAAAGAAGGGAGAACTAATGGCACTGCAGTACACGCCTTAAAACAAACCCAATTTGCACGCAGGCAGCGCGCGTGAAGGAGGGTGAAAAAACACATCGTTAAAAACACATGCCTTAATCCTAAAATCAAAAGTATCCTCTTACAAATCAGTGCCACGCTCCCTCTCTCCTTGTCTACGTCTACAAAAACACCTATCTAATCAATAAAACCATCAATTGATCTTTCTTTACCATCGAACGCATTCACCCTTAGTATTCCTAAGGAACTTAATCCATTAAAATTTAAGTACCTTATCATCTCACTCGTTCCTAAGTGCGCAACGTTGCGAGGTATCTCTTTAAAAATGTATCGAGAAAATCTCTCGGCTCGCGCCGTAAATTCTTAGATTACTCTAAATTGTCTAATTTAATAAATACTTTGAACACCACAACGCGTCGGGACGCAGCGTTCTTAAAAACCAACATCTCGGAACAATTTAGCATCAAATTGAGAACCTTTACACTCCTTGCAATCCAGTCCTGTATCATCGCTTGAAATATTAATTTCATTAGCCTTATCCTGAGCATCGTTTCAACAATTGTCTAACCTAAGACTTAATCTAAACTAGGAATACGCGACGGCGACGTCTGTTTCGGACTTGACCTTGACGATGCTGGGGCTGGCGGTGGTTATGTCGGGGCCCTTGGGGCCGAACTGGTAGACGAGGCGCGCGGTGGGCACCGACACCAGCACCGACTGCCGGTAGTGATACCTCATGGCTCTGCTGAATTTCTCGAAGGTCATGTTGTCGTTCTGCTTCAGCTTGCCCCACAGTTTCGCTACTTCGTCTGGTTTCACGAACCTGGAAACAAAATAAATGCTATTATAAGTAAAGTTTTAGATAGTAACAAACTGGAGATGGTCATGTAGGTAGATACCATTACAAAATGGAATTTGCGTATTATTTTACCTAATGTCAAGTTGAAGTTTGATGATCATTATGTTAAACGCAAGCATTGTTGTTGGGATTAAAACTAATTGTAGTGGCCTCGAAGATGTTATTCAATTTCTTCTGAAAGTGTCATGGTTGTGGCACCAAAGGATATTCTAGTATTTTAGCTGGGAGACCCAACGCTATGTAAATATTATTTTAACAAATCATACAACATTAGTTAATATTTTATTAAAATATATTGTGGTTCTTATGGCACACGCATAATCGTTGACTTACAATAAACATCAATCTCAAATTATCTGGTCAATTTACCTGTACACTTGATCAATCATTTTGAGTGATACGATGCAATTTGTCTACAATATTGATAATCATTTTGTAAACAAGCGCTAAGTCGTTAGCTAGTATGTGGCAAAAATGTTGCTGTCTGTCTACTTCCACGTAATCTAGCAAAATATCTGAATAATACATTGATTAGATATAATAATATTATATACCTTTGTCTTTTCTGAGCAGAACGTGAAGTATGTATTAGTAATTAGAAACGAGCAATGTTACTGACTGATTGGACATGCGTTTTGCAATGTATGTATATCAAATCAATAAGTGTTGCAACTTAAACAAAGCTATTGAACCCCTGCTGAGTAAATGCTTTACAATAACTAGTGGTACATATTAGAAGTTTATGTTTACCGCGGACATGTATTAGCTATTCGCGGAATTGTGGCTACAATGTGTACTGACGATGATGTAACGCTAACATGAGTTTTAGTTTTTTGAGAGTAAGCACGTGTTTCTACGACCTTCTTGATCCTGTCAGTTGTCGATGTTGGATCTTAATCTAAGTGAGATATACGGAGTTCCAACTAAAGGATAAAATTTTCTGGTAATAGAATAAAAATATAAACTACGAGTACGTCACGTTTTGGAAATTCCTTTCATATCAAATATTCTGATGTTATTATAACAGCTTTTAAAAAAATCATATAGGCGTCTTCACAGATAGCCTTGTCTGAGAATACTTTAAGCTGGCCCTTATTGTTATAAATTACAATAATTCTGCTAGCAAACGTATAATTTCTTACATAACTTTTGTCGATGAATAAACATTTAACGAGTCAAGTTCAACTGGAAATACTAATAGCAGGGCTCCTCGTGCAATTTGCTCATTAAATGGATTCCCCGCCTATATGGAAGATCAGAATGTACATGTGAATATACAACGTGTACAAGCGTGTCAAGTTCTGATGCAAAGTGTCCAGATAATTGTGATTGAAGTCAAGGCTTACTTGTTGGTCATTATCAACATAGCGAGCGCGACGGCTTGGACTGAAGACCGCCAACACAATGCTCGCAATATCAGTAACGTCTCTTTACTTCGGATCTTAAGCAGAAAGTCATATTGAGAGTATCGGGTTTATTTTTGTTGCACTGACCCCACTTAGTGAGGTAAAAGGGCAGGATAATGATGATGAATGTCAGGTAAATTCAAACTTTTAGCAGGTCTATCTTAAGTGGTTTAACAATATACGAGTAGAGAACAATAAGCCAATAATAAAAAAAAAGTTACATCAATAGAGATTAACCTCTCGCTCCTTATAGTTCGTTATTTTCTTTTCAATTTGTTTTTTTTTACAGTTTCCCCAATTTTGCCTTGTCTTGACAATTAAAAGTACCTTTGCATTAAAAAAAAATATAAATTTATTTATATAGGACATTTACGAAGCTGGTCTGTACAGTTTTATTGCTAAGTTTAATGTGTCGTACACAACATTGTTTGGTGGAACTTAGCATAGCATATTAATACCACCACATCTATTGAATAAAGATGTAGACAGACACTTTACTGATACAATCTTAGTTAGAACAGCATGTTTATTATTGTAGACACTGACAAACCGACTATTCATGCGTTTAGCCTCGATGGACATGGGAATCCATGTGAACATTAGATAAAAAATATTTAGTTTTTACGCTCTGGGGCTTCACAAAAAATATTCGTGTGTGTTAGAAGTATAATAAAAATGATTACGAAACTCATCATCATGAGAGATTTAGGTACTATTTTAAATATAATTGGGTTATCCAGAAATTAAAACAAGACTAATTCCGTAAAAAATCGCGATAGTACATTGCCACAGTGGCATATTTTCAAATCACTGTTCGTATAAATAAATGATTTATTAAATCTTGCCTTGAATTTTCTATTTGTGTTTACTTTTTTGGATAAACAATTAAGAACCATTAAAATCAATTAGTATTAATTAAAAACTCATTGTGTAGGTGTGGCATTTGCTATGATCGGCATACAATGTACTCGTATAGTTTTAAGTCCGCATTCGTATCGAATAGTTTGGAAGTGATGAACTCCTACAAAAAATTCAATCATCATTTTTGTATCCTGATTAAACTTTGGCACAGTTATGTGCTTTATGCTCCACACATAAAGATCAAAGTCTAAAGTTTTGTGTTCTGCTATCATTTTGTAATTTATAAAATTGCAATGTTTATAATGAGCCAATCATTGACGGGCCTCATCGTTAATTTCATCGTATGTTTACATCTTATAGTATGTTATAGTGTAACACTTCATGCTGAATTTCTCTATACATAAAAACCTACTGAACCTTTCCTAGATGTTGCTATGTCTTGAAGTTATTAATATCACGTAAACCTACTCATCATCTTTGGCCAAATATCAACTATCGCAGTTGCAGAGCTAGGAGAAACTTTTTTGTTTATCAATATCACCACTATCCCGATACCCGCTAATCAGGGCATCGGATTCCCGTCACGTAGGGCCAGATCCTTGGCCCAGCTGATGCAGATACCGGCAAGGTCAACCGCCGGCCTCGCGCACACGCACCGAGCATCCAAATTTGTATGAATCACATTTCATTGCTCGGAAGGTTAATGATTCGGCACAAGTGCAATGCACATGACATGTTTTTTTGTTTTAAGGTCAATTTGATGAAGTATTGTCGTCTGTGGATGGGATTTTTTATGGTAATGTGATGAGCGTTTTTGAAAACGTTGTACAAGGTAACGACTTGAGTTGTGTTTAAAACTTCTAGCAGCTTTGGGTAAAACGTGAATACAATGATAGTAGTATTTTAGAAGTAGATGTGAGTTCATTAATTGTTTGTGCTTTAAGTAAGACATGAAAATAGACCAATTAAAGCATCCTTACAATGTATAACGAAAGCAATGTCATCCCTATGTACTTTCGCCCAATTCTTGATACAGTAAAACTATTTTAAGGCAACATTAACTAGATCAATACCTTAACATACAAAGTTATTCACCATGTCAATATAATTATTCAATGTACCTATACCTAAACCGGCACCAAAGCAATCGCTCAACTTGTTTCGGCAAACAATTTTGAACCGTGATGCGACACTCGTGTCTTTAACTCGCAGGAGGTTTTAACCGCTAATTACGCCATGATTAAGATAAGCTGTAATGTTTTGTTGTGTTAATGTACTCCGTGCGTTCAAATGGAGCTTGACTGCACACTTTAAGTGCATTTGTACACAAGCACGATTGTGTGATGATGTTTTTATTAGAAAACTAGCGGTGAGGGCATCGTTAGCAATAGAAAATATATTTTAGCGTTTAGTGATGAGTAAATCTTCAAGTCATTTAGATTTTAAAAAGCAAAGCGTGAACTATAGGGACTCGATAGCTGATCACACTCATAATATAAATGTTCAAGTTTCTCTGTTTGGATGTTCGTCCGTCAATCACACTGATACTTCTGTACGGATTTTGATGAAATTTAGAATACAGGTCTTATTCTGTATACTTAATATACCGTTTAATGATCTCATGGGATAAAGCTGGGTCTTGATATTTAATGTAAAACGCAAGCGACTATTTCGAATCTAAATTATACCGAGCAAGGATTGAACTAACCACCTTTGCTGTAATACCTACTCAACTTCTCCATTATTACAACAAACGGGCCAAGCTAAAAGGGTCAGTCAGTCTTAGCAAACATTACGTTTCAATTATCTTTATTTTCTTTGAGCCTCTTAATTGAAAAACCTATTTGCTTCAGAGTAGCAATGGAGTTCTTATCGGCTTCCTATCTTCTTAGTCAAACAACAGCTTAGTTATAAAGTTTCATCATAGAAATATTACTACGATTCGAGAAAGACTTAATCTTTCAACCAATTTAGCAATTTGCTGATTAATGTAATCAGCAATGTTAACATGCAAGGCAACAAATGCAGAAGTGTTATGAAAAATCCCAATATAGCAATTAGTTGAAAACACTAATCTTATGGAAACCAGTAATTCTGAACAATCGGAAATGAGTACGATGTTGTTTCAGATGAACAAAGGTTCGGTGTGGCAATCGATCAGGATGCCAAATGGACATAAAAAGACAATTATAACTGACAAGGTTTGAGAAAAAATGGAAGCTGACACGCCAACTGCCAATGCCATGGCTACGTTTTTATGGCGATCGCTGCAACGTTCGATTGTTTTGTAAGATTTGCATTGGACTGCATTATCGATGCACACCTTATCATGATGATCTAGATCGGTAAATTATAGGGGCTTCAAGGAGATGTAATCAGAATTACCCATAAAAATAGAATCATCATCAATCATTAAATCCTTTTATTTCTTATCGATTCTATGGACAATAGAAGTAGTGTAAATATGAAAGTTAAATACTAGAGTCTACTGAGATATTGATATAAAATCCCTTAATATTTTAATCCTACAATCATTAGAAACTTGGGAAAAACGACACGATGGTCAAAAAAGTTGACATGTAATCAAGATTAATGATTCGCAATATTTTTTTGCTTATTACTGGTTTCTAATCGCAAGTCTAAAGACAAATTCGTCAAGTAATATACTTGAGCCAAAACAAAGTGAATGTAATAGTTAATGAAATAGTATGTGTCTCTGGCGTCTTCTAGGAAGAATTGTTTTTATCATCAACACCTACATTATTTAAAACCACCTAAATAATTAATTTAATATTTTTCAAAACTTTTTGACGTTAATAATGTTACCGAACAAAATATAATAAAGTTCAGTATAATAATGAAATTAAACTCTGAATCGAACTCACTAACCTACTATCCGAAGTGCGACCACAAGGCTGACCGGGTCATCATCGTTGTTATTAAATATTTTATGCCGGCCATATTGGATCCTGCGGCCATATCATTGACGTCAAGCGGCCAATGTTAGTCTTTTACGGCTTTATTTCAACTGGGGAAATTTCATTGCTCATTCAAAATGAAGCCAATATGATTGTAAATTACCGTGGAGTTTGGCTCGAAAAATTCAAGCCATATTTATTGAAGATAGTACAATGTCGCCTTTTGATTTGTTGTGTTGCAGTTTATGGAGTTGAAAGCGATTAACAAAGATCGTTTTTACATTTTGAGAAAACAGTTAATTGTTCAAACGATTTTGTGTAGAGCCATCAGTGTCAGACTAGAGATTGAATTCCATACAAACCTTGAAAAATCAATTCAACTGATACTTTCTTCTGCACAACCTTGTGAAAACACTGCTATAATATTATATTATAGATCATAAAACGAGTGCTTATTACAGCTCCTCTAGCAGTTAATTGTGATAATTCAGCTCAAAGACAACCTTCAGTCGCGGTAATTAAAAGCAATGATGAGGCCGTCTTTAAACTCAGATTATCTAGACATAAACCTGGTCTAGCTAAGGTCGCGGTCGATGTCTGATCACCTGATCATTTACATAGGACCATGTTTTACAACGATTATTCATATTATTGCTAAGTATAAGGTTACAGATAGCCTTAAAGGAATTAAGGACTAGTGCGCGCGTGGGTGTAGGACAAGGATTTGACTCCACTCGATAACATAAGAAAGAGGGCATGTAAAGCTCTGTTTACGACCAATGAAATTCACAGTCCGAACATGTTCATAAAATTACAAGCGTAGTTTATCGATTGCATATCCATTTATTGCAGCCGCACAATGTTATCATCAACAAATTTAAAACCCAAATGTATTATGAAGCGATGACCAAAAACGTGTAGACATTTGCTACAATAATCAAAATCATGTTTTTGTAAAATAAAATAAATTAGAAGTTTTTGTTGGACTTCGAATTATTCACGCTCCTTCTTTGTCCATTTTTCCAATTCGAGACATAAAGAGTACAATTATGTATAATAACAAAACAGGGTCCAAAACTTGTTTATATTCCAATTTGCAAGTTGTTTGAACCTTGTGACGCTTTGTTCATAAATATGTATACAATAAGGCACATAATGTATGTTTGTGTATCAAGATTGTGCATCGCCAGAACCTGTTTGAGACAAGGATCCCAAAACCCACTCAGAAGAATTATCCTTTCTTGCAGTCTCTTTACACGACGCGATGAAAAACGTGGACGAAAAAAAATATTTATTACGGGAGTGGTTATGTAATTATTTTAAAAATACAGAAGTGAAATCTGTATTCTGGCAATTCTTTCACTAATTGCAATTTGCGACCATTATCTAATATGAACACAATTAGTTCATTATTATAAAAAAAATATTCATTGATAACAAAACCATTGATACTCGTATCTACACTAGCATTGGACATGTCTAAATATTATTGGGTTTTCATAAAATTTAAGAACTGCCATTGTTTAAAATTAAGTCTACCGGGATGGCAATATATGCAAACAAAACATTTCAAAGTTATCATGCGCAATAGGCGAGTGGATAAACAGAAACACAGATGAAGTTTAATGGCAACATCTAGAGAAAAGTGCGTAGCGACGAATATTCATCCAATCGTAGCATGTAAATCCCTGCTGGCTCGTAAACAAGTTTTTGCCTTCTCAGCGTTTACGCAAATTCTGTCGTATGGTCGCATGCGACGGCCCAGTGACGTCACCGCGGACCTCGGCTGACTACAAATTGGGTTTCTGCTTATACCGGTTCTTGACTTTTTGTCGCAAGTCACGTGTTAAGCAAGCCGTGTTGTTCTCGCTTTTTAAAATTTTGTTTTTAATTTCTTGAATGTTTTAATGTATTTCGGACGCCGCCGCCGGCTCAGATTCTGATCTGACCCGAAAGTTGAGCTTTAGCATTTGTATCCGCAAAATTTCAAAATTTCATAAGCAGTCTTGTTTGCAACTAGAGCCACCATAAATTGTATTCAACGTATAATTTGAGTAGAATTCTCTTAAGTTTTTGTCATTTATGACCTTTCAGCTATTTTTTTTTGCATGTCTAAATGATGTAAAACGACACCCTTTCATGCAATAAAGTATCTCCGAACACAACATCATCATACCAAACACACGTAAAAGTCGTACATATCAAGTATTTTAAATTGTCAGTTAGTTTGTAATAAGTCAAAAAGCCGATTTCAAAAACCAACAACGTCGTTGAATTTCTATATGTCCAATTAAACCGTTGCATCAGAACTAGTTTGACTAGCGACCAGTGTGGCCATGCCCTTACCACGAACTGGGGAGATCCCGCAAAGCATATTATCTCCGTAAGGTCAGAATGCACGGCTTTATGCTTCTTTATCAAGTTTCATATTAATAATTTGTTACCAAGGATACTACCTTGTGGTACGCCAAGATAATAAACAGCTACGAAAGATCACTCGATTGAAAATACCTACGACATGAATTCAATAATAATGTTGATCTCTTAACATTTACTAATTAATTTATTATTATCGCATATAATGTGTATAATTGTTTTCCTAGAAACAATAATAATTATATCAGATGCGATACTGAGGTCGAAAAAAAAACAAAGCCAAGTATGTAGCTATTAGCATAATTACGGCTATATGGCCTAGGGGACGCCCAGCGGGGAATATTTCAACCTGAGTTGTGTACCTAAGTAAATGCTGCCCTTTTTTGCTAAAGGCTTTGTACGAGTATGTATGAGTATATTTACACAATTAAATATAGATGTAAAGTGATCCATTAACAAGCTTTACATTCACCCACGTAGCGCCCAGGTTTGGTTCAAAAAGTCTGTAGGTAATTTCATATTTTGAGCAAGCTATGTCAAGCAGTGGACTGCGATAGGCTGATGACGATGATGATGAGCAAGCTTGAAATAACTTTTTCATATAACTAAACTAAACAGTACCCAATTTATGTGTTCACAAAAAGTTCGTTGACTTAACGTCTAATTTAAAAAAATTGGCCAAGTGCGAGTCGGACTCCCGCACTGAGGGTTCCGTACGAATTCTATTTTTGACGTATTAAAAAAACTACTGAATAGATTTCGTTCGAACCAATTTTCGTTGGTAGTTCTTATGGTAATGTACATTATATATTTATTTCAGATTTATCATCCTCTTACTTTAGAAGTTAGAGGGGGGGGACACACTTTTTTCCACTTTGGAAGAGTCTGTCACGCAAAGTATTCACTTAAGAAAAAAATGAGCTTTGAAACCTCAATATAATTTTAAAACACCTATCCATAGATACCCCACACGTATATGTTAAATGAAAAAAAATATTTTCAGTTTCAGTTCTAACTATGGGGACCCCCCATTTTTTTATTTTTTTTTCTATTTTCGTATGAAAACCTTGTTGCGGTTCACAGAATACATCTACTCACCAAGTTTCAATAGTATAGTACTTATAGTTTCGGAAAAAAGTGGCTGTGACAGACTGGCGGACAGACAGACAGACAGACAGACAGACATGACGAATCTATAAGGGTTCCGTTTTTTGTCATTTTGGCTACGGAACCCTAAAAAGCGACATATCGAAAGTCATAATTGTGAGAGTCATAAAAGCGTTTGATACGAGTATTTTAAAAATCAGTCCGTTTCCATATTTTATCACGTGCGGCCACTGATAAGAGTTTATTATCGTCAGTTGCAAGAGAATGATGAGGGTTGACGCCATCACCTGCTTGTAAAGTCCATTGCATTGTAATTCTTGCTAATGCCAATGACTTACTGCAGTGCTTTGAACTTAAATTATATTAGGTCGAATATGATTCCCACTAAACAAGCAAGTCTACTTATAGCTTATGGTATTTAAGTAGATTAGACGTACATGAATATAATTTTGAACAGATAATGTTATTAAAACGGTTGTAGAAAGTTAGTTGACGTAAACAATCTTAGTGACGTATAATGTAGACATTGATCAATCGCACTGTTTTAGAATTGGCACAACATTGTATATTTTAACTAATTTCAACCTAGTTTTTTAGCAAATATAAACCCTGGCTGACTACAGATAAGGTGAATAATATCACGGATGGAAATCAGAGCCAGATATTTGCTTTTAAAATTCACAGCGTGTACGAAAAATGCGTTCCCAGTATTCGCGCTGAACAAACAAACACGAAGTATTTTTGTTGAAAGCAAGAATTTTCCTAATCTTTTTTGCATTTTAAGTGTCACTTCGGAATAAGGCGCCGTACACACATACATCTTTACAGATATAACGCGTAAAAATATATTTCGTGCAGAAGCAAGTATATTGACATAAAAGGAAATAACTTAACCATATCAGATTACTGCACTTTGATACAAATAAATATCCACAAAGAATGTTTATTAGTTCAAAAAATAATTGAGCACCTACAATATGTACCAAAAGCAAATGCACTATCGCGTTAGTTAAATAACATTGTACAGTTGTTGGACAAAATCAGTCAAAAACTGTACTCTTTAGTTGTAAAAGTTCTTCTCTTAGTGGTAAATAATACCTACAGTTTTGAAATATAACTACTTTATCGGACTGAAAAAGCCACGAAACCACATCGCTAAATCATTGACACTAAATGGCCCGCATCCAACGGATTCCTTCAACCTTCCAAAGGTCGGTCGTCACGGTGTGTAGTCAAACTTTTTTGTAACAAAATTCCATCAATGCATTACGGTATCACGTGGTCAACTTAAATTGGTCCAGTGCTTAGTAACTTTTTGCTGTGGATTATAAAAATAGAACAGAGTTTTTTTTGTCATAAAATTAAAGATTAAAAGCTTAGCTGAAACTATTTTACAACACCAATAAAATCTTTCTAATGAAAAAAATCCATGTATAGAGAAAGGTATTGAACACAAAACCCTGCAAAAAAAGTCAAACTAAAAGCTTTCACAGCCTTAAAGGGACTTTGGAGCTATTAAGAAAGACGAAATTTTTGTTACTCTTAACGCAGATCTAATATAAACTTTTAGCAATTCGGGACACGAAAGACCTGAGTTATAAAAACGTAAATTCTGTATTGTAATTGATGCGGGAGAATCAGGTCGTGCGTCAGGTTTTGCGCAGTGGATGACGAACCAGCCTTCGCTTGCATCATGGTTTATGACAAATACTTTGCTTTCTGCAAGAATTGGTCAATGTATAATGTTTTAAAGAATAACCGCAGTAACGTTAACTTCAGAGAGGGTTCAGCTACCAATACTAATATTCACAGCAACGGCTAAATTAATCTTAATGAAACAGTATTGCAATTTGCAATGGAGTTTTCACATTTTTCTACATTGTGGTTGGGATGCGGAAACATACAATCTGTTTCAAGTTAATAAAAATAATCATAAAACGAAGAATCTTTTAATTTCAATGCCGTTGAATAACCAATCTCGTTAATATGTTTTAAAAACCAAGTATCATGTAAACAATTATTTAAGAAATCAAAAAATCATTTTAAACAGTTTCATACGGATTTATGAGAGACAAATGGTAGCAAATATAGTAGACGCTCACTCACCCCATTCTAAAAATATTCATTGAGTTATTTGTACGTAAAGTCAATAAGAATCAATAATTAAAAATCATACGGAAACCTTTTATCATAAGCTTGCTAATTAATTGTTGATGACGCTGGAGAATAACTTCTTACAGTGTTATTTATTTTTTCATTGCTTTGCGTAATGTTTAATAAATTTCCTTAGCTTTTTAAACCTACCTTAAAAAAGATTCATTAGAAAATTCATCTAGTTGCGATCATCAGTCATCTTAAAACCAATATTATATTATCTATCTGACACGAGTTAAATAAAATGGGAGCTTTAATTAAAATGCAATTTAATAAATCGATTGACAATAAAATGATTGTACCTATTTCTTGGATAAGGTCTGACCTACGTATTGTAAATTATCACTCAACGTCATAATGAGGTAAGATATTTTATATTATAAGGAACACATTAACCATAATTGGCCAAATCGTTAATAAATATTTTGTAAAATGAAGCGGGTAAGATTTTGTTGTGAACATACAGCAACTAAACGGTAAGATTGACTAATCTTAATTAGGTTGGTAATATCAGAATAGTAAGTTTACTATTCTGGGCTATCACAAATTGATGCAGCAGAATAGCATCACATAATTTTATCTTTTCTTTTTCCACAAATAAATTGCATGAAACTGTGAGCTTAAGCCAAAAGACTACATGTGTACTATTTGTATACAGAATTTTCTATCTGATGTATAGAGTAGCGAAAGCTCAATAATAAGTTTAGTCTACGTATTAGTCTCAACAATGTTGCTTTCAAAGAAAGCCCCACCACAAAGGTTTATCACTGAGAGTTGCAGCATTGGTTTTATAAAGAGCGTCAGCTACCTCCTCAGAATTATTCGACGAAAATATGTTTTTTTAATATAATAAATCCCCCTTATTGTCCACCAGACGCTCAATCTCAATTACCACCCATTCGATATCGCGAATGTCTCGGCAACACTTACAGATTCGTCACACTACGTCACACGTTCATCTGTTGATACGCAATATATCTGTGTGAACTATATCATTGTGTGTGTTTACTATACCACGTTTATCCTCAGTCCATCTCTTTCATCCACGTACATCAGAGCGGGACAGGTAGCACGCTAATTGCTATGATACGGTATTTATATCTTGGCTCGCTCTTGCATAAAGCGGCGTCATATGCACACACATACTGAAGTTTTTTGCAACTTATTTTGTTTTGGCAGGAAGTGTTTTATTTCATTTGGGTTTTAGTATGTTTTTGTTTGAGTCTTTTAGTTTTGTTTTTCTTTTAATACCTTCGGACGAATCAATTTAATAGTGTTTTTGATGTTTATTGATTGAGAATTGTACACTTCGATAATAGTTTTGTGGTTTTTTAGAACCTCTCGTGAACGCAATTTTCACTTAAATTATAATTTTAGTAGAATTAAGATATTATTCGTTGCCTACAAATTACGAATTTAAGGGTAATTAGATTTTTTTCCTTTCTTCTGTTGTTTGAAGTGTTAACTTCGTAACATGTCGATAAGATAACATTAAAAAAATGTATGTAGGTATATCAATCACTACATGTTTGAGCAAATAAGAAATCGGCTTTATATATTGCTGCTGTATTATTTTAAATTCTATTACCAAGCGCTAGAGTTCACATCGCATCATTATTAAACACTATAATGACTGATAGTGATTTCTAAGTGAGAACATCCTTATCTGAAGCAGTGACAACAATGAGTCAGGTACAATATAACTATTGTTGATAAAGTCTTCAATACGGATCGGTCAGTCAGATGTCAATATAACTGATAAGTCAACATTTAGCACCGCTTTATATGGAAAAATATGTTTAACACTGTAGATATGGTGTGAAGTTTGGGTGTAAATAAATAGTACCTACACAGCAAAACAAAACTTTGAATACGTAATTTTAAGCATGACCAAAAGAGTTGTTATCCCGTGCAAAAAGAATTTCATATGGATGGATTTTCTTTACAATGAACCTGGGCATGCCTGTGAGGTTAAATGTTTTTCTTAAATTGTTTAAAGTAGTTTTGTTTGCCCTTCTGTTATCCCTAGACATCGAGATGTTTCTATCTTTTCCCTTTCCATCTTCTGAAGATGACCTACTAGTTCGCAACAACAAAAGTCAAACATCAAACAACAACAACACTCGTAACATAACCGTTACTACAATCAATTTGAAAGTCTAAAATCTTACAAATCCATCACATTCCAATTTCCACATAATTCTGTAGTCACAAAGTTGTTTACGCACATCAAAACATTTCAGCGAACCGAAAGCCGCGCGTCACACCCACTCACGTGTGTGGATGTAAACATTGCGCGTGCGTGTGTGCGTGTGTGTGTGCGCACGCGACTAGCGGGGATTCCCACCGTGCAAATTGAGATCGCGCGTAGCAATAAGTGATTCACGACTCGAATTAACTACTTATTGGATTCACTTTTACATTCTAACTAGGTGTGTAATGGTTGAGGATGGTGGCTACTTTAAAGAGGTAATCTGTTTTGTTAAGACACATCAGTGTCCTAACTCGTATAATGATAACTATCATACTAGTACTGTGAAGTTGTTGAGTTTTATTTGCTTTACTGAATATTGAGATATCCACTCTAAGATAACTTACTGGATTCACTTTGAAACTAGGTATTCTGATTAAAGATATTGCTTGGTTTAAAAAGGTGAACGCTTTTAGCTATGACAAAGACAATTAGGAATACTGTGTCTTATGTTACTCTCATTTGCTTTACGGAATCTAGAGAGATTTAAACTCGAATTATCTTATTGGATTTACCTTTACATACCTACTTTTTGTACTATTCTGATTGATGATTTTGTTTAGTTTGGGTAAATGGGTTTATTTAGGACATTCTGAACTTTGAACTCTGGTCGTGATTGTGTAGTTGTTGACTCTACCTACTTGCTGAACTGAACATAGTGGTAGTGTTGAGTTTCCTGACAATGTTGTAGTACGCTAAAGTTCTAACTAGTTTTACATTTTCTTATTGGAATTTAAAATCAATTTCCTTTTCTACGGAATGTATGCAAAACGTATAAAAATAATAGTTTTGGAATTGCCACCTTTTTTAATTTTGTTATTTTGCATTCGACCGTATCTATAGAAGAATAATAGTTTAGACTGCGCAAACCTTCAAATTTCATATTTAATATACATTTTGTATACTTAAAATTATAAATCACGCGACCTAAACACGTGAACCATTTTGTTCTAAAAAAATTCTGAGAAAGAAAAAATCAAGGAATCTGTATAAAGTCTAAACGTGGAAAATTGTAGCTAGTAACAAGACGTAGGTATATAATAACACAAACAACTCACTTGGAAAGTCTAAATACAGCAACTCGCTTAAATAAAGTTATAAAAGTTACGTGAAAATTTAACATTTTTACTTCCAAAGAAAATGTACATTGAGACCTTTCAAAAATATTTTCGTACGAAGTCTTATTGTTCAACAGGTGACTGATGAATAAGGTTTTTATGTAGCTACGAAAATATAATTATTATTTATACAGACATTTATTCGTACTTGAGCCTAGCCGGCATTTCTATCCACCACCTTAGATTTCTATACACTAGTTTACTGCTCTTCTAAGGGCGCCGATTTTTTAACCAGGGTGAGAATTGCTGTAGTTTGTGGTAGTATAAAGTCTCCGTTTCAACAAAGACTAGTAAACTATTTTATGACATCTTTTGTATGGATAAATAGTCATACAAATGACATTGATACCCATTTGAAATATTGTGCCAAAGATTTTTTTCTATTAAATATAAGCCGCTTACTCGAGTCATTATAACAATTAAACCCCGATTTTGTTGAATCTTTACAAAAAGAAACTTTTCGTACAAATAAAATAAATTATGTTCTTATAACGCCTCAATACTCCAACTATTGGGCCTGGCCGTGTACTCGTGTTCTGGGTTCAATGCCCAGTCGAAGTTTTTAAACATTGCTAAGTTTGTGATCTCCGCCCCCGTTCAAAGATGGAGGCTTTTGCCCCCCAGTGGGACTTAATAGGTTGATACTCTTAAGTTACTTTTGTTCCTTGAATATTTCAAGGATTATATTTAACTGGTGGTTGTGTCTTTTTCCATATTATATTTTAGACTATTTTGTTGCTTGCAACGTACCTAGTAAACTTATAAGATTTGAGACTTTCGTGTTGCATTACTACACTGATATTACATATTTAAATAGACTAAACTTGATTTTAAATTGTGTAGTACATTTAGTAAACTACTTAATGCTTGACGTTTCGGCTGCAAACGCTGTGAATACAAAGTTAGTAAACTTACTTTATTTTCACAATTTACATCAATGTGTGTGATATTGTCTGAAGTTTATTTATATTATGTGAATATTTTCTATACGCGAACTACTCGCAATAACAATGAGTGTGGTTTGCGTTTGTTATTTATCTCGGCTCGGCCAATGCAACACTTGAAAATACTAAATATACGCAAAAACAAAAGAAGCGGAGGAATAACGCACAAAGAAGGCTCAGGAAGGAGGGGCCTGACTAATCAATATAATAGAGCCACTATGAGAAAAAAATGTATACGTATCTACGCCTGGAGTGAGGTGCCGGGCGATTCTCAGCCCTATGTGGAGGGTGGAGGGCAGAAAAAGGCGTGCAGGCACGTGGCACGAGGCTGCCCTAGTTATAAATAGATTTTCACGAAAAAGAAATGTTACAGGGACTTTGGTGCAAGCCTCCGCATAGAGTAGGTTGAGGGACAGAGGCTGGCCGTGTTTTTATAATAATTGTAGTTACGTATTGATTAGTTCTATGTTTAGTACTACATACTAACGTGTTATACTTGATGTAGATTGCGATAGAAACGACAAACATTTAAGAATTTGTTATTAAAGCCAAGTAAAATAGTTAAACTTTATTTAAACTACACTTCTAAAAATTTATGACGTAGGTACTCGCACAAATATTAATGTTTTATCCGTATTATATTAATTTCAAAAGTGAAATTCCAATACCTGATAAGTATATGGGTGTAATAATAACACCATGAGCCGCACCGTCGTGTAAACCATACCTACAGGGAAAATTTAATTAATATAACCTTAATTGGCTTAATTAACCGCATAGATGGATTATATGACGAACCTTGTATTATGGGGCACTAAAAATACAAATTATCTTTAAACCATAGCCATATAATATTACAAATTTATGTATATTGTGTATGTTATTCTGTATTTGTATCATTGTAATTTTAATAATACTGTTATTATCAATTCGGTTGCTAATTAAATTATGGAAAAACAATAATAATGCGTACAAGCACGAGGGTGGCCATATTTTCTAATGGATTTGATTATTCAATTTTAAAACCGTTGGTATTAAAGCGAAAGCAGTTATAATTCTTTACTAGTAATTCTTTATTAGTCCGATTACTGTTGATGCCATGCCAACTGCCAAAATTATTAAGGTGCGGAATATTTACCATACACTCCCGTATTATTTTCAGAAAGCTTTACAAACGTTATACCTAGGATTTCTAATGGCACAATTTTATGCATTTTTTTGTGTATCAAGAGTCAAATCTGAGGGTAAAACCCTCTGACTTGACTTTTGATACACTGAAATAATTGATACAATAAAATCACAAAAATTGTAAACTCCAGAAGTGTTATCATATTATATTGTGTGGATTATGTAGAAGAGTTATTTATAAGTGTGTGACGTATAGTAAATATGTAGTAGCCGCTCTTAGAAACAAGGTCAATCGATTATTAGTTCTTATCACAAGCCTCCTGACCCCACCGACCTCTCGTTATACCATTTTTTTGCTGCGGCGATAACGAAATGTCACTAATTATTTACACGTTATTAATAAATGCGGTTCACAAGTTCACTCACGATAATTATGCTAAGTTAGGACTTGGAAGGATTAGTCTTGCATAATGATATGTAAAGTTTAATGTTTTCTTAGGTTTACGCGACTGTTACTCATGAAATAAAACTACTTTTAAACGGATATAATCGCGGTATATTCTTGAAACTACATATTTACAGGAAAAGTTTGTCCCGGTTTTGATGTTAATATGGTTACTTCTCTAAAAATGGAGTCAAGTAGCCTTAAAATGGGTTATTTATATTGATTCAAAAATCCAATCAGACAACGTAAACAATGAGAATTTCTAATATTAAGCCGACAAAAACTAATAAGAAAATAAACTTAATCAGACACTACTTCGCCTCCAAAACTTTACAAAAGTCCATGCACGCCCTACCCAAATAGAGCTGCTTCGACCTTTAACACCGACGGAGATATGGCACAAAAGTATTTAGATCTACTTTTCTATAGATAGTCATCTGTAAGGAAAAGGTACTTCCCCAGACTGACGCCTCGACCAACTACAAAATTGCACTACACTCTATCTAACATCTTCCAAAAAACTCTGTTTTTACAAACGCAACCTCTGTACCCGTAGCTAACCGCGTTCTAATTTCTCTGGACCACACTCACAGACGCAATTAAGTCGCGTACACGAGCTGTCGGGGGGCTACTCGTGCACCCCCAGTGGGTGGGTGGGGAAAAAATGCGCGTGGAGCGAGAGAAAAAGAAAAACGGAAAGCGGAAACAAGTTCGGGCGACACGTGACTCGAGCTTCCCGGGCGCGTTGCCATGGCAACCGGGGCTGGGCCGACGTGGGCTGCATTTCCCAGTTTTTTTTTTCTTTTCTCCACGGAGTAAGATTCTGGTACGGTCATGCTTTTGTGCGTAATGGCTCTTCGATCATTACGACTTTTGTTTTTTTTTAAAGATATTTTGTTAAACAAATCACGAGTGGTGTCAAATTCTTAGTATAATTTGTTGGGGGTTGGTGGATCGAGTCTCGTTTAGTATAAATGATGAAAATAATTTTGATTCACTGTGTTCGGACTTTCGTTGAATTTGTTAGTGTTGTCAAATGCATAAAATTTAAACTCGTATATATTATAATTAATTATGCACTTATGTAATTTTCATTTATCAATTAAACCAACTAGGGCATCATAGTTTAAATGAATATTTTAACAGCTAATTTAATTTTATATGCGCCTTGTGTCCACTAAGATTAATGCAGTCAATTAAGAGTCAGTGAAACCGCTAATTCACTTAGATGATTAGAATAATGAGTAATTATATGACAGGGATCTTAATGATAACCCTTAAAGTACCTACTTAAATGAATACTTCATTAAGTTTTGTCAAAATAAAACATGCATAAAATTTAGTGCCCTCAAATGATATTAAAACTAATAAGATAATTAAACAAGATAGGTACAATATGTATTAATCACCCAACAATGTTTTCATTGGAGAAATAATAGTCGACTGCTGAGATTTTTATCTGCCATGATCACACATTTTATTGCACGTAATGTACAGACAGACCTATGAATCCATCAGATCCTTTTACCCTGTATTTTATTTACAAACGGTACCTATAAGTTTTGCCAAAATTCAAAAGTTAACAAACTTTTGTTCAAATAATAAGTTTTTTGTATTTGAGTTATTTTAACTGTTACGCCCTTAAAACGGGCTAGCGTTATATTTGTACTCACTTACACGTGTACCATATTAAAGTCACAGTATAAGTAAGATAGAACTTCGGAACACAGAATATATTTTGTACCGACATTTATTTTCATTGTTGCTCTACAATGTTCCCTGTATTATCGAGACTCTCTGAGAAATGTCTGCACGGCAAACGCAGTTCAAAATATTGAGCATGATTATTTTTTGATCGCATCCCGACTCGCACACTACAGCTAAAAGTGTATTAATAGTGAATTTTCTTCTGAGGGCGTGTTTTTATATATTTTTAATAGAGTGGTTGAATGAGGGCTTAGGGGGGGACCCGGAAGCGGCCTTGGGGGCGCGTAGCAACGGGGATGGAAAAAATCTATACTATCCGGTGCACAGGCGCCACCCAACACTACTGCGGTACACGATATATCTATAGATAGATTGCTGTTGGCTATAGATAGATAGCTGACAAAGAGTGCGCCTAATTGAAGATGCTGGGGTAAGAGTTTTTATACTTAAGCGTTAGTAAATTAAAGTATCAGCCTATTAATTTCCCACTGCAGGGCAAACGCTTCCATCATTTAAAAACATGTTTTCGTTACAAAGATGGGTTCTGGCTTTATCAACGCGCTTGCCACATGCGGGTTGGTGCTCACAAACCTGTGCTTAGTTAAGGAAAATTGACACTAATTTTGTCCGACCCACGAATAGAACCCAGGACCTCGAGATCACGGTCTGATACTTAAACCACTAGGTCGCCGAAGCGTTGACTACTAGTTCTCTTAAGCGTTAGATAAGTGAAACTTGTTTTAAATAGGTAATAAATCAGATTCACGGATGTTTATAAAACGAAGATGTTTATTTAACTAATAAAATTCTAACAACCACGAAAACTTAGCTTGTTGACAATCTGCAATCTGTATTGCACAGACAAGTATTCATACAACGCTTCAACTTTAAATACATATTTTCTTTATTCATTAGATTGGAATCAAAATCTAATGATATGGCTTCCCTGTTTAAGACAAGGACAACATACTATAATTGAAAATGATACAAGAATGATTATACTCAATCAACTTTAGGTTTCAAATAACGCCAAATGTGAATTCAAACCTTTGATACAACGAATGTAAACCGCAAAGTATAATTTAAAAAAGATAAACAGTCAACTTCGAAGTTCACAGCGACGAACAAAAACTCGAGGTCAGGGCTCGAAGAAAAAACAGGCAATTATGTGAGGATAAAAAAACACAACACAACACGCCAAATGATTCTGCAAATGTGTGCTGTGAAAAACAACGTGTGAATACATTTGAAAATCATTCGACCCAATGTGCCTTTTTTAATAACATAACAAAGATGACAACCAAAAAATAAATAAAAGTAAATATAATTTGAATGATTTTAAATGTTTATGAACTTTAGAGTTAAGTAAAACTTTCGAAAAACTTACTGCCCAAAGTCTAATGTTTCAGATTTAAAAAACAGAAAATCATTAGAATAAAGTTACTCCAGACTTGACAGTTTCATGTATATCGATGAAAATTTTGTACTTGTTTATTTAATTACATTCTGAAACCCATGTAGATAGAGTCACGAAAAAAAGTTAGATATTAATAAAAAAC
Organism: Nomophila noctuella; assembly: GCA_958496325.1. NCBI lineage: Eukaryota > Metazoa > Arthropoda > Insecta > Lepidoptera > Crambidae > Nomophila > Nomophila noctuella. Next base: position 16,100,623 of record OY292489.1, read on the forward strand.
AAATACTTTAAAAGATCAGACCTCGATTTAATAACTTCGACTTCGTAAACCGTAATTAAAATACTGAGGCCATCTTCAAGCCCCAATCATGATTGAGAAAGACTGATTATGGTCATGTTTCAGAAAGTTTACAAAAATGGGTAAAAAGTTATATTTATGCGAGTTAATAAGCTGCTTGTAAGTTCAGCAATGAAGATATTTCAGATTATGGCAACGAGATTATGAATTTACGAGTATGTTGTACTTGGGACAATTGCAAAACCACTATACAACGTAAAATTTTAAGTCTACTTTTTCACTTGACTCACTATAGCAACACTGGACTCTCGTCAGGTAACATTGATAGGTTATTTTCTGGTTGCTTATAAGATTTAGGTACGTTGTCTTAGTCATTTTTTAAGATCTCAGTGCAGTCATAACGCGTGCATTTTTCTAGTAAAATTCATAATGAACAAGCAAGTGTGCTTTATTATTGAAAAATACAAATTTAAAACCAATACCGACAGACTGCATGATGCAATCATCTATGAAGTTCTTTCATTGGCACTAGCCGATGGTTCTAAGAACACAGGAGATAAATAAACGAACCGGTTTGTGTACTCGGTATCACCATTACTATGTAAATTATATATAATGTAATTTGTAATCCATCACAGCAGACATTGTGGTGGTTCATTGAAGTGATATGAGTGGGGCCTGAAAAATCATGCAATTGTTTTTCATTCTATCTTTAGGTCAAACCCAATGACAATCCAACAATTGATAATACTATGTACTTGTTTAATTATGAATGTTGTGCTAATAATAGCCTGCAGACCACGGAATACAAGTAGATCACTGAGAACAACAACGCGCGTTAAACAATTAGAACTTTACAATTTTACACCAGATAAAGTAAAAATTAAAATCGTTTTTGGTCATAATAAGTGTCATATTATAGTCTACCTTGTGAGCATATAATATTATTATATAATACTTACTAGGTTGGCGCAGCGACCCATAGTGAGTCTTGGCCTCCGATAATAAGAGTCTCCATCTTGGTCGGTCCTGCGCCATCTCCCGCCAGTCGTCCGCCCTAAGGTTCCGCAGATCCGCTTCCACTGAATCTGTCCAGCGGTATCTTGGACGACCAACTGGTCTACGTCCATTTGGTCTTCCCTGGTACGCTCTCTTAACGGCTCGATGTTCTTCCATTCTTTCTAGGTGACCGAGCCAGCGAAGTCGGTGCATTTTTGTTTCGCCAATGATGTTAGGCTCGGCCACCTGGTCCTCCAGTTCTTTATTGGTACGCCTCCGCCAGGTACCATCCGATTCCTGTACTGGTCCCAGAATTTTCCTCCAGATCTTCCTCTCAGCTACCAGAAGTTTTGTCTCCTCCCTCAAAGTCAGCGTCCAAGCCTCACAGCCGTACATCAGTATCGGACGAATTACCGTCTTGTAAATCCGGAGTCTCGTGCGTTTGCTAAGAAGCCTGGACACTAATAACTTGTGTAATGCCGCACTACAACGGAGGGCGTTTTGGATCCTTGTATCTATTTCTTGTTCCCTAGTGTTAGTGTCCGTTATAGTACAGCCCAGATATTTAAATCTGTCCACTCCTTTGAAAGAGACATCTCTTACTCTTAAACCTGGCCTCGTGACTCTAGCGTTTTTGTACCTGCGCATATGCAGATACTCAGTCTTTTGGTTGTTAATTCTGAGACCTACTTCTTTTGCCGCATCCTCCAATGTTTCAGCTGCCAGAACCACTTCTTCTTTTCTCTCTCCTAATAAAGCAAGGTCATCTGCATATCCAATCACCTTATGCCTTCCGTTCAACCGCACTCCAACATCGAGAGACAAGACTTGTCTCATCACATGCTCGAGGGCTAGGTTGAAAAGCACAGGTGATAGAGCATCTCCCTGCTTTAGACCAGTCTTGATGTCGAACTCCCTCGTGAATTCTTTCCCAACCCGGACCACAGCTCTACTTTCTTTGGTTGCCATTTGGACCAACTGCACCAGCTTGTATGGAATATTACATATAATGGTACACTATTATGTTTGATAGGTATATAATGACTCTCCATTAGAGGATACCGCTGATTGTAATTATGTGCAATAAAAATCTCACGAACTCCATCCTAAGACGTATGGAACCCAATCAATAAGTATTTTATGATAATAATATTGCATAAATATATATTGTTCGGAAAAAAACATGTGAATAGAAGTCTGGCAAATTATGTACAAAACAAATTGTTACATTTTAATCCACAAATAATTTATACGAGTAGAATATTCTGTCAAATTTTCTAGTATTAGGAATGAAGTCACTCTATTTCGTTTAATTGTTCAGCAAAATTGACCAATTATAAATAAGAGTAGGTATTTATTGTACTTCTTAGAAATATATCTTCAAACATTTATAAAATTTGCATATTTATTAGGACCTAGATACCACAAACTATTAAAATAAAACATAACCTGATCTTCCAAAATCAATCTTAAGTGTTAGATTATAGAGTTTAACTGAGCGAGTTGCATCAGCGGATTCATGAACTTGCGGTGTTATCTGTCACCAAATTGTTCATGCAGAGTTGGCGGTTGAAATTAGACCTTAGGCGATAACAGATAAGGGTTACGTAAGCAGTAATGGGCGAGTTGGTAGCATCGATGGCGTGGAGGCCGCTGACGAACCAGACAAGGTTAAGGCGATAAAAACGCAACTCGTCGTCGTTATGGTTAACAGGCCAGATTAACACCCCGTTGTACAACTGTTAAACTTTAATGTTATTGGAAATTAAGAGCGTTATATAAAGATCACAATATATAGAAAAAACCGAAGCTGCTAGTGTAGATTTTTCAAATAATTTAAACCAATAATTTGATTATTGTAAATTCCAAAATCACTAAAGATATTTGTCATTATCAGTTTCATTCTCGATTATGCAAATTTTATTTACCTATATGATCTACATTTGTTATTATCAAGTTTAGTTCCGCATTATCTAAATTATGGACATGAGTCACACGATGAAGGAAATTTATGATAATTACAACTCCAAATTATGCTAAACAGAAAAGTGCAGACAAGTGAAGCATATAATGTACCTAAATGAATTAGTTTAACGTTTGGTATACTTTATCTTTTTAACGGAACTTGGCATAAACAATGCGCAGTAATTAACTAGGCTATTAAAATTAAGATTGTCGTCGCGTGTCGAACCTACGACCATCTCAAGGCAGGACTATGGTCGTCAAAGGTCACGATGTTTCATCATAATTTATATCTAACAAAGGGCGAGTGTTCTATTTTATTGGCTATTGAACATTGCTTATTTCTATCGTAAACTGACCAATTGGTATTAGCTATTGTTCTTCTTCGTTTAAAAGAAATTGTTCGAGGGCATTCACAACGTAATGGTTTGCTTTGCTATCTTAAGAAGATGATGAGATATATTCTAAATTTTGAAGAGAAATAAATTAATTACAAAAACAAATAAGTTCACCGAAGTAAACGATCATGTGTGTGATGTTTTAATCATAATGCTCAAGGTCGGAATTTTATTTGCATATTTTACTATAATTGCTCCAACAGAACAAGATAAAATAATTAAAAATGTGTGTCAAAATACTCGTATGGTATACGCAGATTAAAAAATGTGTTTATATCAATATCCAGTTTTCCCGAGAAACAGGAAAAGTTACATAATGAAATAGGTATATAGTTCGAACTTAATTGAATCAAAAATTCAAAACGGTAAACCCTAAGTGGAAAATAGCTGTTTTCCTCATTGCAAGTGGTAACATCAAAATCTTATAACCGGTTTTTTAAACTGGAATTGTGTGTTGGGTTTATCACGAACCTAATAAAAATTGTTACCGTGTTGAGTAGAGGTCTCAACATATATTGGACTATGATTTATAATTGAAATACATATTAGGACGTGCAGTTTTAATACGAGTGTAAGTTGAATTTGTGAATTTAAACTTGTGTAAGAAAGTTAAAAGTAAAGGCTATAATTACTTGACCTTTCAAGAATAATTCCTTACATTTAATGGTCACTTGTTGGTTTTCTATAAGTTTTAGCATCATTAAGCTTGCTAAATAAATCTTATTCTCCTTCCACTTTTAGATTGATTGTATGATCCAAGAAGGTGGATTAATTTATAAGAATCACAATATCATTACAATGATAGATGTGTCTCAACTTATATGCAGCGCATGTCCCTAAGACGAAACGCTAATACATATGACCTGATTATGGAAAAACCAATACACCATGACTTATGTCACACCTTAATGTGATTAATGTAGAATTCAGGTGTAATTTATTAGATTAGACAGGAACACTAATTAAAGGTAATCTAAGGTACAATAAATATGCCACAGTATTATAATGCAAATATGTGCATTTCAGCTCTAATTGGTGTTACATCTGGGTATGAGAACTTTTGTACTCTTTTGTGAGAAAGAAGATTTTTTGATTGAGTGATTAAATAGTCTTGAATTTCATTAATTCATTACAAATTAGAATTATAAATGCATTACTTGTGTAGTAGTGTCAAGTTTAGGTGTTCTTTCAAAGTGCAAAAAACAGTTATTACTTATTATTACTTGATATTTAGTACTTGATATTCCAAATACTAGAAAATGATCTACAATCATTTCATCTAGTTTGGGCACATAACATTAAGAATAAAAAATTGGCCAAGTGCGAGTCGGACTCCCGCACTGAGGGTTCCGTACAAATTTTCTTTTTGACGTATTAAAAAAAAACTACTGAATAGATTTCGTTCGAACCAATTTTCGTTGGTAGATTTTATGGTTATGTACATAATATAATTATTTCAGTTTTATCATCGTCTTATTTTAGAAGTTAGAGGGGGGGGGACACACTTTTATCCACTTTGGAAGGGTCTGTCACGCAAAGTATTTACTTTAGAAAAAAGTGATATTAGAAACCTTAATATAATTTTTAAAGACCTATCCATAGATACCCCACACGTATATGTTCAATGAAAAAAAAAATTTCGAGTTTCAGTTCTGACTATGGGGACCCCCCACTTTTTTTATTTTTTTTCTATTTTCGTGTGAAAACCTTGTTGCGGTTTACAGAATACATCTACTCACTAAATTTCAACAGTATAGTACTTATAGTTTCGGAAAAAAGTGGCTGTGACAGACTGGCGGACAGACAGACAGACAGACAGACAGACAGACAGACAGACAGACATGACGAATCTATAAGGGTTCCGTTTTTTTGCCATTTTGGCTACGGAACCCTAAAAAGGTTCCTACTTAATAAGTGTCTTCATTACATAATTTCCTTATATCTTAATGTTAAACAATTAGGTCATTGATCTTTGAAAATTCTCGGATTATCTTTAATTGTCTTTCATTATTTTATCTGGTGTACAACGAGGGGTGATTTGGACGAGATGTACCTACTTGGAGATGCCATAGCAACGGTAGGTAGCGTCTAACAACGCCTGTCCGTAATTACACACATTATATTCATTAGTTTGCCGCCGCATTACCTATAACCTACAGATACTTGATCCGATCCAAGGAGACCGGTACAATTACGAGTTAATCATTCGACTAATAATACAGTTTAAACCTAGTCAATAAAAACCGGCCAAGTGCGAGTCGGACTCGCGCACCGAGGGTTCCGTACAAACCTGCAAGGTTTACAAAGTTCGTTCATTACGACAATCGAGTCATAACTATGGTATTTTTATTGCAAAATGAAATTCATAACATTACTACATTCATAATGGGGAAAGATGGAGGAGCACAAATTAAATATATTTTGTAATGTAACTAAAAATTTAAGGTTTTCGGAATTTTTCCTTAATGTGTGCTATAAAACGTTGCTTCATGCAACATTTCAGGATTCTAGGTCGACTGGAAGTACCCTTTAGGTTTTGATTCCCTTGCGAGTACTTGCGAGTTTCAAAATATGCAGCTTAAATTGCTGTTTCTTTCGAATGCGTTGACATAGAAGTTTGATTTTATTACAGCTTAAAGGTTTTATAGACCTGAGTATTTGGTATGAATTTCAATTTAATACCTCTACGCGTTTATGAGGAAATGGGTGGTAAGTTTAAAATTATTAAAAAAAAATACCATGTGATGTAACTAAAAATTTATGGTTTTCGTAATTTTTCCTTTATCTATGCTATAAGACGTTGCTTCGTACCAAATTTCAAGATTCTGAGTTCACGGGAAGCACCCTGTAGGTTTTGATTCCCTTGCAAGTGTCGAAAATTTGCGGCATAAACAGCTGTATCTTTTGATTGCGTTGGCTTAGAAGTTTGATTTTTTCACAGCTTCAAGGGACAGTAGACTTGAGTAATTGATATAAATTTCAGCTTCATACCTCCACGAGTTCCTGAGAAAAAGGGTCTTGACAGACGGACGGACGGACGGACGGACGGACAGACGGACAACAAAGTGATCCTATAAGGGTTCCGTTTTTTCCTTTTGAGGTACGGAACCCTAACAAACGATGAAACAAAACCAGAATATGTTAAACAAATTCTCGTTTCTTGGCATCGTTTCAAACGAACAATCCAACAAGTTATGTTTTATGCAGCCGTAAAGATTAATATGGATCCAACAAACGAACAAACGATCTCGCCTCAATAGATCCACCGCTGTAAAACAGTTTATTGTCCACTTGTGCTGATCCACGTGCCTTCAACGTGATAAATAATGTATGAGCCATATTATAAAACGAGACGCGAGATGCGCTTTGTAGATGCTCAAGTCACGATGCACTTTTTGCAACGACAAGGACGGAGAGACTCACCTGAACTTCTTCTGTTCTCGATCTTCCCACTTTATTATCGTCGGGTTGTATCTGGGGTCCAGCAGGAGATTCCTCAGGAACTCGGGGACGGAGACGCTGCGGGGGCGCTTGCAGATCTTGCGGCCGCTGCCCTTGGGCCGGCCCGGGGGGCGCTTGAACGACTTGCGCTTGTCGTCCTCGTCGCCCGACTTGCTGCCGTCGCTGCCGTAGTACTCGGGCGAGGCCGTCGCCGACGAGCGGAACACCTCCTCCGTGTCGTCGCTCGAGTCGTACAGGCCCTGCATCAGGCTGCTGTCGTTCGGCCTGTAGTCCGACGCGTACGGCCGGCTCTTCTGTCCGTTGTGATCCAACGAGTCTAAGTCTAACACTTGCACTTGGTCCGGGTTATGATGGTATTGGTCACTCTCCACGTATCGGAATACTGACGAGTCTCTGTCTCTGTACATCTCCTCACTTAACCTGCACTGGAGCTTGTCGAAGACGCCCTCGGCGAGGCGCCTGCTGACCATGGGGTCGACGTGGTGCGACACCATGCGCTGCAGGACCTCCTCGCGCCGCATCGCCTTGAGCTCGCTGCCATCCACTCGGAAGTTGTAGAAGGGGACGTCGTATTCACTGAATCCGAGGCACTGAGCGGTCTCGATGAGCCAGGAGACGGTGTCGTCGTCGTTCCACTCGTCGACGACTTTGAGCTTCCACTCCTCGCGGCGGTACTCCCTGGAGTTGACGAGGTTGTGGTAGACGGCATTGTCGATCTCGGGCTCGGGGTAGGTGTCGTATGTGTTGGAGTAGTAGTTCCCGTAGATGTAGCCGGTGCCCTTCTTGAAGACCTGGAAGTCGTCGAGGCGGGCGGGGGCGGGCGTGGTGGGCGGGAGGTAGAGCTCGCACATGTTCTGGTCGTAGGGGCGCGCGTAGTCGATCATGGTGCGTGCGTCGCGGCCGGCGGCTGGCGGCGGACTGTGCCTGCGTCGCTCGGCGCGCGGCTTTACTACCTAGTAACCCCGATGTTTGTTTACACGCGGCGGCCGGGCACGCGTCCAGGCGCTCTCGGTAGGGAAGGAAAACTGGAAGTACACTTACGCGTTCATTGATAAAACGCGATACGACGATTAGATAACGTTCAATTCTCGGTATCTCGCCTTAAATTATTAACCGATGTAAATATAAACACGCGAAGTGGACGCTCTATATTTTTGACAGTGAAACATCAACAATGCAAGCATTGTTAGTAATAAAGATTTTACATTAATCTTAACGGAAACTAAGATGTATTTTTTCTTACTTTATGGACCACATTACAATCACTTCATGTTTTTCTCTAAGATGGACTGGCATAAGATGGCATTAAGTCCACCTTTAGCACAATTATTTATTTTTCCACTAAGGAACATGTATGTTGTTCTTGTACATAACACCATGTATTCATTTTTAATTCTAACGTTGTTTTTTATTCAACTTATAGTACTTATTTCAACATAAATTACTTATTTAAAAGATTATAATAATCTTTATATTATAGGCATATTTTTGCTTACTAGGTGACTTCGATCACTATTACCTATGTACTTTCATTGTTATTATGCAATAAAGATTATTATTATTATTATTATGTACGTACTCTTTCGAGATCACGGGTCCAGAGGGACCCGGTCCTTTGAAGCATGCGTAGGGCCAAAGCCAACAGCGCAGAGGCTTTTTTGTACCATTTGATCTAAATGAAATGTGTACATCTGCCAGGTTCTATCTCTGACTAAATACAGATCTAGTCAAAGACAGCACCTGGAAAATGTAAGAACTATATTATTATTATTCCTAGGGAGCGTTCTAAACTTCAATTGTTTATTTTACTATTTTGAAATTCTATGTTTAGATGTTTAGATCAAATTAATTACAATCAGTATCGTATAACTTACTTCTTTAAGTTTGATAGCTACCACTCGTACATAGGTACAGACAATATTTTTTGTTTGATTTTAAATTATCTTGTTGCAAACTATCAAGCAATGTTACTCTAAGGTGATTTTTTTAATGATATAACTAATGTAATACATTTTTCGGCAGGTGCATTGTATTCCTTTGCTAATTCATTTATTAATTCTCGTTGTAACAATATTTTCTAGACTATAATTTTCTCCCTAAACCATAACTAGCCCAGTCAAATTAGGTTTTCACCTCGGAATTTGAGATAATAAGCTGAAAACTCGTATACAGCTTCATTTTGGCGTTCTTAAAGTTGTCTCAAAAGTCACATATTATCTCGTGTCCGCGTCGTAAGTTATTCAAGGTCAAAGGTCACGAAAATCGCTTTTTTGCGATTATCTCCGTTTCTATTGCTCCAATGAGGTTAGCACCTATGGTCAAATTGTAGAGCATAAAATTTGCAACAAATAATGTGCTAAACATTTTTTTATAAAGTCAACCGTTTTTGAGATAGAGTGTAGTGAGTACGCAGCGCTCAGGCATACTGTACTACTGCAACTAGCGGCCGCCCACGACTTCGTCCGCGTGGATCTCAGTTTCCGCACACAATATCTTTAAAAATAGTAACATGTGTGTTTATATGATGTATAAGCTACATTATTATGAAGTTTCATCAAAATCTATTCAGTACTTTTCATTTAATTTCAATTCTATCAGTTGAAAATCTAAGAGATATATAGGTACTAACTTTCATCCCCAATTTTTATCCCCCTAGGGTGGAATTTATTAAAATCGTTTTTTAGGGGATGCCTACGTCATAGTAGCACTATGCACGCAAAGTCCCAGCCCGATCGGTTTGAAATTGACAAAGTTCCATACAAACTTTCATCCCCTATTTTATCCCTTTGGGATTACAATTGATCAAAATCCTTTCTTAGTGTATGCCTAAGCCATGACATCTACCAGTATGCCAAATTTTAGGCCGATCCATCCAGTGGTTTGGGCTGTGCGTTGATAGATCACTATGCCAGTCAGTCATCTGATGCCTGAGCGCTCGGTGTTCTTCGCTCTCTATCTCAAAAACGGTTGACTTTATAAAAAAAAATTGTAGGACTTAATTTGTTGCAAATTTTATGCTCTACAATTTGACCATAGGTGCTAACCTCATAGGAGCAATAGAAAGCGAGATATTCACAAAAAAACAATTTTTTTTACCTTTGACCCTCAATATGTTAAGACGCGGACACGGTATCATTTGTGACTTTTGAGACAACATTTAGAACGACAAAACAAAGCTATATACCAATTTCCAGCTTATTATCTTTCATTCCGAGGTTGACCCCTTTTTTCACCTAATTTGACTGGGCTAAACACTGTTAAAACACAATAACAATAGTCGGGTATTATCATCGTGCGGTTGACAGACGTCAATGCTGTGGTATCAATGTGTTCTAAAGTCTGACTAAGGGACCAAACGCTAGACTTTGAGGCGGCTAGAACTCTTTGTTTACTAGGTATTATAAGCAAATACTAAATATAATACGTTCCGGTTGTTTTTCTTTTATGGCGGCCGATCTTACAATCAGCCAGGTACGCAGGATATCTTATAGTGCACAAGCGCGTGCTCAGCACAGATGCACTCTCTATTCCCTCGCTCTCATATCGGTGCGATAGCAATTTGATACGACCGAAGAGACAACAGGCGAGGGCTCGGGATTAATTTTTCCATATACCCATCCGATGACTGGCCTCTGTGAATGGTCCTGTACATAGCTGCTCCTGAATCTAAATATATGTATTATAGTATGACCTGGTTTACTGAGTCACAGTGGAGTGCATACTAGGTATACATTACTAAACAATAAATGTTTAATGTTCATACAATATATAGATACATCGCGCTTTTTGTAGAGTCGGTATTGAATTACATACAATCATTTAATGGTTTTCGGGGGACCTAATCTTTGAAAGTCTCCATAGAAACAAATGAAATCAATTGCCTACATGGAGGAATAATTATTATTATATATTATTATATAAAAATCAAAAAAATGAATAAAGGGATAAACAAACGAAAAAAAACTACGTGAGCATATTATGATCTAGTTCACATGGTAAAACCAGCAGGGAGGTACCGTGTGTCATAAGTAGTCATAACGCACCTACGCCCAATAGTCTGTCTGGTCTGTCAGCGCGTGATGTGTCAACTCACGTCAAACTTTAGGTACCTACTGGGCCATACATCGTCATAGAATTTTTCTCAGACGGGGAAAAATACAGCCATCGTCATGTCAACGTGGTACTGAGACACCTAACGCAATAACATAGCAGAATTTCATAATGTTCAATACCTAGTCAATATTTACCCTACTTGCTAGTTGTAACGTATATGTAAAACATACAGTAACTCGTAGTTTTAATATGCCTAGATAGGGTACTAGGAGTTTTAAAAATTCTTGTAATCTCTGCTACAGTCATACTGCATACTCTAAAAACAATCACGTAGACCAGACATAAAGAATCATCTCGCCAATTTTCAGAATTAAAACATCTACTGGTAATAAAAAAAGTGCTATTATAAAAATATATTGAAATTATTACAATGCCTAAAAAAAAACAGTGAAGTTATGTAACAAATATTATTAGATTTATTGTATCCCCATTTCAATCAAGACATTGGCTTCGATAAAATTTATTGGACTTACCCAAGATACCTTATCATAAATGACAAATAATGCTTATTTGTATGTTACAGTCCTCACGAATCATCTTTACACATGATATCCTGTCGTCGATACATTATAACTAAAATATTTAAAAATAAATACCTGTAGCACCTAAACTGTGACGTAATAAAAAGAACTTGCAAATATGATAATGGTAGTCGAAATGTAACATTTTTTCTGTTAAATTAATTCAAACCACGTGCCGTTTTACTATTGAACAATCAACCTTATTAAATATGCAACAAGGTTGAAAGCTATTATGATTAAATTAACAATTTAGTTTTCCTTAAGTTTTCGCGTAAAGTTTTTTTTGACCAGTGTGGCACGAGACCACCGCGTCATTTCATTACAGTTAGTAGGAAAATCTTGGTGCTAATCATGCCACACCTTTCGGTAATCTTGTAACCTTGAATTATCGTTTTCATTGATTACATGAACTGTCCACTAAGGTTCAAGGTCACACTGTGAACTTTGAATTGGGTTATACAATGTGTTAAACAAATTAAGAGTACGTCCACGTTATACGAATGCGCAGCTCTCGAACGGTTCGCATTTGTCAGATGTGGACGCACCGTAAGAATCCGGAATAAACGAGCACTAAACCTAATTTATGGTTAATTGAACTTACCTTAAGTGAAGTTCAACCGAAATTATACGAGTTGTAGCATCCGTAGAGATTTAATAATAACGTATAGTATGTTTCCAACGTACTGCATCATCACACGAATTTTAGACATAATAAATAAAAAATTAAATCGTTCTATTGACTACCGCGCCTAGCACCTCAACCTGCCGACAGGGGGCGGGGGCGATCATTTATTTTAGAGTATTCCTTGACATTTTATTCTGCAACACTATTAAAACAGGGGTTACTTGGGAGGGTAGGGATCTTAAATCTCTACGGATGCTACAACTCGTATAATTTCGGTTGAACTTCACTTAAGGTAAGTTCAATTAACCATAAATTATACTTCGTTGTAGCATCCTAGGAGATTTAATAATAACGTAGATGTTCAGATCAAATAATTGCAGAATAAATAATAAAAGCGACTGAATTTAACAATGTTTATCGCTTTTAAAACCATTTTCCTAATACATATCAGTCTCTTAATCAGCATAATACTAGAGGTAGGCACATAGGAACTTATTATAAGGTAATTTAAGTATTGCGTCAGATAAAGCCCTGCTTGGCGTGGACCCGCCAAAGGTTACAACAACAACAAACAACTAGGGGAGGTCCTCCAGCCGGATGACGCCGGCGGAGAAGCCCGCGCGCGGCGCCGGTGACGTGGCCGCGCGCCGCGGGCTGTGCCCCAGGACCCGCGCACTTTGGTGCCGCTATCTCCCAGCACTTGCTTTATCCAGCGGCTTACCTTCTGCGCACTAGCACCTCTCACCTGCTTTTTAAGGCATTCGCTGGAAAAATAGAATTATTATTAGTGTAATATGAAAGGACAGTTTTTGATTCGCCTTATAGGACGTCGATGTTTTAACGAGGTCATCTATAATAATAATAGTACTAGGTTTGTTAAATACTATGTTGTTACTGTTAATAAGTCTTAACGTCTCAACCAGTTTAATAAGTTTATTACATCCAGGTCTAATGATTCCCTAGGAAATAGCTTACAAATATGAGATAGTACAAAATCTGCGTTACATATTTGGGTAGATACGGTCTAGCCCTAAACGCACTATTTAAAAATCGACTGACACACTCATTAATAATCCTAAGTCAGAGCAATTGTTGCCATTTAAGAGTCTTGAGACATAACTTATTGGCTGTTTGAATGTTCATGTTTAAAATGTCTTTGTAAAGTAAATATATAGTGCTTCGAATTTAGAATAAATCAATGATACTCTTTGGAATCAGATTTAAAAATTAGGTAACAAAACTTGCCCCTGTACTACATGACACAATTGCTGTTAATTTCATAAGGTTTTCCATACCATCAAACCTATAATTTTTAAAGCCGGTAGGTAAGTCTGTTCTTGAACCGTGTTCGAGTAACCTCCAACTTACATAACTTTAACTAAGACCCGTGGGACACAGGCAATATTAAGCCAGTTTAGCAAAAGATACTGAATACGACCAGCATGAAGTACCTCCAGGGCGTCTCTGTCGGCCTTCGGACATGGCGGCGGCGGCGCAGAGGCAGGGAGGAGCGGCGGCTGCGCGGGCCCAGCATGCAGCTGGCGGCGGCGACGCAGCTGGTGCGGGTAGTGGCGAGCGTACGAGTGGGCCACGCCACACGCGTGCTTGTGCATGGTCAGTTCACTCGATATGGAGGCATTGACAAGTTCCCATGCGAGGTTGTAGACGTTGATCTGCGATATGCAGAAGGATGTTGAGGAGCCAATTTCTTTATTTTCAGGCTAGATGTATTAATAAACCTGATCGACCTGACATTGTCTTCTAAATTTTCTCCAAATAAATTTTTGTCCCGTTTCACACTTTGATCACCAATCAATATTTATGAAGCTTTTATCCAGTGATGGGAAAATGAGATGGCGACAATTCATGGTCTCTTCATGGTGTGGATCCAATATTCTCTTGTTTGATAATACTCAAATCACCTATTTTAATACTTTTTAATACTACCTAATACAATGTCAACTTCAAAAAATCATTCTGGTTTAAGTCTACAGTGAGATTGGCTATGCCTGCATACCTGCTCCCAATAAATTCCTTCCCAATAATGCCCATATCTGTTTTAAAATTGATCAATGTTAGGTATCAGTAGGTACAACTACCTCCTTTTGAATACTTTTCGGATGACATCTCGTGCCACCACTTAAAAAAGCAAAATTTTTAAAATTATGTACATTTGTTTTCGTTTATTAATTACAATGATTTTAATTTATATGATTTTGAAAATGATTCATGATTATAATATTCATATTTATAACAATAATGTTTAACAACATTAAAATTTCTAACTTAATTTTATCTTATATGTAAAATTATAAAACTTAATCCATTGTAGTTATAATAAAACTTTCATTTGTTATTTTGTTAAAGAATGTGATTGTTTACTGTTAGTAAATTAAATAATTATTTTTTCCAATAACGATAAGCATGTCAAATATTGTTAAATAAATATGGAAAGGGAGGATATTCTACCACAAGTATTTATTTACTCAAATAAATCCTCGATCGCAACATAGAAATGTAAAACCCACCTGTCATGAATAAATAAATATTTGTATTTGTATTTGATTAATAAATGTATAACATTTTAAGTTTTTTATGATGGACCTTATAATATTGCATGCCATCAAATTGGCAAATTGTAGCTGAAGTGAGAGCTAGTTTTAAGACCATAATGTACCTACAATCGCAATGAAAATATTTGATTTGATTTTATTTTATTTTATTTCCGGATGACATCTCGTGCCATCACTTATGAAATAAAGGTTACAATTATATCATTTGATCCCCATTTTTAGATACTTTATTTCCGGATAACATCTCCTGCTACCATTGAGGAAATCAATTACTACTGGTAGTATGTAGTTCCATCGTCGAACTCGAGTGAAGTACTTTTGAATACTTACCGGATGACATCTTGTGCCACCACTTAGAAAAGCAAACTTGTATTTCCGGATAACATCTCGTGCTACCACTGAGGAAATACTACTGGTCGTACGTATGTTGTTCCATCGTCGAACTCAGGTGAAGTACAGATTGAATACTTTTCGGATGACATCTCGTGCCACCACTTAGAAAAGCAAACTTGTATTTCCGGATAACATCTCGTGCTACCACTGAGGAAATACTACTGGTCGTACGTATGTTGTTCCATCGTCGAACTCAAGTGAAGTACAGATTGAATACTTTTCGGATGACATCTCGTGCCACCACTTAGAAAAGCAAACTTGTATTTCCGGATAACATCTCGTGCTACCACTGAGGAAATACTACTGGTCGTATGTATGTTGTTCCATCGTCGAACTCAAGTGAAGTACAGATTGAATACTTTTCGGATGACATCTCGTGCCACCACTTAGAAAAGCAAACTTGTATTTCCGGATAACATCTCGTGCTACCACTGAGGAAATACTACTGGTTGTACGTATGTTGTTCCATCGTCGAACTCGAGTGAAGTACATATTGAATACTTTTCGGATGACATCTCGTGCCACCACTTAGAAAAGCAAACTTGTATTTAATTAAATACTTGCAATAGAATTTTATTCCCATAAAGGCTGCTTAATTATACAAAATTAATATGTCTCTTTTCCTCTTACAAAGACTAATTTCCATGGATAGTTGCTCCTTAACAAACAGCTTTCTACCCTGATAAAGAGGCATAGGAAAATATTTCCAAATGCAGCCCGAGGACTTATAGCTTTATCAATAAATTCAATTTTATTACTCCGTCATATAATGTTATCCTGTTGTTAAGGCTTAATTTTCATATTAGCTATGTAGCTTTTCTTGGGTAGCAAGGATTAATATTTCTCTCTCAAGGAGTTTAGTGTGCCTACATCCAGCCTTAAGACACCTCAATACAAGCTGCGGTTAAGGTGCCAAAAAAAGAAACAAATTCCCTTAACCGAGTTTCTAGAAGACATATCAGCCACCATTTCATAAGTTTTATGACGTTTATCTGTTGGCAATTCTAAAGTCATGTACAATGAATAAAGCTTAAAAGCTAAAAAAAAAATAATAATTCAAATTTGACTTGGCAGAAAATAATATTTCATTATTTATAATTAAACTTAACTTATTGAAAGTATTTACAACCACTGTCACAGTATTTGAACATGAAACCGTGTATTTAGATGTGCACCACAACTGTCTATCTATTTCTCTATTTGAGTTGACTTCATAGTACAGGTCTCATTAATTTTGTAAAAAAATAATGTGCTGACCATAGTAGGTAAATTCATATATAATAACAGATATTAAGAAAATAAATATAGTTATTGCGCCATACTTTTTTTAAATGATCACATAAAACATATGTTAGTCAGAATAGCCCTAGAACATATTTAAATTATTTGACTTTTATACGCCGTATTTATATTGTGCCAAGGCACTTTGAGACAACAAATGTAGCAGCACTAAGTATCTAATGACTGACACGCGAACGCTAGCCTGCTCAAGCCCACCAGTGTAAGGATGGGCCACAAGTAATGCGACGGTGTAAGTAACACTTTTTCATGTGGTTCAAAATACAAACTTTCCGAAACAGTTAATGACAATAAAATTGGGTAACAAGGCTGTTTTGGCCGATATTGAGCACAATAATCCCAGTCGGTTCATCATGTACACCACTGCCATTTCTCAATGGAAATAACCTTTAAATAATATGGGAATTTCTCCCATCCTGTTTATATAGAAGATAGCTGTGGTATTATCTATCATCAACAAAATCCCTGGATTCCTAAGTTATTACGTAAATACTTAGAAAAAACACTTTACTGACCTTAACTTTATGTATTTCTACACAAATTAGTCCAAACCTTCATTTGAACAAAAAAACGCCGGGTATCCGTGAACGTTTGTCGAGAAAAACTTCTTCTCCAGAAGCTTATTTTTGCACTGATGTTATCCTCTGTTTTGGTTTTCGTCTTTTTTCCCATTATCACTAGCACAAATACACAAAATTTGCTTAAATTTAAATAAAATTACGTTTTTAAATCGGCGCGCACGCGGATGATGCAACACACAGAAAACTAATGATCGCCCCCGCCCCCTGTCGGCAGGTTGAGGTGCTAGGCGCGGTAGTCAATAGAACGATTTAATTTTTTATTTATTATGTCTAAAATTCGTGTGATGATGCAGTACGTTGGAAACATACTATACGTTATTATTAAATCTCCTAGGATGCTACAACGAAGTATAATATGCTTCTTCACTACATAGTATAAAACAAAGTCGCTTTTTCTGTCCCTATGTGTGTTGTATGTCCCTATGAACGCTTAAATCTTTAAAACTACGCAACGGATTTTGATGCGGTATTTTTTAATAGATAGAGTAACTCATGAGGAAGGTTTTTATGTATAATATCATCCATTAAATAGTGGACAAGTACCACGGGCGAAGCCGGGGCGGGCCGCTAGTTTTATAATAATTACTAGTTTTTACCCTAGGCTTTGCCCGCGTTATCAAGATTCCTGTTTTATCACATGGGAGCGTTAAATCGGGATAAACCTAAGTCAGCTCATACCATGCCCGCAAACAAAATTACATCAAAATCCGTTCAGTAATTTTAGCGTTATGGACGAACAGACATCCAAACAAACAAATTTTCACATTTATAATATTAGTATGGTTTTTCCTAACCAACACTTTTACCAATTTTTGCAAGATATAAGCTAGGTACGCCTACATATTTTTTATGCACATTTTTTGCATGTTTCAGATAAACAGATACGACAGATAAATTATTATTTATTCACGAAAACATACAGGCACGTAACATTAAAAAGTATTTTAAAAAATTATTAAGGTGGTATAAGTAAAAACATTCAAAGGGACCTTATTTCATATCAATTGTTAATCGGGTGAGCATGATTCGTAGTCGCGTGCGCAGAGCGGGAAAAACGCGCGGGAAAACCGCCGGGGAAGTCACTAGTCGTAGTATTGGGCGGAGCTAAAATGCCGCTCGCTCGCCTACGATTCGTTCGTCAAACTAAACACAGGTGGTATATAGGTGGCGTTGATATTGAAACCATGGCGTTTTTCAGTCGGCCATAACAAGCTGCGTAAAGCTTGTATTTGATGCAGATTTAAAATATTTAGAAATATTCCATTTATATTATTATTCACTTTCATGAAGCCATATTTTAAAAAAACCTTTGTAACAACAAAAGCAAATTCCCAACCCAAAATACAGTTGGCGGCTACTTAGGTACATTACATTACAATATTCAGGGATATTATAATGTCATATTTTCAGCTCACGCGTCGATCCATGTGGAATCACAGGTGATTATGACCCGACTTTTGTCAGGTTAATTCTAATCGACAATTGATTGGTGACCGACTTGAATAATAAAAATCGCATTAACTAATGTAAAAAAGGATTTGGCTAGCCCTAAGCCAAATAGTTATGTAAAGAGTAGTAGTTAATATTTCGCTTAATTCTACAACTACATAATTCTATTTGGCCTTTAACTTCATGTTTAGGTGTAAATAGCTTTACTATTTTTGAAACGGTATGCTTATAACTAGTACTAATAATTTTGTTACTTTATTATGATTTGTACCTTTGTCCTTCAGTGGGTCACAAATATTCTACACGGGTATACTCGTATTTCTAAGGAATTCGTTTATTATTAAGGACATTAAAACTTGTGCATATTACCATGAAACCTTTTCTATTCTAAGTGGGTTATTTAAACGTATGAATATAAAACAAGAATTAGCGATTATGACATAACACACGTCCAACACATCAACAGCTAAACCGGTTTCTGGACATTAAGACCATAGGTATTTGCATCATGTGAACCTTAATCCAACGAAATAAAGTTTATAATAACATTATGAATGACTGTGCCATAATGATGGTTCACCTTGGTGGAATTGGCGGGTGCACTTATGTGCATAAGATGATTTATATCTCATATTTAATTGGTCAATATGCAGCTACTTTATTGCTATACTAATTGACGGTCACGATACAGCGCTACGCTGAATATAGGAAATGATCTCAAATATTTAATAATTCATAACTGAACATACGAAACGATTGAATAAGCCCAAATCCTATAGACATCAACAGGATTTATAAATAATAAATCATAATCCTAGTGCTTATCTCGGTTGCATACTAGGCCATTGCCTCGGAGCCCATGGTTTGCTACTAATATAATTTTGAATTGACCTGCCTGGTTAATACATTGAAGCAACAATGGTCTGACATCCGTAAACCTTGCATTGCAAGGGAACCCACACCATTTGGATCATTGTCGGGACCAACGGCTTAACGTGTCTTCCGTAGCACGGAATCATCATTCTTATCGGAAAATTAGGTGATTCAAGCCTGAAATGTCCTAACTAAACTGGGTAAACCAACACAACACAACAACCAAATTAATAAATAATAACTTAAATACCTATCAAAATCACACGTATTGATTAGACTCCGGATTCAGATCAGGACGCTTAAGCACTTGTGTAACAGTTATCAGAATCAACAACTGTATTATACCGAAACAGATTTATTGATAGGTATAGGTAAAGCTTTCGTGATGCCCACCGCTAGAGAAGTAACTTTTTATCCTTATCAAAAATTAAATAGCGTCTAGTGCTTGTATACCAGAGCAATATCTTCAACATAATTATTACTTACATAACAAACCACTATTGCTGCTAGCTTACCTTGGATTGAGATCAATACATGTGATGTCATCTAATTATTATAGTTAATAGATTATCGCATTTTACAAAGTTGTCGATGTCGGGTACATCGACAACTGGTCTTAGGTTAAATCCCCAGGTTAAACCTTTTTTTTCGAACACATATCTGGCTTATGTTCACATATTTCAATGTCAAGCCAGGTTATTGAGCTAGAACTTGTCTTTATAATTATAACAAACATATTTTTTTCAAATACGAAAGCTTTTTCCTTGCAGCGAGACATTAATTTTGCTGCAGCTACTTACTAAAGCCAGATGAATCTAAAGAAATTAACGTGCAAAGGATTAATTAAATTTTAGACTTTCGCGTTGCATTACTATACCTACTGACATAAGTCAACCAGACTAAAATACTTTATTAATTATCACGTTTAGTCCCGATAACTAATATCAGTATATAAAAGAATTTAGTTGAATCTCCGTGCTATTGGATTTTATACAATCTAAATTCTTAGATTTTGACTATGTCGAAGGATGATGTCTCTAGGTATTTATTTATTACAATGTTTAACCATTAGAGGTGCACCTGGCGCAATGACAGAGCCTCTGCCAAGCAGATCCTGGCTCTCACCAGCCGTCAGTCCGGGTGATTTACAGCCCTGCGCGTGAGCCAGTAGAGAGCCTCAGTAGGATGTGCATAGAATAATTGCAACTAGTGCAGTGATGTGCATAAAGCGTTATTGAAGCGTGTATTTTGGTAATATGTAGAAAAAAAAATCTTAGAACAAAATCATGTCTTAATTTTCTAAGAGACAACTACTGATTTACGCTTTGGAGTGAAGAATATTACGAGCATGAATTCCAATTATCGTGTTCTTGAATTGATTTGAAATATTTTTGTGCTGTATCATGTTGAATGATAAAATCATCTCAGTATGATATAAAAAGAAAAAAATATAAATAAAGTAGCGACTCGCCCCGTATACGCACGGGTGGAACTAAATTTATCAGAGTTCCTCTTCGTCAAAATCAAAATCCGTTGCGTTCTTTGAAAAAAGATGTAAGCATACATAGGGACAGACAGACGGCGGATACCGACTTTGTTTTATACTATGTGGTGATATCTAAGTGATCAATATGTTCAACTATGCCAGATCGGACATCGTTTAGTATGCATATTCGTTCAAGGGTCGTTTAACGCAAAAGTCAAAAGTATCTAATGTTAAATGCTGGACTAAATGCTGGAAAAGGAGCAAGATTGAATGATGTATTTGTAGTGTATTCAAATACATCATTCAATCTTGCTCCTCTCTATTTGGTAGTGACGTATTAGCTGGATCGTACCAGTCTTTTCTGGCAGCCGTGTTTATTGCCTCAGAAGCGGTTTCCACTTCGCACGTCACAGCCATTTGGCAGACACCAGCTGATGCGCTGACATGATAACGAGTAACTTAAACGTTAAGCTTCTGGTGTTGCCATAATTTTGGCTCTTTATAATCTGCTTGCATTTACTTTGTAGCTTCTGTCTTGAAAATGGCAATATCGGTGAACATCTCAGAAACCACAATTATTTTTTACTCACTTATTTCGAAGGCTCAGAAACTTAAAATGAGTCTTGGCCTCATGTGCCATTTTTGTATCTAATTGAAATTAATAAAATATACTCGTTGAAACCTACCCGGTTAACTGTACCCAAGGAGTTGCAAAAGCTAGAAAGATATTTTCATATTATAAGAATGATTTAATTACCAAAGAATAACCTCTATTGTGTTCTTCTAAATCAAAACTGAAATTGTTGATTGACCTTCGTGCGGACTAAGGACCGTACTCGTATATTATACCCACTTACAAAAACCGGTCGGATTTGTTTGGGTTGCGCTTTAAAGTGTTTTGTGCGTCTCTTCGCCACTTTTGAGCTTAGTAAAATTGAAATAAACTTCAGTAAATAAATTAATACCATACAGATAAAATTCAAAGTCCAAATTCATTTATTTGCATTTAGATTTACAGATACATTAAGTATTTTGCACTATCATGTCATAGATATAGCTTGTTAAAGCTCTACAAATTGCAATAAAATTACCAACAAACTTTTTTCTAAACACATCGTCTATTTTATGTAGCACAAACACACAAATGTCAGATCACGTGCAAAAGCTATTCTGTAGAGATACCTTATATTTAAGTTAGGGTTTCCTTGTAGATGTCATGATTACTAAGTTTGAAAAAACTAGTTCAAGTACACGAGGAAATAACATACTCATATGTAAACAATTGCTTTAAACATGGTTCCGCACTGATACTATTCAAAACATTCCTTAAAATTATACTACGAAGTTATCAAATTTATTTTTACAAGATTTCATCAGTTTGTTTGTTGTTTAACCCTTTCAACGCCAAGGTCTGATATATAAGACGAAAAAATTTTAGAAATCAGTATTATTTTTTGCTTTCCTCTACGAATTTACAAGATTTGTGCGATTTTAATTTTTTTTGTAATTCATAGCCGTGGCGTCATTCATAGTGAGGCGTGGAAAAGGTTAAGAAATAAAATTGCGTGTGCCTGCCCTGACATGGTATTTACCCCATTTCATTGAGTGGGTGTCGGAAGAAGTGACATTCAGAGAAATGCCAGTAGCGGTTTTCTGTGTTATATCGTGTACTATGAAAGTTATAAATCCTCCCACACAGGGTTGTGACTACAGGCATATCATCCCGTCGATGCTTACGTTCAGCAACGGAATCGAATATGATGATGATGACTTAACTATGTACAAATCTATCTTTCTATTTAAATCGCATCCCCCAAGGTAGTCATCATTGTATGAAATGAGAAACACAACAATTTCCATGACCCTCAATAGCATCTATACTTTTTTTCAAAGATTGCCAGGCTGGTTGGTCTAGTTGTCAGAGATCCTGGCTACAAAACCAAGTGCTGCAGGATCGAATCCCGCTAGGGGCAAATGTTTGTGTGATGAACATCGGCATTTGTACTCGAGTCATGGGTTAATAAAAGTATTTAAGTATGTCTATCCGTTTCCTAACATCCATATTACTAGCTTCGATCTTCTTTTGAGGCTAGGCAATTGGTGTGTTTGTCTAAGGCATTGACGACCCGCTTGGTGTAATGGTCAAGATGTTGCCTATTACGTAAGAGGTCGCGGGTTCGATCCCCGCACAGGACAAAAATTTGTGTGCATGAACATGTCTGTTTGTCCTGGTCTGGGTGTTATATGTATCTATTTAAGTATATTTGTAATACCACTGTTGATTCTGATGTCTGTAACACAAGTGCTTAAGCTACTTAACACGGGGTCAGATCAATGTATGTGATGTTGTGAAATATTTATATTTTATATTTATATTTATTTATATTTGTTATTTCCTACTTTTTGCCCGCGGCATTTCCTGCGTTATCAAGATTCCTGTTTTTTTCCAGGGGATCATTTAATCGGCATAAAAGTTTTACGCCAAATATTAGCAATCCTTGTGCAATACTTCACGCCACATCAGCTCAACCTATTAGTAATACACCGACGATTCTCACCGAGGGAATCCTAAGCGCCAACAACTGAGCACAACAAGGAAACACGTTGCGTAATCTTACGAGTGTTGCTGAGAGGTTTTCCTCGGTGACGTGGTTAATAGTGACCTAGGGTAACCAAGACTTTGATCAGTAGATATTCAGATAGCCTATTGCAGTCCACTATTAGACGTAGGCTTCCCTCAGGGATATATAGACTCTAGGCTCTTAGGCCGGTACTACACATGGCACAAATTGTTTAACTGATATGAGGCATTCAGTCTACTTATAAATAAATAAATTCCTGTAACTATCTATCGGGTGAAATGAACGTTTTGTTGTAATTTTAACTATAATAATATATTCCTTGGACTAACACACCAATTGTCTAGACCCAAACTAAGCTCGCAGTTTGTTCTATGGGAGCTAGAGAACGAAAAGACATACTTAAAAACATTTATGTATAAACATGACTCGAGTACAAATGTCGCCGTTCATCACACAAATATTTACCCCTAGCTGAATCCCGATTCGAATCCGCCGATAGTTAATACTGGCGCATATGACTAGGAGCCAACTAGAAGCTGCGTGTTATGTGAATAATCTAATTACTACTTACAGGTACGCTATTATTAAGACAGATACTCGTACTAACATAATCGTAGCGCGAATAGTGTTATAATTATTTTCCGTGCAATCATTCACAAGTCACAACATACACCTTTTTTCTAAAAAAAACTCTACTGGCATTTTTTTTGCAACAGCTTTAGTACATATTATCACAGTTAAATATTACGGTTCCATTGATATACATAATTTACTGTTTTTCAGAGTTTTATCAACAGGTGGGCGTGGGCGTATTTTACAGAAGGGTAGCTACTGGCTAAAAGTACTTAATTACTTTTTTATTTAAGGACAAAACAAAAGCAAGTCATTTAATTAAACTGATACATGGTAGATATTGCCACTGACAAACATCAGTTAAGCTACTGCTCGCAAACTTTATAGGCAAGCTTTGTAGGAACAAAATACTCAGGATGTAGGTAACTTGTGAATGCCTTAGATCGAAAGCGAAGTTGTTACAGAATATCATCATCATCATCCTAG
Source organism: Nomophila noctuella (assembly GCA_958496325.1). NCBI lineage: Eukaryota > Metazoa > Arthropoda > Insecta > Lepidoptera > Crambidae > Nomophila > Nomophila noctuella. Next base: position 16,125,016 of record OY292489.1, read on the forward strand.
CGCCTCTCCCGGTTGCATCCTCGGCCATTGCCTTGGAGCCCAGGGTACGCTGCGACTATGATCCTGAATTGACATGCCTGGTTATTACAATGGAGCGACTGTCGTCTGACCTCCGTAACCACAAGGGAAACCAGACCAGTTGGATCATAGTCGGGCCCAACGGCTTAACGTGCCTTCCGAAGCACGGAATCATCATTCTTATCGGACAATCAGGTGATTCAAGCCTGCAATGTCCTAACCAAACTGGGAAAACCAACACAAAGTGAAAGTGTTCCCCGCGGGATTCGAACCCACGACCTCCGAGTTCGTAGTTTTCGAGCGCAGCGCTCTAACCACTACACCACGGAGGCAGTTAAGTTGTTACAGAATATGTAGGAAGTAAAATAGCAAAAAGAAGTAAAATAAACAATTTTGTAGAAACACAAAACCTTCATAGGTACCTAATTACTGAATAACACAAAATTAATTTCATCATGAAACTGACGTAAAACGTTTAGGTAGCAGGGTCGATACCTACCACTTGTGGTCAGCATGACTTCACCACGGTGTCATGGGACAAATTGCGAACACGGTATTTCCTAATGGTGAGCGAATTCGATCTGGTTGGATCACTATTATCCAATAAAGAATTTAAAGAGTAGCCATAAGTTAACACTAAACTGACTCCTAATTCTATTAAATATGAAAAACTATGACTACGTAAGATATCGATAATGTAAAGGGCATTATTATTGAGTTTCTGATTGGCTGTTTGAAAGATAGTCTAACACAAGTACGATCTACTGGTCTTATCTTCAAAGGTCAGTGTTCCTTATCATGATGCCACGCACCCCCTTGGTCATCTCGCCTCGCTTCGCTATTTAGCCTGTAAAACTTCATCGCCCAGCAATCAATCTTTAGTAAGTTGGCGTCTCGTTCAAGATATCGTTCCCAAGTGCATTTGCCTGTCAACGTGCCCCGCCTATGGGCACAAACGGGCTCTGTGCACGTGGAGGAAAACGGAAGTGTAGTTCAGACCCACAACTTATTAGCTAATTGCAATAACAGAATTAATTGTAAATAACTTGGACGAGTTAGCTGCACTTGTCCTGTCGGCGGTTATCCTCTTAAGCGGAATGCGAGCTTTAATGTCGTTTTCAAACAGCAAAGTAAAATTGACATGTCTCTTTACTACAGATGTAATAATAATAATACCCTCCGGCCGTATTCGGCCATGGCGGCCGATCTTACGATCAGCCAGGTACGCAGGATATATTATAGTGCACAAGTGAGTGCGCAAGCACAGGTGCACTCCCTATTTCTTCACTCTCATAATTCGGTGGGACAGCAATCTGACACGACCGTAGAGAGATCAGGCGCAGGACCAACGGCTTAACGTGCCTTCCGAAGCACGGAGGAGCTCGAGATGAAATTTTTCGGTCACCCATCCGATGACTGGCATCTGCGAACGTTGCTTAACTTTAGCAACCGCAGGCCGAGTGCGCTAGCCACTGCGCCATCGAGCTCCTCAAACTACAGATGTAGAGACGCTACGAATACTGTTAAATGGAAAATTGTGCTATAATTGTTATGTTGGGTTTTCGGTGAACCCTACCAGTTATCCAAAAAAAATTACATTACCTTTCCTAGACACGGGAACTAAATTCAAAAGTTTTGCCTTTAAGTTAATAAAAAGAAACATAAATTTCACGATCAACACCACTAAAACAGACGGGACCCAAGACGTTTGACACTTACCAAACAAAACCCATTTTATCAATATTTGACAAGTTTATAGATGCAACAAGAATAACGCGTCAATAAATGTTTACGATGATAGAGTTTTTGGAACCAGTCTGTAAGCGTTGCACCGCATAGGGACGGGCGTCCTTCAGACGACCTTAGGATGGAAGCACAGCAGCTCTCACCAGGGTTCCAAGATATGTAAATTAAGGTAGAGCATACATTCCTATGCACCTGTAAAAAGTAATCAATGTTTCGAATTCAGACCCAAAGTTATCATCATCGTCATCATGCTATAGCACTCCACTACTATGAAGACATAAGCCTCTCCAAGGGCTCTCCATTTAGCTCGATCCTCGGCGACTCGCAAAGTTAACGAATTCGAAAAGAGTTTTGTATAATGTAATAATATAACACTAGCGTGCTTTTTTGGTTCGACTGTCATTTCTGATTTTTTTAACATTCTGTGGAATATTATTATTGTTTTCTGTTTTTTATTTGTTAAAGCTCGTTGACCATAGTGTATTCACCTGTAATTGTAATTGAGGACCCGCTTGGTGTAGTGGTCAAGAAGCTCACTTACAATCAGGTAAACCTTTTGTTCGTTTGCCTCTTTAAAAACCGACCTTCATTTCCATATTTTGTACGTGGTGTGAAAATCTCTCAAAACTTAGCCCTTGCATTTAAGAACTCGTTTCACATAATCGGTCAAACACGTGTCAGAGGAATCACTCTTTACCTGCGAAGGTCACAAGGACCTGTTCAGACTCCGCGAGTTTGACGTCGTCGCTTGTTTAAGATGATCCCAAAATATTGCACAAGCTCAACTTCATAATCCTATAAGGAATGCTTTAGTTTTAGGCTGATTTTTGTCCATTTCACATGTCTATAGATAATGTATTATATGTAGTTGCTCGCTAACCTTTCCCTAAAACTCAAAAATTGTATACACTTCAATTGACAAAGTCCCATAAAAGGAATATTTTGTGTTTGAGTTTGAACTTGATGATTGGCAGTGATCCCAAGTATATAACCAGATTATGTATGTACTTGGCACTCATTATTTTTTTTACAGTACATGTATATAATTTATTAACACCGTAATAATGTTTATTTTGTGTAACAAATGTTTAACATACAGCATTTTATACATTATTTACGCCAGGCTTAGGAATAACCCCCGCGTAGAACAAGCATTTCCCTGTCTAATCATTTTCGCCTCAGCAATTAGCGGCTCGTAGCAAGTTCATGTAATTAATTACAACTTTAGTTATTATTATTATAACAAGAGTAATGTTCTTTAATATAATGAATACTGTAACTACGAGAACATCACATAGAAACATACTAAATTCAGTTATTATGATAATCGCCGAGGATCGGGCTGAGTGGCGAGCTCTAGGAGAGGCATGTATCCAGCAGTGGCCTGCGATAGGCTGATGATGATTATGATTATCATAAAGTGATAGTATCCTTTTTTTAGAGGAGATGTAGGAAGGCCCAACTTATTATGTTAGGTTTGTCTTAATCAGAGGTGCAATTCAGTAAGCACAAATGTCATAATCTCAAGGATGTGTCATCGGCGACAGTACTCAATTAGTACTAAATTACAACTTTCGCCAATGGCACAGCGTTGATTATGACATTTGCGCTTAGTGAATTGCATCTCAGTTGAGAAGACACAGCTCTTTTGCTGGCTTGCATCGTTTATATTGTGCTGTTTCCTAAGCTGGATTTTAACAAGATTAAAAAAGCTTGCGAATGAAATTGTGATTCGAAACTACGACTTGATAGTGACTTGCTTAGCCCCTTCTTAGTTTACTCTGAGATTAGCCGTAGTACTCGACACTCAGCTAAGAAAACATTACTACCCAGAAGCCATAGAACACCGCCGTCACGTGTCCCATTCAGAAACATAATAACACGCGAAATATTAAAATATTCCATAATAGTAACAAAAGCCAGTCGCCTTGACCCCGTGATAACATCCGACGTGATCTGGATCCGGAGTACTGATGAGAAGCCCTTTCAAGGGCAGGTGAATCGTTTGTGTCCTCGTAAAGAATCAGAGTCGAAGTTAAGCACCCGTGTTACTGTCAAGCGTTGGATGGGTGACCGTTGAGTATAATCTATACTTACTAATATATAAAGCTGAAGAGTTTGTTTTGTATGTTTGTTTGTTTGAACGCGCTTATATCAGGAACAACTGGTCCGATTTGAAAAAATATTTTTGTGTTGGATAGTCCATTTGACGAGGAAGGCTTTAGAGGCTATTGGAAATCGAAATCCACGCGGACGGAGTCGCGGGCGGCCGCTAGTGTTTAATATGATTTAGCCAACATAAAAAGACAATGCCGATTTTGTTAGGGGAGTTGGCGTCTTTTTTTTTTCGAGCGTCCACCAACCAAACTTGGTAATCTATATTCTTGAGGGCATTACAAACGATATTTGCTATGGCAGTATAGGTGTAAACTCAGTCCGAACTGAGTAAATCAGGTTTGAACTTTTTTTCACTTCATACATTTTTCTATGGGAAATTGAATTTTTTTGTTTCTTGCGTCCATCGATGAAACGTGAAAATATATATTCTTGAGGTCATCACAAACAATATTTGCTATGGCAGTAAAGCTGTAAACTCAGTCCGAACTGAGTGAGACAGCCAAAAAAATTCAATTTCATTCATTTTTCTATGGAAAATAGATTTCATCGACGAAACGTGAAAATATATATTCTTGAGGTCATTATAAACAACATTTGCTATGGCAGTGAAGCTGTAAACTCAGTCCGAACTGAGTAAATCAGGTTTGAACTTTTTCACTCTAGGCGTTCGCTCCTGCATTTTTGTATGGGAAATTGCAGTTTTTTTTTTCTCGCGTCCATCGAGCAGACATGTAAACATATATTCTTGAGGTCATCACAAATCATATTTGCTATGACAGTATAGCTGTTAACTCAGTCCGAACTGAGTCAGACAGCCTAGAACGATTTCACTCCAGGCGATCATTCCTGCATTTTTGTATGGGAAGTGCAACTTCTTTTTTTCTCACCAAACATGTAAATAATTTACATGAAAAATATATATTCTTGAGGTCATCACAAACGATATTTGCTATGGCAGTTTAGCTGTAACTCAGTCCGAACTGACTCACACTCAGATGACAGGCCAGAACTATTAAAATGGCTAAAGTAAGGTAAAGAATTGAGACCAGATAATATTTCCATGTGTTTATTTACAGAAATAAAAAAATATGTTAGGTTATACCGCGTTCATGGAATTAATTATTACATAAAACAGTTGAGAAATGATTTTTTAAATAATGGTTTTCAATAGTTCCTTGTCGTCATTTTTGTACTGTTTAATGTAATGATTAATGATATTATGAACGCGGTATAACCTCAGATTTTTTTAGTTATGTCAATAAACACATCAAAATATCAATTGGCCTCAATTCCTTACCTTACTGTACATTTAAATAGTTCTAGCCAGTCTCACTCAGTTTGGACTGAGTATACGCCTATACTGCCATAGCAAATATCGTTTGTGATGACCTCAAGAATATATATTTTCATGTTTGGTCAAAAAAAAAGTTGCAATTTCCCATACAAAAATGCAGGAGCGAACGCCTAGAGTGAAAAAGTTCAAACCTGATTTACTCAGTTCGGACTGAGTTTACAGCTTCACTGCCTTAGCAAATGTTGTTTGTAATGACCTCAAGAATATATATTTTCACGTTTCGTCGATGAAATCTATTTTCCATAGAAAAATGAATGAAATTGAATATTTTTGGCTGTCTCACTCAGTTCGGACTGAGTTTACAGCTTTACTGCCATAGCAAATATTGTTTGTGATGACCTCAAGAATATATATTTTTACGTTTCATCGATGGACGCAAGAAACAAAAAAATTCAATTTCCCATAGAAAAATGTATGAAGCGAAAAAAAGTTCAAACCTGATTTACTCAGTTCGGACTGAGTTTACAGCTATACTGCCATAGCAAATATTGTTTGAGATGACCTCAAGAATATATATTTTCACGTTTCGTCGATGGACGCAAGAAACAAAAAAAATCAATTTCCCATAGAAAAATGTATGAAGCGAAAAAAAGTTCAAACCTGATTTACTCAGTTCGGACTGAGTTTACAGCTTCACTGCCTTAGCAAATGTTGTTTGTAATGACCTCAAGAATATATATTTTCACGTTTCGTCGATGAAATCTATTTTCCATAGAAAAATGAATGAAATTGAATATTTTTGGCTGTCTCACTCAGTTCGGACTGAGTTTACAGCTTTACTGCCATAGCAAATATTGTTTGTGATGACCTCAAGAATATATATTTTTACGTTTCATCGATGGACGCAAGAAACAAAAAATTCAATTTCCCATAGAAAAATGTATGAAGCGAAAAAAAGTTCAAACCTGATTTACTCAGTTCGGACTGAGTTTACAGCTATACTGCCATAGCAAATATTGTTTGAGATGACCACAAGAATATATATTTTCACGTTTCGTCGATGGACGCAAGAAACAAAAAAAATCAATTTCCCATAGAAAAATGTATGAAGCGAAAAAAAGTTCAAACCTGATTTACTCAGTTCGGACTGAGTTTACAGCTATACTGCCATAGCAAATATTGTTTGTGATGACCTCAAGAATATATATTACCAAGTTTGGTTGGTGGACGCTCGAAAAAAAAAAGACGCCAATTTTACGCATTGTCTTTTGTTGTTGGGCTGAGTGAAGAGCTCTAGGAGAGGCCTATGACCAGCAGTGAACCGCGGATAGGCTGATGATGATTGTACAATTTGGAAGTTTGTTAACTTATCTTATTCAAGTCTCAAACACTTCTTTAAAAATCCTGTCATGTGAATAAAAATAAGTAAGAGAAAGGTGTCATGATAGCAACGCCATTATTTTTAAATTCAACTCATAAAATTGTTTATCATATTTTGCTGGGTTGTTGTATGTTTTTTTGAAGCATGTCTAATTTGTCTATGTCTGACGTCTGCCTCAGACAGGTCGTGGAAAGTTGTGACGTCTGTAGAATTATACGAGCATCAACAAACGCATAAGCTTATACAACTGGTTTTACCTGCAAAGATCTCAAAATCGAAACACGTTTCGAATTTGATTTGCGCGGGTTAACCGGTTACCTTGTGGCGACTCACTCAAAAAGACGAAAGCAACAATGTTTGTGTTTTGAAAAATATATCCAAAACAAACCAATAAAATTAAAATATTTAATTTTTAACACCATATAAAATAATTCTAACAATAACAACAAATCTCAGCTATTCAAACAACAAAACCATTATAATTATGTAGTATACCTAACACAATTACTATTTAACGGGACTAAACGCGATATTAATTATTATGCAGTATATTTTTTCAGCGGAATCAGAGTCCAGAAACGTTCAGTCCCGTTAAATAATAAAAGTGTTATAAAGCGATGCGAAAGTCTTAAATCTTATAAAACCACACATTCTTATTACATTGTGTCAATTAATATAAATTGCCACGATAGATAATCGTGACAACGTATTAGTATTTTTTTTTTCGTTTTCATGACTTCCCAAAACCATAAAACAGGCGAAAGACTCACGTGATTCTGAAAACGATGCATGGTAATCGAAAATCCATAAGGGAAATAATGTCATCGACCGTTACCATAATTAAAATAATGATTGATTGCCACTCTTTCCAAATGCCGGAAAACAACTGAATTCATTTCATACCTATGCGTATTCCTCGGCATAGAACATACATATCACATGAATTGATATGCTTCAGTGCTTTTATTTTGACCTGACGGATTTTTTCATATTTTATGCACACAGGTATCTTACCAACCAACGTCGTCAAAATCGCTTAATTGATTTCCAAAAACTTATGAATCAGTGTTATTAAAATTCATTACCATTCGACATAGAGTCAGTTAAAATTTCCATTTGCGAATTCGTCCGCGATCTAAAATATCTCTAGATATGTAACAAAAAATAATTGATTAGTTGTTTTGTGATTTCTACGAAAACTAGTCATCATAGATGCAATAACAGCTTAATTCCAAGGCCTGCGCCTGCGCACGACGCCATCTTGTGAGGCGCAAAAACTCAAAACTGGACCTTGGCAGTGATACTATCAGACATACGTGATCTGAATAGCATACACACTAACTGGGGGAATAACATAACAAATAACGTAAACACATAAATATTCAGATAGATGCAGAATACCGTAGAAAAATAGACTTTAGTGACCAAAACAATCCCTAAATTATTAACAATAAAATATAAAGTCTGAAAATTATATTCGGCAGTAGTGCTGCAATAGTCATGGACATATCCTTACATCAGGTAATCCATTTACTTGTTTGCCTTTCCTTGTTATAACCAAAAAAAACATTTAGTTTTATCTTATGTCACCATATGGCACATAGTAAAATGTTCAAGGATTATCTTTATTAACAGTAAATTGCCAAAACAGCCCTCTATGGCTTGTGGTCTTGCATACGAATGTACGTGCTTTCATACATTGGACATTAATAACTTAAAATATGCCCTGAGAAACCAGTTGTGCCCGACCTTTGGACCGGCCTAAGTAGTATCTTATACTTAGTGCTGTCGAAGACGCGGGTTACGCACTGAACCTCCCAACTCAAGGGCATCCAACGTTAAACGTTAATTTACAGCCAAAATACAAGGGATATTTTGGCTTGTTCAATTTCTACTTCATACTTCTGAGCTTTTTTCTGGTAATCTTTTTGTTAAAACAGACGCTCAATTCACAGAAGACCTTCGTATTATCTACTAATCAATAGTTATAACTTCTTACGTTCATAAGTGCTTCTTCATGACCAAAGTAAATAAATTCGCTTAGTATTGAAAAAAGTACAGCGAAAGTTCAGAGATTTTACGGAAGTAAAGAGATAAATATATGAAACTTCAATCAGAACAATTTAGAATAGAATAGTATTAACATTTTATTTGGGCAAAAAGCAATAGTAAGATTTAAAAAAAGATAGACCTAGCCTAGAAGGATAAAAGTGGTTCTGGAGCACATTGAGGGGAAAGAGCACTCTAAAAATGTTGGGCTTTTATGCATTTTCATTGAACCACTCTTGCGTCTCCGATTTTGGCATACCATGTGACTAACAAAAACATAGGAAGATAGTTATGGAAAGCCACTATTGTGGTCTTGCTACTTTTGCTGTATATTCCTATGAAGTATCGCCCAGTACCCGTCAACGCTAAATGACATTGGTGTCAAACGCCATCACTGCAAAAAACAAAACCAAAACTGGTTAGCGAGTCTCTGCTTTTCATAAATGAAAACAAACCTAACTTACTACAATATAAAGCTCTATTTAGTTTATTTTTGGACATGTGCACTGGCAAGGTCAGGGGTAAACTGCGTCATCAGGTATCTACCTGAGTCGCTGGCTGGCTACTTCGACGATACATGGAATATGCATTGAGATGCATTTAAGTGCACATTGTAATGCTTAATGAATGAAGTGCGAAGTGCATTTTTTTGTATGACGAGTACTTACTTCTGGTTTGAAGAGGGCTTTTAATACACTGACTTCTTGAAGGTCGTACTCGTATAAACAATATGGCAGAGACTTTTTATAACAACTAGATGCTTTTGATAAGATTGTCTTTCGTGGAAACTTTGAAATGTAGTATTAACTTCCGCATTTCAAATGTCGACTCAACCCTTCGTTTAAATATATTTTTTGTGTTGACCAAGGGGAAATTCTTTGATGAGGGACTCTGCCAATGTCCATATTTATCCATGCTGTCAGATGTGATTGATGAATTTGGACGAAACCAATCGTGGCAACACCTACACATCCATTGTAATCTGACTGTGCAGGAACATTCACGATATTAATATCACCGGTTAAAATATATTTGTTAGGTACTTGTGCATCGAATATTCAAGCAATCTCCTGCTTAACAATAGCGACATTTGACTACTTCAGATACTACTGGTATAAAAATCACCTTGTTGTATGTAGTCTTTTATTAGGCGTGCTCGTCTAGGAAATTACAATGGTTAGAAGTAATGTATAAAAATCAAAAAATAGTTTATAAAATGTTTGGTTAGACTTACACACAGGTATATGAACTAAACTATTTTTAACTAAACCTAAACCTTTTCTTATAATTTTCACTTCTACATTTTCATCCCTACTTTCAATTTACCACAGTGACCTATAGCAATATATCAAAGCTCCCATCTCACGAAGCAGGAAAATATCTTACACAAACGTATACGCAGTCTCAAATAAGTCTGATAGAGCCTCCAAGCAGTTACCGAGGTGCGCGCGAGTGGGAAACCCTCTCTCAAACATTTCCCAGAACTGGTAACAGTTATCCTTGTTCCAAGGCCGCGGTGGGCTCGCCCCGATTATTCACCTGGGCTTTTATAAAATACCAAAGTTTTTATTCTGCTACTTTTACGCTGAGTAAGCACAAAGCCTGTGTAGGAAAATGTTGCAATTTTCAGTGAAGACTGCAGTAAAATATGTAGTAAGGGGTACAGTTAAAAACTGACCAAAATGAAGAAATAATTTAACTTCACGTCGAGGCGCTGGTGAAAATGACATGCAAAAGAATTTACTAAGTGAATCAAATTGCTGAATAAATTATTTCATTTCATTTCATTTCACTAAAGTTATTTCATTTCATTTCACTAAAGTTATATAGGTACCTACTCTTACGAGTATGTATCTTTGTAAACGCAGAGTATCGGTCAACATGACTTTTATTCTGAGAAAATTATTCTGGTATGTTATGTAGTATAATTATTGGGTTAAGATTCCGGTCAATGTGCAAAGGTTTCCGCTTGACCGTGACGCAATTCGAAAAATTTATACATCCAAAGAGTTTTTAAAAAGTATCTTGACAGATGTAGTCAATTGAAACCCTGATGGTATTTCTTTTTCACGTAACATTGTAAAATGTCATAATGCAATGGAATTTCTGGAATAAACTCATGACGTATGCACCATTTTCCTTTCTAATTTTAGGCCGAATAATAAGAATAGGTACGAAATACCTATGGCAATCAATAACCGTCATGTTTTCCTGCTCCATACCGTAGCCATGAGCCCACCACAACCATAAACAAGTGAGTAGGTACCTGTGCGATAATGTATTAAATATAGCATTTAATCATAATTCAACAAACGTAAATTAAAATACCATTATGTATTTTTCAGTCAGCGTTAGCTGAAAACTCTATTGGTCAATATGAAAAAAATAGCAGTAAAGCTTTGACTTAGAATATCTATACCTACTATTATAATCAAGCTGAAGAGTTTGTTTGTTTGAAAAAGCTCATCTCAGAAACGAATGGATCCAATTCCAATCATTTTTGTGTTGGATAGTATATTTGACTAGGAAGGCTTTAAGCTATAGTATAACACTATGTGTGCGGAAACTGAAATCCACGCGGCGGAATCGCGGGCGGGCGCTAGTCTAAACATATAATCAAAACAAATTTCAACATTTCTAGGTACCAAAATGTTAGCACTTCGGGACTTTATATATATGTACGTACATGTATATCTTTATAGAAACTACATTTAAGGTTGATACTGCTAAACCTGGAGATTTTTTGCCTTTTTGGCAGTCCGACTAACAGCTTTCGCCCTCTCCGACAAACCATGTACTTAAAGCTTTACATACATATAAAGTCTATCACTAACTCCGTCGTAGCCGTGGTGTATCGTGGTCGTGCCCCCCCCCCCCTGACCACACCATGGCGATAGTGGTCCAGAGCTAATTAGCGAACATCCAGGCGGTTTATGACGCGGGCGATACCCGCCATGGCTGCGCGCGCCGATAGGGTTAATTATGTCAACACCATAGCTGAAAGAAGTGTAGTGAACTGTATCCATGCAAACTTATACTTCACGATGTTTTCTTAGGTTTATGCGACTCCGTGGTCACGGCTCCTGAAAAAGTCTGAAACGTCGGGTTTTCCTGTAAATATGTAGTTAAAAAATTATATAATACCGCGATTACACCCGTTTAAAAGTGTTTTTTTTTATACTTCACGAGCTCTGTACTACTACCACTATGTATGTATAATACTCGGTCATGCTCCATGAGCTCTTTACTACTCTGTGTTGGGAGTTCATAAGCCCATTCCCTGCTCTCCTAATTAGTAACTCTTCCCATCCTTTGACATTCCATTCCAACTTTGACATCACATAAATCATAAAACGACAAGTACTCCGTAGATCTGACATTACTTTTTCATGTTTGTATGTTGTTGCTTTTTTTTTGTTGATTATGATCAATTAGGGGGGGAGGGGGAGACCGAGAAGGAATTTCATCCAGCAAATAAAGGAAAGGCTTAATGTCAAGGCATATAGGGAAGTTAAGGACCTCGCAGAGTCCAGAGAGAAGTGGAGATTGCTTCACCGACAAGAGCAACGCTCTTAAATTTTGATGATGATGATGATCAATTAATCGGTCAGTACACATGCTCATTAATCTTTTATCTGACGAGTATATTCTTGCATGTGAATTATCCCACATTACGTTACTGACTTTCGTTAGACTGTGGTGTTATCAATATCATATTAAAATTAATAATACTAAAACTGCCGATGTGTGTTAAATTGTTTTTATTGCGTCCACTCAAAACACCATATCGCGGGTTGACAAGCCCTGTATACAAGTTATTTCAATTATAATGTACCTACATTAATATAATAAATAATATCGGCTTCTTAATAATTTCCAACGTCATTTATTTATTTATTTTATTATTTATTTGCATGTCACATGGTGACAAGGTCTTACAAAGTAACAGCAATGGCAATGTGCTTGCAGGTACTTTATTTGCTTGAACGGTAGGACTTAATAAAAATATGTCAAGTTTACAGGAAAACAATGGAATGAAAATTTTGTAAAGTTATGAAAGATCCTCACCCTGGACCTTTTGTAAGTTGACTTCAGGATTACACGTAGAAGAATAACTTCTGTATCAAATTATCAAACTCAATTCAAACCTCAAACTTAGACCCAAAATATTCACATCTATAAGAGTCATTTATGTGATACAGTATCACATTAATGACAACCAGGTATTACAGATACCTACCGTAGTCAACTACTATCAGAAGAACTGCACGATCTGTCATCCGTTGTTTTCCTCTTAAGTTTTTATGCACGCCCTTAACGAATATGCTAATGAAATCAGTAGCCATCACTGTGACAATGAGTCTATTTTAATCACACGGGTCTATGAACTGCAGTAGGATATTAATAGATTAAGGTCTAGATTAGGTGGGATAAGGGCAGGAGGATGATGATGATGATTAGGTATTTAGTACACTGAAATAGCTTATCGTGACGATAAGAAAGTAGTTTCACATCTAGTCGCTGTAAAAATTAAACAAAGCAGATTCAAAATCCGTTCCGTTTTAAAGACCTCGGCAAATTATGGTGCAGTTGTTTGATAGATACAATTTTACAAGAAGAAAGGTTGTATGCTTAACTTGTATGCAATAGAAAATCACTGAAAATATATGTGTGAAACCGATTTAAAAAAATAAATTAAATACCTCACATTATGCTCTGACCGGTTGTGTTTTCCTTAAAAACACCAATAAAGTAATTTTAACTGTTAAACTTATATTTAATCAAGCAGGAAAGTATAAAAAGTAAAATAATGTTCTGTTACATACAGCCCTGTCGTCAGATGGGTTTGGTCACATTAGTTTTAATTGGGCAAAGTATTGCTCAAAAAATACTCCTAAAGTTTTACTATTCCCGTATCGGGACGATAAGACGCGATAAACGACAAATAATAATTTCATTTTAATTAAAATTATGTTTATTTAAAGTTTTTAGTTAGTCACCGATAGCTCACCCAACATAATATGTATTAAAAGTAAATTATAATACACATATCGGCGGTATGCAGCATTCCCCTGTGTTTTATCGATCACGATACGGCAATCACCAACACGCCCGACTAGCTTGAGGCCCATGTACATGAATAAATAAATAAACAAAGAAATATAGCCACATCTAGTGTAGGCTAGAGGAGGTGAATAATACCAGGTTGATCATCATTCAACTATCCAGGGCGGAGTATGAATAAAGGCATTAACCTGACCCGATTGTATCCTCAGCCATTTTCTCGGAGACTAGGGTACGCTACGACGACCATGATCCTGAATTGACTAGGCTGTTTATATAAGAGAACTAGATTTTACTAAGTTGATGATGTAACAAACAATTCTAAAATCCATAGAGGTTTGTTTAGAAGGCTAGAGATGTTGTTTGCGTGTAGTTATCGCGTAGGCACTATGCGCTCGGCATGTGAATGCTATATTTGTGTTTGTAAAATGGAAAATCCAAATTGTGAGGGCAAATACCAACCGCATTGTTAAATTTAAAACAATCTACGAGTGAGATAAAAGTATCGATGTATGAAAATTGTATATTTACTCTATATTTGTATGATGATAGTATGTTTATCTGTATATTCTGTACAATACCTACTCTAGAGGACGCAGTATATGGCAGTTCTTGTTATTTTGAATGTTTCTTATGTACCTCCGATACTTCATGAACTTGACATCGTGCATAAAAACGTAGCTTGCTCTATGGGATGCCAAATGCCAAAACCTATGTTAAAAATAACATAGGTTTTGGCAGGCATTCATGTTCTTAGCAAATTTTTAAACCACCTCTTCAAATTATTCCTGAAAATCCCTTCGCCTGATTAGTTTGTTGTCACAATTCATTCAGGTGCCTTGTTTAAAATCCAGCATAGAACAGATTTTACTTTTAGCAACAATATCAATCAAGACAAACATTCCAGATCTTTCCAAAGCGCGATAAGTTCTGTTTCTTTCCATGGGCTTGCTCTTGTTCCCTTGTTTATACCCTTGAGTTATTTTCGCGGAATGATTCAAATGCTAGGCATACCGCGTCAATGATACGCAGACAATAAAGTGTTAAACTTGACCAAGTGCGGCAAGGCGAGTGCGCCCGCGCCGTGCATACCGTATGCCGCACGTACTGAGGTTCATTAGACAACCTTGCTGGAACAGTTTATAAAAATAATCTACGAACTTAAATATATTATGTTATCACAGTGGAGGGGGGATATGCCGGATATGAAGTTCATAATCATCAGCCTGTGACACTCCACTGCTGGATGCAGGCCTCCCCCTGGGCTGGTTCCAGGGTTTAGGCTGACCACTAGTTGAACAAAATTATTTGAATTAGATTGCCCTACCACGACTATGCGCAAAATCCACCACACCTCCGCTCTTGCCCACAGATTGAGGGTAATGCCTGTATCCATACTCTGGTCAGGAGGGTTGGTGACCGCAGTATGTTAGACGATAAAACACATCAAGCACAGTTGCCCAGTATGTCCCTAGTCACTTATTACGGCATTCCCTGGAAGAAATTTGGAAGTACTATTAATACAGAGGGAAAACTCACATTGTATAATACAACATGTATAATGTATGAAATGGAACACACAACAACTCTCTTGGCAATTTTAATGGAGTGGTTTGCAATTGCCTTCTCCATTTCACACACTTACTCGTAGTGTGCAAATACAATAGCTCAACTCCCAGCCATCGATCGTTTTAAACTTGTATTAATATTATAGACATCATCAGCCTAACGAGTCCACTGCAGGACATAGGCCTCTCCTGGGGCTCCAGGCATTTAGCCCGATTCTCGGCCATTCGCATCCAGCTCCTGCCAGCCATCTTGCGCAGATCGGGCGTCCTACACACTGCGCTTTTATAGAATTTTCATAATTTTGATTTGCCTACAAGGAAACTTAGTGAACATTCCTGACATAACTGTGTTATGTTGCAAAGCGTTATTTTACCTTATAGTAATTGTTATTTTGTAAATAATAACGTTAAAATGTTTGTTATGTTTTCCTCAAGACGTCACGGGGAAGGAAGAATTAGACACCTTTTTGACAAGAGAAAACTATTACGTAGAAAAATATTATAAAAGTTACATTTCAAAAAATCACAATTCCTTTGCTACACCTGAGAATGGAAACAGCTTAAATTCTGTAAACATTACGCCCTGTACTCTGATTTGGACTTACAAGGGGCATTTTGCCGTGGTCGAACCGACCCACATCAAGAAAGATAGCTTTGGCTATTCGGACCGCTGTAACTAGGTAGGTACATAGCGCTAAAGAACTCATTCTCAAAAGGCACTCTTGCGCCATTCGCACCGCGGTTCGAATATCTTGCGGTGCGAAGCGCCGAATCTTCCAGCCACAGACATATATCGAACCTGTAGCAGTGGTCATCACAGAGAACTGTGTACTATTTAATTAATCGCAATTTAGATGTGTTCTCCTATTTACGCTGTCGCAATTCTAGTCTTTGAGAAAGAAGAATAAGTGTTTTGTTCTTATTGTAAAATGAAGTTAATTTTTTCCGTTTTCAGTAGTTTTATCTAAAAGTTAATAACTTCAAGCCAAGCAATCGAATCAAACAAAAACTTAACTAAGAAAATCTTTATCGGGTTACAAAATTAAAGTTGTCACGTGTTCCACATTAACCTATTGTTTTAAAACATTCTGCAACTCAATCCATTTGCAATATACGTTGTCTATTCTCAGTATAAGTGGTAATGTTTGCCGATGTCAATTGTGGTGCGGTGCAGGGACAATGCAATCGTGCATTCACTCGCTGACTCACTGCTGCGTATCAATGAACTTTTTAGTCATCGAGGAATGACTGACACTCCTCGATCGACTACCTACTCATCGATTTGTCCACCCTTTTAACAAGGATCTAGTTTAATTATTCTTATGAAACCAATAAACATATTAATCTCCCATTACTCTAAATAAAAATTTGACACATCCTTTCTAACGAAAGGGGCTGTATTTATTCTTAAAAAAAATATCTTAAATTTGTCTCAAGCCATGTTTCGAGGGCTCCTTTTTATAATCGACATGCTTGGTGTAATGATCAAGACGTTGAGTTTAGGCCATGAAGTCGCGGGTGCGAACCCCGCCCAGGAAAAACATTTGTTTGCATGAACAATTGAACATGTTTGTAGGTCCAGGTCTGGGTATAATTTGTACATAATATGTACATTTGAGTATATTTTAAGAGAGGTAGAGCTTTGTGGAAATTCCACTCGAATGAGCCGCTCGCCTGGGGAAGTACCTCCACCTTACAGAAGACCGCAGTGAAGTAGCACTTCGTAACTGTTGTGCTATGTTTCTGCTGGTGAGTAAGGTTGCCAGAGCTCAGGTGGGGAGGGTATGGGGTTAAAGCCGGCAACACATCAACGATACCTCTGGTGTCGCAGATGTCCATGGGCGGCGGTGATTGCTTGCCATCAGGCGACCCGCTAGCTCGTTTGCCGCCTCTGAAGAAAAAAAAACAACCAATATACTCGGATAACAATTTAACACATCCTTTCTTACTACGTGGGCTGTATTAAACCGCCAACTTCTAATTACTATGTGTGCGGACACCGAAACCACGCGGACGGAGTCGCGGGCGATTGCTAGTTTATTCATAAAATAACAATTTAATTTTATTTTCCAAAGCCATTTTTTGAGGGGTTCTTTTTATAATGCGCCTCACTGACGTTTTTCCTAAGAAAAACTCAATCATCGGTCACATCACAGCTCTTCCATTTTATGCCATTGTTTAAACTCTTCTAGCTAGCAATGGACCACGAAGATACCTTCAACATACGAGTAAACAAAGCAGCCATTAGTGTCCAACGACGCTAAACCACACGGTCATGTCATAACCTTACGTCAGCCGAAATGCTGGCCGCATCCACGCCCCGTGCAGCGTATACTAATGGCTGCTTAGAGACTGCCACGGTCAGCCTGTTGAGATACACGAGATAACTAATTGTTAGGTACTGGGTTTAAAAATATCAAAATAGGCTGAGTACTAAGTATAATGATATTTATTAACGGGACTAAACGCGATTTGATTTATGTAGTACATATATACTACTTACTGCTTGACGTTTGCTACCACGGTTGCTGTAACGCAGCCGAAACGTCAAGCAGTAAGTAGTATATATGTACTACATAAATCAAATCGCGTTTAGTCCCGTTAATAAATATCATTATAGTAATGCAACGCGAAAGTCTAAAATCTCATATGAGTACTAAGTGTTTCGATAAGGCATAGTAATGATAACCTTGTGGAAAAGTGCATAGATTAGCACAACCCCTGTCGTCCCGTAGGGTCCTAGGAAGGACTAAACGGAAATTTCGGGTTGTAGGCAAAAGCGTTCCCCTGAGTTTAATCGTGATGGTGATGATGAAGACCCTCAACAGACACAAGGTTTCCTTAATGGATCCCTGTCACTCTGATTGTCGAATAGTACTTAGGGATTTCCCCGAAATGTACGTGGCCTAGGTCGCAGACGTTAGCAAAACCTTTAATCGCCAAAAATACCAAAAATTGCACTATTAGAGCCAATTAACATGGACGGCGTTGATCATTTACCATCAAGTTACCAACTTTCTTGCTCATTTGCCATCCTTTGCTAGAAAAAAAGGTCTATCAAAAATCCCCCAAACTTTCCATAACAGCTGAAATGCGCCAATGTCCTTCATCCTCCGTGACACGCATCCTAATTGCTCGAAGTGGATGCGCAAGCGCAGCGCCGCGGCCGCGCCAAGGCGACCCGTGCCGCTGAATTATGTATTGTTCTGTATCACCGGGGGCGTGACTCATAGGACCAGGGGGCTACCCTGGAACTGAGTGGGTGAAAAATGTAATTCCCCAATATTGGAGCTGACTGGAATCCTCAAAATCTTGAGATACAGTTTTCATCTTTAAGATTCCGACAAAATTTTCATTTTCATCTTGTTCAACTTCATTGATTGTTTACACGTAAAATACATTTTTTAAAATTTTAATAGGATTGTATTCCACTGTTTACTTAATGGGTATTTTCAGATTATTGCAACAGCTACCACCCCGCTCCGAAATAGCCACTAAAGCTAAGTTCTATCAAATTCGAAAACGAGAGGGACGAGAATATGTAGACTTGTTTGCAGAAAAGTTTAACTTTGCAAAACGGTGAAATTTTGTAATTAATTATTTCCTGAAATGTGCAGCCCATATTTTTCAGATTAGCATTAAATTTAACTAGAATTAGGAAAGAAGTAACAGTATTAACAATAAAAAGTGAACACTTTTTCTTGTAATACGTACGAGTGTATACCTACCTATCTAACAAATATGATTGTATTTTTTTAATCTCTATGACATCTATATTTATGTACATCGTTTTTTATTAATAATATAAATTTTAATTTCAGAAATTCTAAATCAGTTACATATTAAACATACAACAAATGACTTTTGCCAAAATGTTTACTCCAATCATACTTTATCGTGAAACTGCCATCTAACGATTTACAACAAAACTATGTAAAATAATGGCTACGTCGTGCTTTCCCTCCATCGCCTCAGCGTTACGATACATAGACGCAAGATGGCGCTGTTTAATAGTTTTATAACAATGCAATAAGTTGTCAATAAAACATGAAGTAAAATCTTACAATAAATTATTATTTCTATATTGTTTTTATTACAATTTAGAAATACTTAAAAAAAACAGGATTGACTATGGAAATATTATGAATTCATTCACTTTTAAGTGTATTATACAATTATAAATTACTAGCGGCCCCTCACGGCTTCACAAGGGTAGACAAAATTAGGAAAATCATTATATTTTAGTCTAGTACTAAATCTATGTGACTCAGTGATAATATAGCTTTCTGATGGGATAATTATAATGTAAATCATTCCATTAGATTTCGAGTTACATACAAAAATGAAAATCTTTCCTTTTTATTATATCAGTTTATACAACAAACACTGTTTGAGTATTTCTTTATAAAATAAAATGTTATTTATAAATAAGTAAACCACTACAATTTCAACTGATTCAAAATTAGCACACGACATAATTGAAAAGTCGTAGTTCGTTTTAAAATTCAATAAACGAATGAATATTTGATTGCGTCTTGGTACCTACCTACATTAATTTGGCTAGTGTACCAGTAGGTAGAGCTATTAGCAGCAGGAGGCGAGATTATGTCCCAAAATAATTTGCCCAATGTTAAATAAAAATTGCCTCATCATTTCCATAAAATAAATATAAGTACCATCGAACAATCGAGACCTAAAAATGCCGCTACGGTTTTCCCATTATCTCCAATTTCCTTCATTACCAGCTCACAATCTGTAAATTCGTCACAATCCCGCAAACACCCATGTCGCCATATTGTTCGGCCATTTTGTATTGTCACCGCCATTTCGCACGGAAGTCGCGCGGCCTCGCACCTTCCGCGGACGGCAAAAAGAGGATCCATGGATGTCATTTTGGCAACTAAAATTAACTCACCATGCTGTCACGGGGTGCAGTGTTCAATATGTCCATAGATTCCCTAAAATGCCTACCTTACATTATTATGTATTTATCAAGGCTGTGGTGTTTCGTGATTCAGAAGGCACGTTAAGCCTTTGGTCTCGGCTGCATTAGCAGTCGTTAGCCACCAATCTGCACTGGTCCATCAAGAGGGTATGCTCACGCCATCCATGCCCAAGCAGTTGATGGGCTGATGATGATGATGATGATTGTGGTAAAGATTTACTTCTCTTTTCTTCAGATTCTACTCTCTGATTCAGATAAAGCACGTATTGGCTTAGCTGAAGTACTAATAACTACTATCTATTATTTACTGGACTAAGTAATACTCGATGTCAGTGTCCTCTGGCATCCCCGCAGAAGGCATACTTATTATCCAAAAGTCTGGCTGGGAAATTAAGCATTCCGTGATGTGTCAGATGTCGTGGGCGGCATTGTTCCAAATACAGACAGTTCTGTCAATAATATAAGATGATTTCAGTAACAAACAATTTATAATGATGTAACTTGCAATTTTGTAGATTAAAGTTTTATTTTTATGCTATAGGGAAGCAAAAGAACAAGAGGGGCATTTGATGGTAAGTGATCACCGCTTATCATAGACATCAACACAAGGGTCGCAGATATTGCCTGCCTTTAAGACGTCTTCAGAGCTCTGTTCTGAGCTCTAGCGACTGAAATATTAAAGCCTCCTTTGTGATTATCTTACACTAGCGGCCGCCCACGACTCCGTTAGCGTGGATTTTGACTTCCAATAGCCTAAAGCCTTCCTCGTCAAATGGACTATCCAACACAAAAATATTTTTTGAAATCGGACCAGTAGTTCCTGAGATTAGCGCGTTCAAACAAACAACCTCTTCAGCTTTATATACATATTATTAGTAAGTATGTATAGATGTGTAGTACCGGTTGCAGATGTACAGCCAAAACAACATATTAAAAAAAGCTTACCAATACAAATTGTCTAATTATGTATTTAACCTTGATCAGGCTAATTAAGTGGGTGCAATACGGAAAAGCGCACGCTTGGAACGAAAGATGCGCGCAGATGGGCGCAGCTTCCGTCTGAGAACACAAAATGTAATGGGTAACTATGCCTTTGTTATAATCTCTTAACTATTAATCTCTCGTCTTTAAGTTGAGCATTGAAAATATAATTAATTATGTACATTCATAATTTCGTCCCTTTGCCACAGGTCGTCTTTTCACGTGCATACATTTACGGCAGACAGCAAAAACATTAATGACTAATATTTCTTCTCTTATATTTATATTTCTATATTTCGGTCCTCTACTAGTTTCTTTCTGTAATAACATGACCATTTAAAACTCCGCAAATCAATATTATCAATACCTAATCTTAATATCATATACAACTTCCAACAAACTATAATCTATGGGATTTTTCCATCTCTGAAAACCATTTGGTTGTACCTACTTCTTATCTGGACCAAACGAGCCGTGCCATAGCTCGGTACATCAGTACACGCCCATTAAAGTCCGGAACCGAGTGGAAATTTACTCTCTGCATCGAGAAACAATGCACATAAATGCTCTTATCGAAATTACGTTATGTTTTACTACTGTAGTTTTTTAACGTCGATAATGTTTTAAGACATGTATGTGAAGACGCAGCTTACATACCTACTCTGTAAACTATGATAACTTTATTTAATGACATTTGTTTATTTTATTTTACAATATTAATATTGCAGAACTCATCACATGTGTCTCTTTAATTGCACATCACTGTTGAAAAAGATGTTCAAAAGGAGAAGCCTTTAGCCTATGGTTGTATAATCTTTAGCAAGCTCCTAGTTACTAGTAGCATAATTATCTCAAGGAGTATAACTTGTACCTACGTCAGAACAGTAAATCAAATATTTTCTCAAGCTTACAATCAAAGTAAGCAAACTCTCGCGTTCAAAGTAGCGCAATTCCATAGTGGAGAGATAGGCAATTAGTCTGTAGTTCAAGAATAATCTGATATGTTAAGTACTAAACGCTAGAACGGCTCATTAAATAATCAAAACCTTTAATAATACAACTTTGACCGTAATGATGGTATCGTGTTGGATGCAAAACAAACACGCAAGTACTGGACGTCGCATCTGAATCTGAAAATCGTGTTTTGCGAAATTAAACATTGTTGTTTTAGCCTACAAAATGCCTAATTATCCTATTTAAATCTTAGCAATCGAACAAAAAGTCTAATTGCGTCTTTCTTAGTCAGGCGACTTGTAATGAATCCAAACGTTGCATCACCGAATGATGGCGGTTAGTGTTTACCTAATTACCTGAAGGATCTAGACTTGGAGCGAGATGCTGAACTGTTGCACTTCTGCGTATAATTGCACGTTACAGTTGATAATTGTGGGAGACCTGCGAATTGCATCGCACCTTCACCCTCGAGGAAAAGGTAGCGGTTACGGTGCTTGAGATTAGCGAGTTAACAATACGTACGTAGAGAATAATTCTAATTAAACATTAATTTAAGTGAGTAACAAAAAGTTTACACCTACATCTAGGTACGTATTTTAGAAAAATATTATGTAATGTATCATAAATTAAATTGAAAGTTTTATATAAACAGTCACTTCTTCCTATTTGATTGAAAAACTCTTAACAGACTGCAAGCTTTACTTAAAAACGTTTTATTCCGTTCAATAATCAGGGTAAGTATAAAAGTCTCATCTTACATTTATTTATTGTTGTTGTGTAGTAAATTAATGTAAGTAGTTCGTTATTTAACCCTTTTTTTCTTCATTATTAAAATCTTATCATCTTTTCGTCGTTCACCAACCATATGGACCAATCAAGTAAAAGACTCATCGTCCTCCAAATTCTACGCGGTTGGTCGTGAGGGACGCGCTGGACCGGAACCGGTGGAAGCAGATCATCCGCTCCAGACGTTACTCTGATGCTGACCACGATCCTCATACATCAGGGACCGACTTGAGGAAGAGAAATCATCTTTAAAATCATGGGAATTGACTTTGTATAGTGTTTCTTACTAGGTTTTTAATTTTAATTATTTTTTTTATTTTATGTGATAGGGTCACCGAATAGTCTTTATTTTTCAGAAAATAACCCACAAATTGTTTCGACCCGTGTATTGGAAACTGCTCCATTTCAGCTTATAAACTCCTTTATGACTTGACCACCAGAGGCCCGTTTCCGCTGCCGCTCCCACCATGGCAGCAGCCACTTGCAGCTCAGAGGATCAAACAATGCTGACATTCAGTCTAGCTCCAGCCGGCGGGCGCGCGTGCAGTGTTTACTTGTTGCGAACTTGACAGTGAACTTGGTGTGTGGATCAGCTGTTGACCTGGTAAGTTGGCAGTTGAGTTAGCAACTTAGAAGATAAGTGATTGATAGAATAAGGTACCTATAGTGAAACTGATGGTGTTATCTACCTAGCTTGTTCGTGAAATTCCTATTTTGTTTTACGATTGGACTAACTTTTGGTTTGGCATTGTAAAAGATGCCAAACCAATTATTATTGTAATTACTTAATTAACGGCTGATTTAGTGTTTCTTATGATGGTTTTCCACCTCTGAAAACGATTTACGTGTTAAAAAAGCAGCCTAAAAAAGTTGTGTTAGAAAAGACTGAAGGCTCAAACTATAAAGAACATTTGGTTTATTGATATAGATGATTTATTAGAAGTTCAATGTGTCTACTCCGAATATCTATACTACTATGAAGTTACTATACATACATTTGTATGGATTGTACATGCACCGATACATTATTGAATTCCCGCGCTCGGACAGGGCAGCAATCTGACACGTCCGCCGGAAAATATTATTGTTTGGTATGTAAAGAAATCATTTCAACGAACCAATGGATTTGTAAATATTTATATCATTATCAATTTAATTCAATTAAGCAAACTTTGAAACATAAATCTCCCCAGAGGGGGTATTGCCTCCACTAATGTTTCTTGCCACTTTTTCTTGGTAGAAGACTGCATTCCCAAGTCGGTGGTCGAAACATTATTATTGACGTTTATTGTTATATTATTATTTATTTATTTATTGTATTGAATTACCAACATTTTATATTTGTTTACACTGTTTCTTAAATGAAATATACAATGCATTATTGACGATTTATAAGTGCCTTGCAGAGACCTACATAAATGACTCTACTATAGATTTCAATCGTTAGATGTGCCTGGCCACCAGAGCCCTGCCCATATTTTGTTTGTCGTACGTTTCAACATACTGCAACTGCGATAAAAAGCGACAGTCGCTTCAAATTTAAGTACCGGGTCGAAGTATAGAGAGGGCATATTAGGGACGAGGGTGCTGCCCACACCTTAGCGGATTCTAAGGCTCGTATCAATAAAATATTAATACCAGCCTAAGACAACCACCTGAAAACATGAGGTTGTACTTTTCCAGGCCGGCATCATATGACGTAGCTATACTCCCTTATTTAGTAATAGAACTATTTGTTACTCTACATTATGTCCATTACTGTTTATGTCTTATGTAGTACTCTAACCGACAATCGTTTGTATCTATGAAACTATTTGATATGATAATGATACGAGTACACGGTATTCTGCAAACAGCTATAATAGCCTATTAACGACCTTACCAACAATAGCAAGGCTCTGACCATCTGCCGTACAACTATACCTACTTATTAATGTACCTTAAATCTTCCTTCTAATAACTCTATTATCTTGTACTAGCCTTGCGTCGCGGTTTCACCCGCGCGTAATTTCATTTCCGCGATCAAAAGTACCCTATGTTCACCGTCACCGGGGATAGAGTAGAATAGAAGAATTATTCAAATCGGTCCAGTAGTTTTTTGAGTTTATTTGATACATACAAAAATACAAAACTTTCCTCTTTATAATATAGGTGTAGATTAGTGTAGATGTAGATATAATATTTGTGTAGCCTAGTAGGAACTTATAAAATCTAAAATTTTTCTTTTCTACATTTTATCTCGTAATGCCCTTTTTCTTTTTTATTTTGCTTTAGATATGTTTTGGCATAGATAACAATGAAAGCTTCCCAGTAATCAAGGGGTTCCAAACAAGAAATGGGGTGCATGTTTGTGTAGGTACTCTCTGTCGTCTTCATTTGTGTATACGTATTCCCTGTTAAATTCATTTGTTAATGCTAATAATAATAAAGGGGGTAGATCAGATTTCAGTGTCATTGAATATGTTTTCTGTTACACTACTTTATATGCTTTTTTCATTAGAATTCATGAAAATACGCTATCCAGCTCCTGATGGATATGCTATCCATAACTGTCGTGTAACCCAATCAGCCTGGAAGGTGTAAATAGAATGCTAGAAGTGAAAAAATAAGATACCTTCGTTGGCCATCGCGCTGAGTAGGTATGTCATTTAGTAACTTCACCAAGACACTGTTTTGGTTTTGGTCTATATTGGATGGTGTGTTGGAAAGTTTCAAGAGTTTGAATTAGTTTGTAACATATTGGCTGCAAGTCTGGCTAACACGTTTGTTTACACCGATGCTCGTATTTTTAATATTATTTCCAAATAATTGATCTTGCTCGCTACAATGTGGCGTTTCATTATGTAGTTTACCTAAACCTCATAATGTTCACACAATTGCGCAATTCAGATATTTTTTATAATAATAACTATCTACCCATTACTGCTTTGCATAGAAATAATCAGTATTCCTTTACTATATTTTGCACGTGTTATAAATATTTATAAACCTTTCCTTTATTCTATCTATTAAACAAACGCATCAAAATCCGTTTCGTTGAAAACTACGATGCATTCCTACGAACATATCTTAAAAATAAGATTTCAATAAACACATGTTAGGTACATGTATAAAGACAGTGGGAAATGATATTGATTTTTATTTATTTAATCTATTTCGTTGGTCCCGACTATGATCCAAATGGTCAGGTTTCCCTTGTTAGGGTTACGAAAGTCAGACGACAGTCGCTCTGTTGTACTAACCAGGCTGGCCAAATCAGGATCATAGTATGTTGTAGCGTACCCTGGGCTCCGACGCAATGGTCAATGATAAAAGCAGGATATGCGCTAGGATAAGGAAGACTATTTTACAATATTATTATAATGTATTTTACGAGCTGTTCCCATCTTCCCTCGACAAGTGCAGTCCTACTGCACTCTTGAAATATACATACAAACAAAGCATGTTTGCTGCAAACTTTACAATTTAAATTCTACATGTATAATTTGAAGACGAAACCGCAGCCCATCGTGACCTATTATGAAGCAAATATTTAGTAAAATCTCTAATATGTGCGTGCAACATACTTAGGTGTCAAGCTGAGTTGCGTAGCTTAAACTCGTGAATAATTAGCGGTGCTGGCTATTGTACAATTAGTGTGATTAGCATATCAGTCCGCGACATTCGACGCCGGCATTGAGCGACACGGCTCGGTTTTGTCTAGGTTTCGCGGTGACCTTAGTGCCAAATTACTCGGACAAGTACTAATAATAATAAAACTCGTCATTAACCACTAATTATTCAAGATAATTAAGCAGACTTCGATCATGAATCAATAGAAGGTAGTTCAGCAGCTTTACCTAGACCGTGCAAGTCAATAATTTGCCTTTTGATAACATGCGGCTGTATCAGAGAAACATGAGTGGTATAGGGTGGCCTTAATTATAGTTTGTTTGTGAACATGAATTTGTCTTTTTGTCCAGGACTGGGTAGTCATTTGTATCTATTTCAGTATATTTGTAATACCACTGATGATTCTGACGTCTGTAATACAAGTGATTCAACTAAGATCGAAGCTTGTACTATGGAAGCTAGGGAACGGATACACATATTTAAATACTTTAATTAATATCCATGACTCGTGTGCAAATGCCGATGTTCATCACACAAATATTTGCCCCTAGCGGGATTTGAACCCGCGACCGTCGGTATTGTACCCAGGGTCTCTCATGAGCCTTAAGTAGATAAATTCCACCTGAAAATAGCCTTAACCAACAATTTCCCCACTTTCCTCTTTCCACCGTCATTCTTGCTGACGTTACTCGTAATTCCCGGCAAAGGCCGCCTCCGTCGCGCCTTGAACTTGAGGAAGCTCGCAATTACCGCCTTCTATCGGGATGAATTGCGCCGCGCCCAGGCTATTGCTACCGAATTACAATGTGCTCGATAGCTCAGCATAAACAGGGCGGGTCGACTTATGGGTTATAAAAAGTTATTATACTACCATTCACTACTTCACTAGGCTATCTGCATTACCTTCCAAGATCTTCCGCAATTGCTAGCTGTAACCCTGATAGGAAACAGTTGTATTCCTCTGAAAATGTGATTCTCAGAGCATCAATTAATAAAGCCCAGGACCAATCACCTAGCTTCATACAACACTTAACGCTTGTATTAAGAATGCTAGGGAAATTTATATAAAAAATACTTTTGTAAACAATTCAACATCCATGACTCAAGGTACAATTGCCGATGTAAATCCTACAAACTTTTGAACCTATAGTCCAGGAATTTTAGATTTTATCTGCGGAATAATTCCTAGTGAGCTGAATTTTTGTATACACCTTTATTATGATATTGTAATGATGATGTGAAAAATCTACATTGACATCGTGCCGGCTAAAAAAGTTATAGGGGTCCAAACGTCACGAAAATCAGTTTTTCGCAAATATCTCGCGATCTATTGCTCAGAGGTCAATAATGGTTTCATAAAAGTTGTTCGTCGTAAAATTGCCTACAAAAAAGGTCTCTTGCATTTTTCTGTAAAATTAACCGTTTTTGAAATAGAGACTAGAACGCACTCACATATGGTATTGTTTACCGTACGGCGCATACCAAGGCAAAAACCCTATTGGCTGTTTTTTTCCCTTTTTTGTTTGTGTGTTTTTTGTTAGTATGATGATCTACATATAGAAATATAAAGGACTAGTAATACTAGTACAGTCGGGAAAATAGGAATATCAACTATAAAAAACTAAGTGGCAATTTTTTTTGTCACTTTATAACTCAAGAACGGGCTCATCGATCCAATCCAAATTTTCAGGGTTTGTACAGACTATTTAGCATATGTTTTATGTGAAGTTTGAACAAAATCGCTCGCTTCACTTTATACGTAGCGAAGCACGTACCGGACCGCTAGTAATGATATAGATATGCAAAGTGAATTTTAGCAATTTTGATCCACGATCTGCGAAAGAAATCCTAGTGGGCTGAATTTTTGTATACGCCTTTATTATGATATTGTGATGAAGATGTGAAAAATCGACATTGATATCGTGCCGGCTAAAAAAGTTATAGGGGTCCAAACGTCACTGGACATAGCATATCTATATCATTACTAGCGGCCCGGTACGTGCTTCGCTACGTATAAAGTGAACGACCGATTTTGTTCAAACTTCACATAAAACATATACTAAATAGTCTGTACAAACCCTGAAAATTTGGTTTGGATCGATGAGCCCGTTCTTGAGTTATAAAGTGACAAAAAAAAATTGCCACTTAGTTTTTAATAGTTGATATTCCTATTTTCCTTACTGTACTAGTATTACAAATCCTTTATATTTCTAAATGTAGAACATCATACTAACAAAAAACACACAAACAAAAAAGGGAAAAAACAAACAATAGGGTTTATGCCTTGGTATGCGGGGTACGGTTTACAATACCATATTATGTGAGTGCATTCTAGTCTCTATTTCAAAAACGGTTAATTCTACAGAAAATTGCAAGAGACCTTTTTTGTAGACAATTTTACGACGAACAACTTTTATGAAACCATAATTGACCTCTAAGCAATAGATCGCGAGATATTTGCGAAAAACTGATTTTCGTGACGTTTGGACCCCTATAACTTTTTTAGCCGGCACGATGTCAATGTCGATTTTTCACATCATCATTACAAGATCATAATAAAGGTGTATACAAAAATTCAGCTCACTAGGAATTATTCCGCAGATCGTGGATCAAAATTGCTAAAATTACTGGACTATAGGTTTTGTGGTCAGGGGCGCCGCCTATCCTTTCATAATTTGTTCAAGTAGAATTCGTTTATCAATCAAAGTTGTCAAAATTACTTAACTCGTAATTTAGGTAATATACTTAAAGAGCCACCTGCTTCTTCAGATAAAGCTAATGAAAACCGATTGAATGACTGAATCAGGTAAACCTTTTTCTGAGTGCCATGAATAAAACAGACGTAGATAAAGAAAATGTCGAATAAGAGTAATTATAACTACCTTCATATAGAAATAATAATTCGTAAGCTTTCGTAGCGTTGGGTTTAGTAAATCCATGGTTATCGTATAGTAAAAACAACAAATCCAGGACCAGCAATAGTAGGTACTAGTCTACATTACAACGTAAGGAACGTTGTAATGTAGACTAGTACAACACCTCTCAGTGTGCTGGTAAATAAGCGTAGAGCAGTTTTATTGGCCCACGTGCAAAACTTTAAAGGTGTAATAAAAAGACTAGTGTACAGTCAAGGAATGAGTAGAGTACACAAGAGCCCTGTTTGATTCAACCCCGCTGCAAGCCGGCCTTGAATGAAGACATCAAGGGCGATAGAGATGTGAGACCTGAGTTACAATAATATCGATATACAGAAATCTGAATCAATAAGATGCATTCGATTAATTATCTAAAGATCGATTACAATTTTGATAGCTTTTATTATTAAAAACAAATAAATACGAGTATATGAACTTTATTTTTCGGTAAAGAAAAGATTTGAGATCGAAAAGAAAAAGGAAAGCTCTATGGTGTCACTAGGGAGGGTTTCTAAAACTACATATTCATTTCCTTTCCAATCATTCCATCATAAAGGGGTGTGGGTATAAGAGATTTTTTGAGTGTATCATAAATAATAAAAACATTAAATATTTATAAATGTATTCAATTTCAGAAGTATTACTTTTCTGTTCATTGGTTACCTTATTTGGATATAAGCTTTTTTAAATAAATTTTTTTATAGCTTGACTTGCTAATTCCAGAATGTTTCGATATCGATATTGTGCAGATATCGATAAAGTCAGTCGTCACTATTGTGAGCGTTGTTTCACGTGCAATGGCCCCGAGCATTGTTGACTTAATTCGATCATTATCCGGGAATTAAACTGGCGTTTGCTTGTTTACTGCTGTTTAGGGTGGGATTAGGTGGAACTTGGTGAAAGTTTGCAGAATTAGAACGACATTGACGTAGCCTGTGCTACAACTTCGATATGTACCTCGATCTGTTATAGTCTTGATAGAAATATATAAAAATAGTCTTTTTCACCGAAAAAGTAATTTGGTATCTAAAGATCATGCCAATCAATAGCTCAATTTCATTTATGGCACGTCTCTTGAGAAAACTCAAGTAAGCATAAGTTATTATTATAACATTTGAAATGCAATTTGTTCATTTGCTGCAGAGTATTATAACTGCTTTACACCAACAATTTCACAGTTAACTCAAACATCAGTTTGTATATTTTTTGCATTACCTCATTTCATTTTGTTTAAAAGTGACGAAGTCATTAAATATTGCACGCTTCCTCAATTCTAGCACAATTCCGTGTAACAAATAGTAAAGCAATGTTTACTTTACGTACATAAGTGCATATTCAAATAAGTCATTATGCTTGTTGGTGCGATTATTACGTCGACTTTTTATTGACGATGATGACCTGAAACCATATTTTTTATGCTCTTTCATTTGACACTGGTTGCCCATCAGATTTTGTTCAGCTTCATTGAAAGACACATGTTGTTACATATTATTATCATTATAAATGAATGACTTTGTAATTACTAAGTGTTGCACTTTACAGTTGTACATTCAGAACTGTTCATTCTCTGACATTAAAAAAGGATTAAAGATCTATATAATTAGAACCTAACAGGAGAATCTTAGTCACGATCACAATTTTTTTATTCTTACTGATTTCTATTAAAATCACTTAAAAGAGCAATTTACATAACAAACGCAGTTGTGAATTTTTATTAGTAGGTAATTTGAATAAAATAAATATAGAGTATTGTTAGTCTTTATTAGTCTTTACGACTTTGTATTTCCTTATTTTGTTTAATGAATTAAAAATAAATATATCTTTGCATTTTTGATTTAATTACGACAAAAAAGCAAACAGTATAAATAATATTGCCGTAGGTTCTTTACATAGTATAAAACGAAGAAGCTTCCCGTGTCGGTAACAAGTTTTTCGGTCTTTTAAAAAGACTGATTCAAGAAGAAGGTTATTAACATTTGCACCTGATCATTTCCGTGCGTGGCCTAGGTATTCATAGTAGCTTTATTCATGTAGATACTTTTTATCCCTTACTCCTAGCGAATTTCAAAGTTTCATTAAAGTTCAGTCAACGGGTAATCTCTTTGCAATTAAAAAATGCACCATATTTTTTTTATTACCTAAAAAAATATTGGAATTTGGTTTCAACGTAGAAAAAGGCCTTGATATAGGCAATCCTAATATTTATCTTTGTCACTAGAACCCAGGAACTTTCGGAATCGAAAACACAACCAAAACTCCGCCAAGGTCGTCCAGTTTAAGTCAACTGAACTTATAATCACCCTATTTCATAACTCCCCTACCGTTACACGTGCGAGATTTAACAAAAATATGCGGTTTAAATTTACACTTTATTTCTCACATGTAAGGTTGAATATTGATCTGGTCCTGAGAACATCTATCAAATTGCACCACCTGCCTTTTCCTTTAAGGATTTCGTAGTTATTTATTTGCTGTTTCTATTATTATTTGCCAATAAAAATATTGGGTAAGGAACTCGCTCAAAGATTTTAAGCATTTCATAATTTTTACTTCTTATACGTCCTTACTTTAAGACATAAGGGTGAGTGCACATGACTTATATTCCCTGTTAGCTTTATGTAAAGCCGACTAAAAATGGTTCGCAAAAAGTCGTATGTATCCGACAAAGCAAATCTTTTTTTTTATACTTAATAATAAAAATTAGAATATACATAAATTATTCAGTATTCAACCAATTTTTAAAATGATTTAGTCAAATATTATACTCGTATAAATATTAAAACAACCTTTTACACCTCATTGTCAAAAAATTTAAAATGTCAATGTCAAATATTTAACACAAGTCCTTAGGAAAAATAAATATTTCTTGATGAGGTAGCGTCGGCAATTTCATGTGATCTGCGTAGGCGAGGTACTACCTACATACTTCCTCTTGTTGGCCAAATATTTGATCTTTTTTTAATTCAGGAAGAAAAGATACGCTAGATTTTAAATCTGGAGAACATCATCCAGCATTGTGTAATTACTTCATAATTTAAATTAAAACACAATTCTTTATTGCACGGCTGTCTTTGCATTTGCCAATTTTTTAAATAATTAGCCATTCTGCCTTCCACTGCAAAAAATGTTAATAGCAACAATGTCAATCCGTTATGACGCCTTACATAATAACAAAAACAGCGGCAAAGTAATGCAAGTGACTTTCTAATATATTTGTTTACGAGCAGAATCTTAATCAGCTCCGCCAAATTTGGTATACTGCTACTAAATAGAGTATGACACAATTCACTTAAGATTAAAGAACGTATTTTTTATTGTTTACCAACAATAAAAACAACACAAACATAGTACCTATTATTAAATTTATAAAAAGTCTAGTCTCAATCAACACGTTCATTTCAAGTATTTAAAAATCTTAGAAGGATGCTCATTTTATTACACTAATTAAAGCCATTTTATTAAACAACATTATAGAGAATAGTTTTTAAACTCTGAATGAAAAGATAATTAACAATTACACAATTAATTAAATTAATGATACATTGATAAAAAATGCAATGCAAATTTAATAAAGTTGTATTGAATTTGCAACCACAATTAAAAGTGACAATGATTTTACCAAGATATTTCGTCGTGTTAACATGACCTAATTGTAATTATTTTTTCAGACGCCAGTGGTCTACGGCGGCGCTGCTTCGCGCCATTTTCACTCCGGTCGCCGCAGCTGTCACTCGCTACCCGCGCACCGGCCAGAGAGAATTCGAAATTTAAAAATTCAAACCCACATTCCATTTCTGTGATAATGAGATCTTGACTTTTTTCAACCAGTGATTGTGTTTAGTTGTTCACCGGCATTTTTCAAACATCTTAGAAATGTGGTGTATGTAATCGATCGGTTCGGACGTTTGAAATGTGGAAATTATTATAAAATGTCTCGAGCATCGGCGTTTAAGACGTGTTTTTAAGTCGATTATATTAGTTTAGTTGAACAGTTAGTTGTAATGACGAAATACAAGTTGAACAATACGGCGCGGTCGGCGTCGGAGGTGACGCTGACGTCGTACATGGCGGGCGGCACGGACAGCAGCCGCGGCGGGAAGGACGAGCGCGTGTACCAGATCCCGGAGCTGGACACGAACCAGAACGACAGCGTGGCGGTGGAGTCGAACAGGAACCTGGATGCGGCGCGGCCGTGCCACGTGTGCCCGCACTCGTGCGAGTTCCTGCGGCAGAGCGGCCGGCTGGCGGCGTCGCTGCAGAAGCCGGGCGGGTTCGGCGTCAACGAGCTGCGGGCGGAGGGCCTGGGCAGGAGCGTGTGCCTGTGCGAGCGGTACAACGGCGGCTGCAAGCTGTGCCCGCGGCCCAGCCTCGCGCCCACCATCAGCCTCAGCCTCGACGGCAAGGAGACCTGCCTGGCCTGCCACGAGACGCAGTATAGCAGTGAGTACTGATAAACTTTCATATCATTTGTAACATTTTCTCAATCTACCTACCTACCTTCAACATTACGAAAAAACTTTGTCTTACGAAAGCATTCTTAGAGATTGCGACTATGACATTCCTTCGACAATATTGTTGAAGTACCTTCAAACGTAAAGTATCTCCGTAGTAACACGGTGGGCTACAAAATTTATTGCCTGTGCGTAGTGACTACCTATAAAAATACATATTTGTAGTTGCTTCCCGTCTGTCCCTGTGTAGGTATGTATGAATGCTTACTATAAAATTGCGGAAGACTTTTTTATTGATTTTAATGATAAAAACAAACTTGCACACATACTCGTACAATATTGTACTTAGAGGACCGCAGATAATTTTCGTGCGAAGCCGATGAGGGATCGCTAGTGTACTCGTATTTATATCATACATAACAATATAATGATAAAATTATAAAGGTCATGATCAGTGTGTGTGGTCTAACCTCAAAATAGATTATAAAATAAATACGAACGGATGTAAAAAATCTATTGTTTAAAATACCATTGCTCGCTGCAAGCATCTTGACTTTTTCAATCGACATAAAGAAAACATTGTTGTATTTATTAACATCCCAAGTGCTTTGTAAACATTGTGGTTTTGTAATGATCAAAATATTATTATCGCTGGTATCAACCGATGGTTTTAAACGAGTGATGGATGAATTCGGGATTTTGAGTTCAAATCACGGGGCGACAATGAAATACCTACCGATGTATATTTGAGTTTAAATTTTATGATTGTAGGCGTTTAGTATTGTACTGTGTAGAGGAAATAATATTGCCAGATACCTACCTACTTTTATCTAATGTAGGTAGTTTCACAGATTTGGTGTGGACTGTGGACTTTGTCAGTTCAACAAATGTATAGTCTTCGAATATTGATTCAACGGTATTTTGAATAAATCTAGGTTATGAGTTAGAAAACAGAAGACGAATAGGTATATCTCAACACTTTCGCCGTACTTGTCAAGTGGGCTCATTTATCACAACCTTACATTTCCAGTTAGAGCAATGGCCGTTATGTAAATTAATTCATGTAGGAATATTCCTACAAATGAAATGATAAAATAGATTTAATGCTAAATTTTAGTTTCACAGCTCTCGAGTCAGCTATGTTCATTTTGCATAACTACTACGTTTAATATCTCAAAACGCTTCCTCTTCACTTGCAATTGGTTAGCGCTTAGTCTGTGAATGTTGAGGCTAAGCAACTTTTTCAAAGGCCGACCACGGATGGGTGACCACCAATACACTACATAAGGTATAAGATACAAAGTACCTAGTATTTTTAGTAACTACTCAGTACCTATAGTTCAAAGAATAATTTTACACTCTCGTTCTTGTATTCCGTTCAATAAACTTTTTGTTTTATTTTGTCTAAGCGGTTATCGTTATTATGAGATATCTGTTGCCATACGAGTAGATTTGATGACTCGTAGCACGCTTGGTCTGTGGGACAGGTCAATGGTTCGGATCTATTTCGTGATACCAAAAGTTGCTTTGTGCTTGTAGGTATATACATAAAAATATGGTAATATCCTCCGAGCCGTTTTCAGCAACAGGGCTTAAATCTTTCACGATCAGATAGATGTGCAGGATTCAAATTCTAGTACACAATAATATAGTGCCTGCATGTGTAGCAAACAAAGCGTTGGTACAAAAGATTATCTTTTGAAAAAGCCTTGATTGAGGCCTTGAAGCCTTTCCTTAATTATAGACTATTTATTTAATTATGTAAAATACGTTAAATTTAATATCAGTCAGTTTTTGCAACCGAAACCCTTCAACACATACAGCCCGGGAGCACCTAAAACGCTCTTTCTGTGACGCTCATTTATTTATTTCTCAAAAAATAAAACACTGTTAATCTACCCACTGTTTGAACACACAGCTTTGATTCGCCCGCTCGTTACATATGCACATATTTAATTAATCGCACGTCATTGACACCCGCTGCCACTTTGTCATTAAAATAAGGTTGTATTGAAGGATTCGATCTTTGTTACGAATATTACCATAACAGCGGACAGTCTCGTCAATACACGAAAGTGCCACATGTGGGTTAGTGCCTCAAACACTGGTAGATGGCACCTCAGTTGCTTTGAAATCTGAGGGTGGCGCTTTAAGGTGTCGATGTCAACGTCACTATCTGAGGGTACAATCATTTAGTTGAGAAGTCAGGTAAAATACGTAAATAAATAAATATTTCACAAATTTATGTACGTTCATCTGACACCGTGTTAAGTAGCATAAGCACTTGAGTCACACAATTTTTTGTCCTGCGTGGGAATCAAACCCGCGACCTCTTGTCTAATTAGCAACTTCTTGAAAATAACACTAAGCGGGTAGTCGAACATCAACATTTCTGACCCGCCGCGCTTCGCCACGAGTTTTGAATACCTACAGCACCTTTGTTGCGGAAGTTTCTTTGGTAATGTCATCTACTAATAATTTTCCAAACATTTAGGTAGTTCGTCTTTGCCACTTATCATGGTTATTAGGTGTGTATGTGGCCTACCGCTTCCTTACATTGAATCAATCTTCACTACCTCATCCAGTTGTCACAAAGCCACTTATTCACTTCGCATGCTAGTTATACACAAACATGGTCTGGTTAGAGCTTGGTTAAACCCGGTGAAGCAGGTGAACACACTCGACTGATATTGATAACAGTATTCCAACATGTGTTTGACGACTTCCGTTACTGATTTGTGAGTCTAACTGTACTTGTATTTCGGTTGACGAAACACGACTTACTCGT
The DNA here is from genome assembly GCA_958496325.1 of Nomophila noctuella. Lineage (NCBI taxonomy): Eukaryota > Metazoa > Arthropoda > Insecta > Lepidoptera > Crambidae > Nomophila > Nomophila noctuella. Next base: position 16,161,686 of record OY292489.1, read on the forward strand.
TAGTTCATATGATCGAGCTATTAGGAAGGTTTTAGTGGGGTGACGAACAGTTGAGCGTAAGTGATGGTAAAAGATTCCAGGTTTGAAAGATCCATCTTTGCGTCGTTGTTGGTATGAGTCCGTGGATCTAATTAAATAAAGCCGAAAAGTTTGTTTGTTTATTCGAACGCGCTTATCCCAAGAAGTGCTGCTTCGAATTGGATAAATATTTATGTTTTAGATAGTCAATTTGTCGGGAAAGGCTAAAAGCTATAGTATCACACTACGGGCACAGCTACGGGTGCCGAAACCAAAATACACGCAGACGGCGTCGCAGGCGGCCGTTATTTGGGGGGTCTTAAAAAATTGCTTTGATTTTTTAGTTTTTCGGAATATTTGTGCTCTTCACTAGCTCAGGCTATGAGACACTGGCTGACTAAGGAAAAAAATAGACTACTTTGATATACCAACCGTGATAAAACATGCAGTATTCTTATAAAAGAACTAAAAACAGTCTGAAGATAAAACAATTCTGGATTCTCTAGATTAGCACGAAGAGATATAGCTCTAAACGTGTCGCCCCTCCACAACAAAGCTAGGTCATCGGCACGTTCTAGCCTAGACCTAGACCCAGGCACGTGTCGCTCGGGGACGTCAGCCGACCATTACCTTCACGCACGTCACTTCCCGGGAGCGCTTAACTAATTAAACGTAGTGCTCTAGATAGATAAACTCCTTGCAACCTTATCTCTAAATGCCTGTTCGTGACAAGTCACGTAATTATTGAAGAGGCTATGGAGAACAGCTTACGTGTTCTGTGGGCCAGCTTACGTGTTCTGTGGGCCAGCTTAGTTTGTTATCTACCTCTAACTCTTTTTGTTTCACTGCTTAATTGCCATATCCATTCTACGAAAGATAGTACAAACAAAATATCCGAGGCTGAAGTCAAAAACTCGAGATGCACTAATTGACACGAATTTTCACCCTGGAGTTGAATTCAGAGCTCCTTTGAACACTGGGCGTTATATATGTATGTATAATATCTATACGCAGCTTAACAACAATACAAAACTAAGCAAAAAAGTCTGTCCATCACAGTTTTAAGTTTGTATAACATAATTCGACACTGCCATTTACTGATTTTATGCAAATAGTTGCTGTATTACACTTATTTAATATTTATCATAAATCAATGTTTACTAGGTTTTCTGTTATTGTAGCCAGTCAGTATTTGAATAGTAAGCATGTGCAATGTGCACTTTCATAAACTTTTCTCCTCTTTTCCCTTACTCTTTTCGTCATTTCAGATCGCTGTCCAATAGATAGGTCGATTGGACATCGATCTGAAATGACCGTGTAAGGTCAAATGCAGGGCCAACGGCTTTGTTTCTTGTTATTGTTACAGTCGTGAATTTAATAATTGAGATTTTTTTTTAATTAATTGAGCGTGTATGAGAGGGTTTGGGAGAAAAATAACAAAACGTGTATAATTGTGTATGTACATGTTTTAATGCAACTTAATATTTTTTGCCAGTTATTTTGTTGCTATAAATGTCATTCTTTTGCACAATTTTTCTGGTTCTACATTTTCCTTGACAACACATTAATTAAAAATAAATAAGCTAGAAACGTTGCACGGCACATTGTTAATTACATACCTACTAAACTGCAGTTAATGATCAGAGACAAACGTAATTATAAATACATAATTGTGTGACCGGAGACACTGACTGACGCAAGCGCAGCAAAAACTTCAGTCTACTGAATTATTTAAACATAATTATGTTTAATAATTATTGTTCATGATTTTATAAAATCTACTTCTAACTAGTGATGTCGCATAAATTATGTGTGTCTGAAAATACACAGATTAACAAAATTCGAGAAATAAATTATAACAGGCCTTGCTTGAACATAGTGGAACCTAAGTGAAATGATTAGCTCGTTTGATGATGTATTTCCAACTTATGGCAGACCACAGCACTTCATAAAAGTAATGCTGTTTCTTCTTCTGTGAGTGTTTGTCAGTCATCTCTGTAGTACTAAAGTAGGTAATGTAGGGATGGTGTTACAAGAGTTTATAAGCGACGCTTACCGCTTACTAAAAGGCGGGCCGAAAAATGCTTAGGCCTTATATTAGTAGTATAAAGAAAAAAATATTTATTCAATACCTACTTAATTTTATATTAACTGTCCAACATCGCCAGTTCAGGACACGCTTCGAATTATAAATACCTAGTGCCAGTCACCAAAAATATACCATTCAAATACATTAATTAAGAGCAGCAATAGAAAAGTTCCGCATACCTAGTTTATACTTGAAAAAAAAAATGCACATTCATTCGTTTTTTCAACAAATTAATATTTTTCCCCTATTGTTAATTTTAATTATTTTTTAAATTGTTATTTGCCTTTTGTTATAAAATGCTTATGCAATAAATAGCTTTCTTATCTCAGATACTCCTTGAGTCGTATTCCTCAGTACTAAGGGGCGTGATCATTGTATGAAATGAAAAACACAATAACTCTCGTGGCAATTTATAATGGAGTGATTTGCCATTGCCTTCTTCATTTCACACACTAACTCGTAGTGTGTAGGTTCCCTCACGATGTTTTCCTTTACCTTAAAGCTAGTATGAAATTACGAACAATGATGAAATTACGCACAATAACTGTTGCTGTATTTATTATGAACTTTGTGTGTGTTGAGGTTTTGCCAATAAATGTAGGTACCTATTTTCTTTCTTTATTTCTTCTATCATATAGTTTTATGTGGCCCCTTAATGGTAACCGGTCATTTGAACGCCTATAGACGTTTTCAACATTGCATATTAAAGGAATTTAATACCTACAAGATCTCTAATTGTAATCGATTTATGTAGTAACTAAATATTGTGTAAGAGCCTGTAGTAAGCACGTTTGAAACGTGCGTGTGCGCTGGCATCGATCGCGATGTCACGTGTCACTGATATTATTCGTCACTAGTTAGTATTGGAAAGCTATATAAACTAAATAATGATTGTTAAGAGGAACGCTTACAAAGCTTGAAATCTTGGTAGCCCGAGTAGTACCGATATAATTGCTTTATATTCCACTAATATTTATTGTCACCATAAACTATTTACGAATTTAACTTCATTTGTAGAAATATCATACAACCTAACGGCCGCCCACAAATCCGTCTGCGTGGGGTCGGTTTCCGTAAACATAGTGTTATACAATAGCTTAAAGCTTTCCTCGCCAAATGGACTATCTAACACCAAAACCAAAATATTTTTTCAATTCGAACTGTAGTAAGTTAAAAATACATAAAACAAAAAAAGAAGCAAGCAAACTCTTCAGCTTTTTTTATATTAGTACCTATAGATAGTCATTTTACTAAGGGTACGAACAATAATAAGTGTACGAATAAAGTGGCGGATAACGAATTCACTTGTATGAAAAACGGGAATCAAACGCACGTCAAATTAATTAAGGAAGTGGTATTGTCAACAGTATGTACAGGCAATTATCCTTCTAAAATTCATGATGACCAATATCAAGCTGAATTATTGAACAGAACTCGGGCCTTCGTAAGCTGCTCGATACACAATAGATTGTCAAAATGTCATAGATTAATTATGGTGTTTTTCCCGCCACAGATTATATACATAAGTAAATAATTACAATAACAGTTCGCGCCGCTTCCTGCGATCTGAAACATGCGATTTGATGATTTTCGTATTTCCGCAAATGTTATGAATTTTCCGCAGCTTAACAACTTAAGTGGGCGAGTGATGGGTCTAACAATAATACATCTGAGTTTTAAGTATGCGTAATAGGCTGGAAACAAGTCATTTTGATTTGTCCAAAAAAGTTAAGCTGACACTCTAATTTAGTTTTAAATAGCAGTTTGAACAGTAGTTGCCTCCAATTTGGAATAGACGTTCCAATTATTTTTGCAAAATTATCCTTAAGATACCTGTTTAAATTTTATGACATGTTATTATGGTCATAAGAGCAAATTGTTGTAGCTTAAGCACATATGAAATTCTAGGCTGGATTATTGTTTCTGCCAGATAATGGCTGGCAAAAAATGGTTACAAGTAACAAAACCATGAATGGTTAATCCAACACCATTGAACTAAAACAGTTATGGCAGCAGGTGTCCAACCTATACGTACGTATCTATCGGTCTATCAGCACCTATCTTAGAAGGTTCTGTGCTTTTTTCGCCAATTTCAATTTCCTGAGCCGGTTGGAAAGGCTAATTAAGTTTTTTCAAAGCTAATTGCGCGGTCAAGGCGGCCAGCCGACTGGAGCTTCCTTCTACGGGCGCGCAACGTTTTTATATGTGCCGCTTTTTGCGCCGAGACACAATCGATTGTTCACATCACCGATGATGGTGTCATAATCGACATCTGAGAAAATAGATGCGTTTTTTTCATTCCAGACAAGTTGATTGGTTAATTGAGAGAGACAGACGTTCATTATAATTTCTCCGATTGTTCTGTTTATACCACTATACACACTAAGCAAACGGCTTGCTTGATGAAGATGGTTATCGCTTCGCCTATTGACGTATTTTTAACACTAAGTGCTTCTCGCCTTGCATACCTTGAAATTTTTCTTCACAAACAATCAAAGCAATTTCGAGTTTGAATCGTGAAATCTTAGTTTTGTTCCTTTATTGTTTAATTTTTTTTTTTTAAACCTATACCCATGTAACTATAACTTGTTTCTAGTTTTTGCAGTCTGATCTTTAGTTCCATTGAATTCCGTATTGTGCGACGATTAACTTCCAACCTCTCTTTTGAATTCAATACTATAATTACCACTGCGTCTGCGAAGTGTTAAGTCAAGTCGTTGCAAATGTTTCTTGCAAACTCCAAACATCGTATTAAGTGTCACGGCACAATGTCTCTTGTTCGCGGAAACAGCGGAGCGTTCCATTGTGTACACATTTCGCGCGCGTCAAGTTGTCATAACTGCGTTTTTAAACAATGGCGATGGATTTACAATATTTGACTATATTACAATACAACTCAATACTTAAAACCATGGGTTTGTGCTCCAGAACCATGATAATATTTGGTACGAGTTAGTAACTATTTAAGACCGATAAATATCGATAAATTCATATCGATCCCAAGTATTATTAGCATCGGGGAAGTCACTCGACACAGTTACGTGTCTTGTTCGATTGTACTAGAGAGCTCTTTTCTGATTGGCTTAATGATGATGATAAAATTGTTACCTTACATCTGTATAGGGAGGCAAACTTGGTGGTAACTTGATGGTAAGTGATCACCGCTGCCCATGGACATCCACAACCGCACAAGGGTCGCAGATGCGTTGCCTGCCTTTAACAACCCCATACCCTCCCAAACTGGCCTCTGGTGACCTTACACACCAACAGAAACATAGCACAACCGTTACGAAGTACTATTTCACTGAAAAATATCCCAACGAGCAAATACTTTTAGTTAGCTAACTGTACAATTAATATTTAAGAACCTGTGTAAATTTCTCGGAACATGTTTATTGACGTGGAAAATCTCGCTAGCAGCGTCCCGTCGTCCGATTTCTCTCATTTCCATACGCGATGTTGACAAATCGCCTCGCATCGGAGCTACAACCTGAATCCAAACAATACATAATGTCCTGCTGACCTCGAACTCATCCTTTGTGTCTAAATGTGCACTATTGCAGTAGGCGGTCTATAAATATGCACTATTGCAGAAGTTCTTAGTCTGTACGTTTTACAAAAAGAGGCTATGTTTGCAATCTGTGACATGACTTAGTATAGTTTTGTCTGAAGTTTGTTTTTCCTTTCGTATTAATAGTCTGACTCAACCAGAAAGAATAGTGGACTAATCCGCCTGTTCTTACTATCCCTACCACGCTATCCCCCTTTGTAGGGATAGTTGGAAAAAAAATCCAAATATCCCAACCGGTAGAAATACTTTGAAAAATATTTCCATCTATCCCAACCGGGGTGGACTGGTAGGGATAGTTGGATTTTGGTTTCCTTTTATCCCTACCAGGGGGGGGTAGCGTGGTAGGGATAGTAAGAACAGGCGGACTAATCTTTGTTACAACCACCACTGCACAGTACTTAAACCGACATAAAAGATAATGTACAATACCAACTTCTCTTACATTTTTCCGTAAAGCGCAGCTGCGCATTTTGAGTTGCATCCTTGCTGTTGCAGATGTTATCTGGCCAATTATACTTCGATGTTACATCCTCGAGATTTAATATACCATGTAGTCCGTCTTTCGAGATACTGCATCGTCACACTATTTAAAGCATATGAAAAAAAAAAAAATTAAAAACAATGATTTACTCAGATATTCGTTCACTCAGTACTCATTCACAACTGTCATTCGTTCTGAGATAACTTCATTCGTGTTTCGTGTGCCGCATCGTTAACATCTAAATCTCAGTATTTATTCGTGTTAACTACAAATCATCGTAAATATGGGGAAAAGAAAACATAACGATAGTGCAGACAAAATACGTCGAAAGATTCGTCGCTTGGAAAGGAAATTACACAGCCGCTCGAAGCGATACAAAGGTTAGTGTCAATCTACCGCCATAGGTTTAATAAAATTACGTTACTTTCCTTGACCTAATTTTACCATCTTAGCGTGATAATACGAGATATTATCCTGATGGTTAGTAAAATATTATTCCCTAATGTGGTAATACGAGATATTATCCCGGAATAATGTAACAATGATACTTTCTTGATGTGGTGATACGAGATATCATCCTGAAAGTAATCAAACGCCATTACCTAACAAGCATAAATAATTGTTTATAGATCGGGACGATAGCTCCGACACTTCATCTTCGTACGCATTGTCCTACCGACAAGAAAGCGAGCCGGATATGTTATCGGATTCAGAATTGCCTTGTGAGCCTAGTTTGGCATCTGCGGTGCTTATGGTTACACCTCCAATGGCTACGAGCCCGTTACCAGGCCCATCATCAGGCCCAGGTGCAATCCCAGAACCACAAAACGCAGGCGCAGCTCCGATTCTAACACCACCACCTGAACCGAGTCAATTAACTTCAGCTGGGTTGTCTAGTGAAATCCTGGATTTACTCGGTGAAACAAAAACAGTAGATGATCCCGTAGGAGACAAAATACCCAAGGAGATCTCTGAACGTTGGGGAAAGATTCTACTAGACGGTCTGGCTAAAGAGCAAAAAGAGAACCTGTTTAAAAGAATACTTATCCCGGAGAATTTCCTTTTGGCTCGGGCACCGAAGTTAAACCCGGAAGTAAGCGCAGTACTAACAGATGGAGTAAAAAATCGCGATAAGAGGTTAGAAAAATCGCAAAACCAATTAGGATTGGGCATTTCGGGCTTGATTAACCTAACCAAGGATTTAATCGAGGCTGACATTAATAAACTAGAGATTATTAGGCGAATCTCAGAAGTAAGCCAGATTTTACTCGATTTACATTACGAAGAATCTATTAACAGGCGAAAACTAATAATTCCCTTGTTAGATAAATGTTTCTGGAGTGCAGTGCAAGGTGTCAAACGGGAAACATACTTGTTTGGTGATAAACTAGGCGAGAGTATAAAATTATCAAAAGATATTGAAAAGACTGGACAACAAATAAAAAAGTCTACTTCGCGACCTACTCTTCGCAAATCTGCCATGTCGGGAAACGTGCGCTTCCCTCCTCGCCAACAAACCACTCCGAGATCAGCAGCGGCAGCGGGCTCGAACCAGTACTACGAGCAGCAGCCGCCTCCGGCGAGGAGGGCCCCGCCTGCGCCGCCCCTGCCGCAGCAGCGCCCGCACCGGCCGCCGGCGACCAAGCCACGAGACCGCCGCCGCCGCTAGAGGTACCACATGCTGGTCGTATACAATATTATTTAAATAATTGGATTAAGATCACATCTGATCCGGTTATATTGTCTTATGTTCAGGGGTATAAAATACCATTACATAATTTTTTGCCACAAAGTATTGAACCTAATAATCCACCTTTCCCTGAAAAAGAGATGAGTCAAGCTATAGCCAAATTAATAAAATTTGGTGCAATATCTCCATGCACTGAGGTAATAGGACAACATATTTCTCCAGTGTTTCTTACACCCAAGAGTAGTGGGGGTTTCAGATTTATTCTGAATCTAAAGAGACTAAATAAGTTTGTCATTACGCACCACTTTAAAATGGAGGACATTCGCACTGCTTCGAAATTAGTTTTTGAGGGTAATTTTATGGCAACAATCGATTTAAAAGAGGCCTATTTCTTAGTACCCATAAATCAATCTTTTAAAAAATATTTAAGATTTAGAGTCGAGCAGCTGTACGAATTTAACTGCTTACCCTACGGCCTTAGCTCAGCTCCGTATATTTTTACTAAGTTATTAAAACCGTTGTTAGCCCTATTACGGGCCCAAGGCCACATAATAGTGGCATATCTTGATGACATATTGTGTATAGGGCCCAATTTTGAATCTTGTCAAAATACGGTTAACGCCGTTATAAATAATTTAGAATATCTCGGATTTGTAATTAATTACGAAAAGAGCAACTTGTATCCAAGACAATTATGTAAATTCTTAGGCTTTGAAATCAATACACAAAAAATGGTATTGCAATTACCTGACGAAAAGATAAGAAAAATATTAGATTTAGTAGGTAAAATAAAAAACAAACGTTCAATCACTATCCGTAAATTCGCGAGGTTTATAGGTACCCTAACTGCTTCTTGTCCTGCTGTCGCTTATGGCTGGTTACATACTAAGTTTTTTGAACGTGAAAAATATCTAGCTCTTCAAAAATGTAACGATAATTATGATTGTCGAATGGAATTAAAAAAGTACCTACAAAAAGATTTTTCTTGGTGGTACAATATCGCTGAAAAGTGTTACAATACTTTATATAAAAATAACTATGATTTAGAAATTTTTACTGACTCTTCCCTGACAGGCTGGGGTGCCGTATGTGACGGCGCCATAACTAGAGGCCATTGGTCTGCTCATGAAACCACACATCACATTAATTTTCTTGAATTACTCGCCGCCTTTCTAGGACTTAAGTCTTTTTGTAAGGAGCGTCGAGGCATTAATGTTTCACTTAGAATTGACAATACTACCGCAATCGCGTACATAAATAGGATGGGCGGTATCCAATTCCCTCACCTCAATCATATCACCAGGGATATTTGGGAATGGTGCGAAGCGCGAGAAATATTTATATTTGCCTCGTACATCCGATCCCGTGACAATACTGAGGCAGATCGGGCCTCAAGATATACCAACATAGATACCGAGTGGGAATTAAATATCAATAGTTTCAACAAAATAATCAATAATTTTGGCCCTCCTAATGTGGATTTGTTTGCATCTCGACTTAATAACAAATGCGATCAGTACGTCTCCTGGAAACGTGACCCAGGAGCCTATGAAATTGATGCATTTACGATAAACTGGAACCCATACTTCTTTTATGCCTTCCCTCCTTTCGCACTTGTATTAAAATGTCTGCGAAAAATTATTGAAGATAAAGCATGTGGTATTTTAGTGATTCCTAAATGGCCCAACCAGCCTTGGTACCCCATGTTTAAATCGTTGACTATATCTCACATTTTGCATTTTGAACCTAGCAAAGATCTTTTGTTGTCTCCTTCCAGAGAGCACCATCCACTCTGGAGCAGCCTTACCCTGGAGTGCGCGATATTGTCCGGCAAGCGTACTTAAGACAAGATATCCCCAATGAGTCCATCGACATCATGATAAATTCATTATCAAATAATACTTTAAGTCAGTATAATGTGGCGCTTAAGAAATGGGTACTATTCTGCCAATTAAATAGATTAAATTACTATGACTCATCTTTCAAAGAAGTACTAAGATTCCTTACTGAACAATTTAAAAGTGGGGCTAGCTACGGAACTTTGAATTCATTTCGAAGTGCACTATCATTAATTTTGAACAAGGATACGATTAATAATGAACATATGAACAGATTTTTTAAAGGAATATTTAAGTTAAAACCTAGCTTTCCAAAGTACCAGTCGACATGGGACCCTAACATAATTTTAGAATATCTAAGCAAATTCTATCCCAATGATTCGATTTCAGTTGAACTGCTGACCAATAAATTGGTGACTCTTCTCGCGTTGTCCTCGGGACAACGTGTACAGACGTTATCCGTTATAGAACTCAATTGTATCTTTGTTCAGCAGTCTCACATTACCATAACGATTAATGATATTATTAAAACATCAACACCTAAGCGTCATAACCCAAGCATAATTATACCTTTTTTTTCGGTAAATGAAGCTATCTGCCCAGCAAAGACGTTGACTTCCTATATTGAAAAAACTAGAAGTTATCGAAATTTACCAAATACAAACAAGTTAATTCTAACAATTAAAAAACCTATCCACAATGCAAGTTCTCAAACCATCAGTCGATGGATAAAACAAACAATGCACGCAGGAGGCGTGGACGTGGCGCAGTTCACAGCGCATAGCACGCGCCATGCATCCACGTCAGCAGCTTGTAGATCAGGAGTCTCCATCGACCTGATCAAGAGAACCGCAGGGTGGACAGGAAATTCTCTTTGTTTTGCAAAGTTTTACAATCAACCTTTAAGGGATTCAGAAGACACATCCTTTGCTGAGGCAGTACTATCATATGATTAGCTCAACTGTTCAATTAATACATGTTAAATAATGTAACAATGTAATTTACTATTATAAAGTTTTCCTCATTATTTAAATATACTTTCAATGCAATCAATTTGCATTTTGTTTTCATTCTGCAACTAGCGCTAAACATCTACATGGTATATTAAATCTCGAGGATGTAACATCGAAGTATAATTGATGGTTAAAAGAACTTACCTTAAGTGAATTTCTACCATAATTATACGAGATGTTACATCCGAAGAGATTTAATCTCCCCCCCACCCATAAGTCATAATATTATTATAATGACTTTACTTGACCCAAATGTTGCAGACTGACAGAAGGGCCCTGTAGCTCTAAACCGAATGAAGTTATCTCAGAACGAATGACAGTTGTGAATGAGTACTGAGTGAACGAATATCTGAGTAAATCATTGTTTTTAATTTTTTTTTTTTCATATGCTTTAAATAGTGTGACGATGCAGTATCTCGAAAGACGGACTACATGGTATATTAAATCTCTTCGGATGTAACATCTCGTATAATTATGGTAGAAATTCACTTAAGGTAAGTTCTTTTAACCATCAATAATACCTAAGTTTCATCAATATTGAACCCTAAGCATTTCCATGAATCTACTCCTAACTTCGTACAAGCTTGTAAACACGTGCCGCCTCCATGGTTTCCACGGGCTCGTAAGCGCGGCACCCACGTGACGTCACAGCGCATGAGACGCGCGCACGCGCAGAGGCGCACACGTGCGCGCTGTAACGCGCCCGGCTCCGGTTACTGCGGATGAAGTGGGAGTGACGATATGCTTCACTTAACTGTGCATAAGATACCTTGGTACGTAGGGCAGCAACAATGTAAACAAAGCATAGGGCTCTAGATTATTATTGATAAACATTTGGCATTAACATTCTTTGTAACGAAAACATGATTTCAAATTATGGAGGCCTTTGCCCTGTAGTGGGACATTAATAGGATGATACTTTACTTTTACTTTATTGGCATGAACTTTTAGGAAACATATTTTTAGAATGTAAAGGGGGTATCCAACATTGTTTCTACGCAAAACATAAAACGTAAAAAACGCGTAATTATAAATAAGACATAGTAAGTCACACTTCATATTGCCTTGACAAACGGCGGTCCTAATATAATGAGAGGATAAATTGTAAGGATTTTTACCATAGAAAGAAAATTTTACCTCTTAAAGGAAATTAAGAGAACAATAAAATTAAAATCAAGTCAACGAGGCCTCTAATTAATTATCAATTAGAACCCAATTATCTTGTTGAGACAATGAGAGTAGATTATTTTATTACTTTAATTACCTACCATTGAATGCAAAGGAATGCTTTGTTACCAACCTCGATTTAAGAGCATCTAGTTGCTAGGATACATCCGGAAAACTAGTGATTTCTCGAACACGAAAGCCTATTAGTATTACAATTGCGCTTAACTATAAATTTAATTCCCATTACCGTAGAAAGTGGCCCTGAGCTTAATTAGGACATTAAATTTACCGGCGCACGCGCGTGCCAGGCCTGAGGGCTGTCAGAAACAACATCTTGAGGAAGCTTTCCTCTGCGCAAGCAAGAATAATACTAGTATCAGAGAATAAATTAAGTTAACACTGTTGTACATTTTCATAGTCGAAAGTCTTAAGAAGGGGAAGAACTTATACTAGAGTTAGAGCTATTGGAACTTCCACTCGAATGAGCCGTTCGTCTTTAGAATTACCTCCACCTCACAGAAGACCACAGCGAAATAGCTTGCGTAACTGCTTTGCTATGTTTCTGTTGGTAAATAAGGTCGACAGAGTTAAGTTTGGGAGGGTATGGGGTCCTAGAAGCGGGCAACGCGACCCTTGTGCTGTTGTTGATGTTCATGGGCAGCGGTGCTCACTTACCATCAGGCGACCCACTTGCTCGTCCGCCTCCCAATCACATTAAAAAAAACTCCTATCAAATTAATTATAGATCAAAGTAAATATTATTTTTTACTTTTATTGTCCAGCTTTACGGAAGCGTATTGTTATAACTATGCCATATATCAAGAAACAAGTTACAATATAATACTTATGTTTTAAACAAAAGCAGTACCTTTTTCTGTCTTTTTCAGTTTGGCAAATTACTCGATATCCAAATATTTGAATGATTTATGTATTTGAGTCGTTTTGAATTTGACATAAAATATTTCCTCAAATCACCAGCTGAGTAAACTATTCGATGAATCATCGGAGAGTACTATTACACTAAAAACTATTGTTTCAAAACCAATGGTGATTCAAGCAGCTTCTTAGAGATTGGAAAAGTATCTTGTCTTTAGGAGAATATCAGAATTGCAAGCTCATTGGCCCTCTCCTTCTTAAAAAATACATCTATAAACAAACACCTATTAGGTAATCGAATTAGTGCCAATTTATTTATTTATCTTTATATATTTCCTCCACACAACAGCAGTGTTGTTGTAGACTCGTACTGCTTCTAACTACAAGTTCGCCAGGAAGTCGAATCAAAATCATCCAGACAACATTTTGAAAGGAATTACGTTAATATAGTTCCAATCAGCTAATAAGTGATTAGTGTTAACTAGCGCATTCAAATCGATCCACTGGCAGCCCTGGCCATCTGTTGAGTGAACAGCGAGCGCGAACAAAGCCGTTTGAGCATCACTTTCATTATGCTAATCAGCGTAGGTCAGGTTTGTTTTGGTTTCTATTGAGACAGTGATGACTGATCATTGCTTACCCGGCAAAATAGGAGTTAAGACATGCAAATATAGTGGAAATTTAGCGATAAACGGTTTTGATGACAGGTATATTACATATAATTGGTTATAACTAGCACAGACGCACTGTCATCTTTATTTATACTAATGTGATAAAGATGAAGAATCTGTTTGTTTGCTTGAACGCGCTAATCTCAGGAATTAATGGTTCGAATTGAAAAATTCATTTTGTGTTGGATAGATCATTTGTCGAAGAAGAATTAAAGCTGTATATAGGGAGGTATCACTATGTGTACGGAAACCGATATCCACGCCGAAAAAGTCGCGGGCGGCCGCTAGTTACCTATGTTTTGTTATTGGCATGAGCACATCGTTCATGTGATGATCGTTGCACATGGTAGTAGCAAGAAAATAAATTATTTCCCTGCGCCCGTTATACCATGCCTCCACGCCAATTGTAGATCTCATAAACATTGTTGAAAATATTGGATTTGTAAAGAATCGAAGATAGCGAAGTTCGAAAGTTTGTTGGGTTATTGCAACGATTACTTTACGCAATTCACAATAATGACTTTTGCTTGACGATGACTTGACTTTGAGGGCACGAGTCATTTAATTGTCCGACATCCTTGATTTATCTGTTAATATCAAAATCATTGTTTCCCAAAGGAAAGGCCTTGCATTAATTATCTTTTCTTTCATCTAATAGCCAATAGATTGAACAAGGAAAGTGCAGCAGCGGTGCACCTGCAGTTAGCGAACGCGACCTTTCTCTCAGTCGGTCAAGGCTGCATTGTTCAAATCGCTAATTGCTGCTTATGCTATAATTTAGGTAATAGTCACGCCCAGGGTTGTGTCTTAACTTGTATAAATTAATTAGTATTTTTTCCTTCATACAAAATGCCACAATATTGCATCCCAAAATTTTTGGAATTTATATTTAGACTTTACTTAAATGTTAACTGGTAAAATCATATACCATCAAAAATCATTACATTTACAAAAAACCACGTCTCGCAACGCATTGCATCTTCCGTAAAATGTTGTGAAATCTTATATGAACCAATTCGATTCATTACCCTAGCTTCTTTCTATAGTAGAATGACTTGCAAATAGCACAAGCTGCCTACGTACCTAACCACCATAACAAACCATACCATGCCGTGTGCTCTTACTCTCTTGGTGGTATCGTTATACTACTACGAACTGCCATAAATGGCTGCCTTATGGCTGAGTTTTGGTGGCGGGATGTTTTAATACTGGACTAAAAACTCTTCCAGGTGAAATCTATAGCTACATCGATAACGGGCAGGTCAAGTAGGTTGATCTTTATTAACTGTCTTATCGCAAGCAAAGCTGCCAATAAACAAACCACATGACACCTGTAGTTTGCGAGCACGCAAGGCCAGTCTCAGCCAAGCATTTTTGCTAAATTATGTTGTACATGATCTCTTCGTGTTTGTGCTAAATGTCTAGTACTGTAATAATTTTCATGCCATTTCTGTTGATAGACAGACACGAAGCCCGTTTGATGATAAATGCTAGTTACTAATGGTCTATCAACTACTTTTTGTGGGACACTTAAACAGAAAAGTCGGTACATTACCAGGCTCCCCGTAGCCTCTGTTTTCTTTATAATAATAATAATAGTCATATCCTGGACTGAAATTGACTAGGCAACCCATATGCATTGTAGTTATTGACATATTAAATTGTGTATAAAATATGTTTCATCCATTAAGCATCTCGATGAAGGTCCTTGTATAGCGGGATCTAAGACTATACCTACTGTATCCAGTGAAGAACCAGTACATTCTCGCAATTCAACTAAACAGATTTCATATTAATAGAGACACACGTGAAAACGTCCAACAATGGTCTGAAAGAGCTCACTTTCGCCGACACAGCACTGGCATTGACAGCGACATGTCATTGGCCATTGTGACAGCTGAATAGCCACGGCACAATGCGCCTGCGCCGGCGGCATTCGTCTGTTAGTGTTGACTGCTTGCCACAAAGGCGGAAAATGGAGTTCAACAACATATCCTGTTCATTTTCTAACCATGTCTAATTCAACTGGATTCGGTTCAAATAGTAGTATTTTAAGTAACTTAATTCCTGGAAAACACTTCGTCAAGCAGACTTAACATACCTAGAGTAAATTAAGTTGAATTAAAACTTTTACTTCGTATTTGTCTCTCAACTTGTCCATTATTTATTAACAGAACCGTTGGTCTAGTGGTCAGAGACCCTAGCTACAAAACCAAGGGATGCCGGCCCGAATCCCGCTAGGCGCATATGTAGGTGTGTGTGATGAACGACATTTGTTCTGATGTTTCTAAATTACGTATGTCTATCCCTTCCCTAGCATCCATAGTACCTACAAGCTTCAAACTTTGTTTGGGGCTAGACAGTTGGTGTGTTAGTCCAAGGCATTTATTTATTATTCTCTTTCACTCGTCTAAATTAAAGTCAATTTAACTACATACTAAGAAACGCAATATAAAATCAATTTATATTGTGTTTTTTGTCAAAACCTGCTAAGTCGGCCATTTACTTGCATGTGGATGTAGCACACGAGAGTTTATGTTAAAAATTAACACCTTTTTTACCGATCCTAAGTATGAGTATACTAAAGTAACCCACTTTTAACATCACTATTGTGATCTCTCGTGACTGACTCACTTTCGTCTCTGTGCAAACAGGAGCGAATGTTTCCTGGTGCGGTGAGTTATTTGCTGTGCTGGTGTCACATTACGGCGGCACTTGTTGACGCAACTGGTTCACTAACAATGGCCAGTGTTGACAGCAACCGCTGTATTGGCTGCGCACACTGATACATCACTAGGAGATACCATTTGTTCTTGATTACTCATAGGTTTAATTTGTTTTCATTGTGTATCTTTCTAGTAACTGTGCTATTAGAGTAAATGTGTCGAGAGTACTCTTAAGAATGCGTAATCTATACTTATAATAAATCTGTAGAGAGGTCAATTCTGTACATTAAATATATTTTCAAAATAACTATCAGGGGGTGATTAGTGATCGATACTGATGCCAAAAATGCAATTAGTAAAGTTTTTGTCTGTCTGTCTGTCTGTCTGTCTGTCTGTCTGTCTGTATGTTCCTTATAGAAACAAAAACTACTGGACGGATTTTGACGAAAATTGGTACCATTATTCTTCATACTCCTGGGCATATTATAGGATACTTTTCATCACGCTACAATTAACAGGAGTAGCGTAGTGAAGGGAAATGTGGGGAAAACGGGAGAATTTACTCCATTTCTTAAGCTTCAGTCGCGTGTACAGCCTTAATGGTTAAAGTCACATAGAAATCATGTATGACGGAAATATTCTACATAAAATTGCCTAAAAAATATCCCCCAGCAGCATATGTATATCTTTTATGGTTGACTCACAATAACACGTGTAACTCAGGATCCAAATTGGTTTGAACGCGCTAAGCTCAGCAACTACTGGTTCGAATTGACAAAATATTTTGTGTTGGATAGTCCACTTACCATTTGTCGAGGTAGGCTTTAAGCTATCTATAGTAACAATTTGTGCGGAAACCGTAACCCGCGCGGACGGAGTCGCTGGCGGCCGCTAGTAGCGTAATATTAATGGTCTGCGTAAGCGTTACACGTTGACAACATACAATATTCGCTTAAACGATTATTAATTCATCAAAATACTGTTTTACTTAAAAATTAGGTACATGTTTTGTCAATGTTTACTTGTCCTTACTCCGAAAATATCCTGTTGGAATCCCTATGTAATGGCCTAAGATTTGCTGATTTTTCTTGTCGTCTTTTTCATCAACATCACCAACTAGTACACTGCTTGTCTAAGCCTTCCCTATTCTCTAGACAGGCGTTATACTAGTGTATGGGCACTGCACGGCACACAGCACTACAGGTATAAAGGGGCAAATGTTTGTGTGATGAACATCGGCATTTGTACTCGAGTCATGGATGTTTATAAAAGTATTTAAGTATGTCTATCCGTTTCCTAGCATCCATATAACATGCTCGAGTCATGCATGTTTACTCGTATATGTATAAGAATTTAAGTATGTCAATCTGTTTCCTAACATCTATAGCACAAGCTTCGAGCTTAGCTTGGGGCTAGGCTATTGGTGTGTTAATCCAAGACATTTATCATTATCATAACAAAACCCCTCTCATCCTCAGATACAAATGGCTTGTACCCTGGCGGCAACTTCCCCGCCAAGACTCTCAGCGAGTCGAGCGGCGGCTGGCGGCGCGACGCGGCACGACGCGCGCGAGCCTGCTGCTCCACCAAGACGCTGGTGCGCCGCCTGCCCATCCTCGGCTGGCTGCCCAAGTACTCACTGAGGAGCGGCCTCGCGGACATCATCGCTGGTGAGTCCATCTAATCTTTACCTGATATTACGTTACCAGTACCCACGGACATCGGGCCCGTTGGTCTAGTGGTCAGAGACCCTGGCTACAAAACCGAGGGTTGTGGGTGTTAGACAGTGAGCCCCAGTTATTCGAAACTATCCTTGTTTTGTTCACGTTTAATTAGTCATTAACGTTCAGAAACGTGGGGTTTTGATTCGCTTCGTTGCTATTTAATTTGCCATTGATAAGCCACGCATACTTTTATGCATTCCTGCACCGTAAATCTAGCGTCTAACCTACACAATTTTTAATTTGAGGAGTCTTTAGAATCGCTATTAATAACCCTTGTATTTTTCTTAAAATTGTAGATTTATGTGAATTTCATATCAATAATTCTTAAATTCCCATATTGATTTAACCTCATTTTCATGACTTTATTACCAAAATAAAGGTTGTAAAATAAGAAACAATAAAATCACAATTGAATTAACTTAACATTTGACAACAAGGTTATCCTGTTCTCGAGTACTTCTTGTATGCACCTTGAATTTGACTTGCAGCTGATCTAGATCTGATCAAAAGATCTAGCCAGACCTAGCTGCAGTTTCCAGAAAGTCGCGAGAGAACAATCGATTTGAATTAGACCTCTAATTACTGACGCAATTCCGCTGACATTGGCTTCAAGTGATCTAGTTGCGTCGTACAATTGTAATAGTTGTTAATTTGCTTTTTGTACAATTACTCAAAGTTGAAAGCAAGGCTTTCACAAATTAATTGGTAGCAGATTTAACGAGTTAATTATTACTTAAGCAGTCTACGTAATTGATATCATATTAAAGGAAGAAATCTGCTCTAAGCTATTATTTAAATCAACACTTCGTTATTAGCACCTTTTCCTTTGTCCCTTTTTCTGATTTCTATTTACTACTCCTATTATTACCATTATCTAGCTTACTTTATTTTAATAGTAAGACTATTTGTCGAGGTATAAAGCAGTCACCCTATAGTTTTAAGTTTAAGAACTTTACTAATTCATTCATCTCAAAAGAGACCGTATATTAAAATAATTCCAATGGCAATTATAATGGAACATTCTACTTAACTGAGTAACTAATACAAACAGTTGGATCTTGTGGTTTTTGCACGGCTCCCGCCGTTGAATTGGTTTTGATTCGAACAAAAAGAACTGTATTTGTATTACAAAAAGCGATTGCACTTTTTGTGCCTGTCGCATTATTAACTTATTGGTCTCAGCTGGGATCGATTCGAAAATTTCATTTTGCTAACAATAAAAGCGTCAAGTATCTCTATAATAATTATTTCGAAAAGTAATTATAGAAATACTTTGCACAGAGCACGTAAAAAAGTAGATCCTATTATGTGCTGTGGAGTATCGATAAACATATAGGTACCTACAACTATTCAGTCTATGTACAATGATGTAAAACGTTTCAATAGAATTCTACTACTTCAAGACGAGAACAGATGCTTATGTAGTTATTATTTAAGTGACTCGGATTTCGCCATCCTTGTTGTCAAGTAAAATCAATTCCCTAGTGATAAAAACCTGGTGACAGTGCCACAAAAACCTGCATAGCCTTCATTTCTATGACGCGGTCAGCTAATCTATCGCTTGCGCATCCAATTATTCACGTAACAACAGTAGCAGAAATTAAAGAGGAAAGGATCGTCGTTTCCCCGATACTTAGGTTTAAAGACATTTATTTTCATAAAAAAAAATCACTTGTAATGAGAAACAATACGTTTTTTACTATACTTAGTGCAGTACATTTTGTTTTATTAAGTAATACTTTTCAGCCGCTGACACAACATCAAGACCAAAAATCTCACTGCAAGCAGACATTATTTTGTAAACTTGTCGTTTGTTCGTTTCCATCAGCAAATCTGCAGTTGCAGTGTATTGTGTCGTAGCGTAGTGTGTAGTGTCGCAGTAGTTAGTCGTCGTCGCTGACAACCGTCCACGGTCGGGTGCGCACGCGCCGCGCCGCCGGCCGCAGGGCGGGAAGGTCACATTGCGCGTTTTTCACCGCGCGCCTTATAGAAATGATTGATATCGCAGGTCGTTGAACTGATACTGGTTCAATGTTGTGGCCGGCATAGTTCAGACATGGTTTCACAAAAAGTTATGATCGACCGTTAAATTATCCTTCCGGAATATAGATACCTAACGGGAAATGAGAGAAATTGTTTCATAAGAATTGCCAATCGGTTGTGGTTTGGCACCAAAATGTCTTCAGCCCCGGGAAGCCACTCTATCTACACACTTTTTTACAGTGTTATACTTTATTTAATAGGGTTTAATCGATTACAATTGATCGATGACACCTCGTCAATTGTTTGTTTGAGCGATTGAGTCGTCTAATCGTACTCGTACCCTAGTTCTCGCCAATGCACTTATAATTCTAAGCATTTATTGTCCGTCTGTATGTACGTTGGTCGTGGTGTGGGAACGCCTGTGGGAAGCGCGCCCAGCCGTGGTCTCGCGTTGATCACAAACAGCCGTAAGTAAACATCGCAGCTGTTTTTAAACACAGTGTGACTTCCACCGACTACTTCCTTGAGTGTATTTATAAACTAGTTGCATTTTCGCATATTAGTTATAGCAAATCCATGCGTTTTATGTATCAATGAATTGATATCGGAAAAATTCGTTGCAAAAGTCAGATCCTTATTTCTGAAAATAATTAATGTTTCATACAGACATTGATACAATAAACCTAGAAGTACGCATTTGCTGTCATATTGTTTTAATGATAAATAGATGGAAGAATTACGAAACTAGTAACGGTCAATAATACTTAGCCTTTAAAAGCTACTTTGAATAGATTTTTAACTTGTCTTAATAATCAGTCCGCAAAAAATAACATGCACGTTACTTTTTATTGAACATATTCTATATTTAGATAATCTTGAATATGAACCACGATTGACCGTCACGATTGCTGTCAAGTGATAGGTGATCAGAGTTGAATAAACCGTTGAAACGTCTGTTTAATATTCATAGTTACAGACAGCTAACTATAACTTAAAAGTATTTGATAATTTAAAATTTTCAAATGACCCTTTGGCTTTATGTATTTATGTACAAATCAATCATTGAGGCCCTTTCAATTTAAGGGTTTTTACTAAGACATGTTTTAATGTACAGCACAGCATACTGAAGGTGTGCTGAAGGCTACAGTCATACAATGAAAGGTATCAGCTTTACAAGCAGCTGTTTTATATCACGACGATGACGGCTAGCCAGTTACACACATAACAACCACAACCTACGACATTTCATATTAGGTGTAAATGCGAAAACCTTTTCTATAATATAGAACAAGGTACCTACATATGTTCCGTAGATGGTAACGGTGCGTTTATATGGGGACTATCATATATTTATGACAATAAAACTAACAGTTATCAACGGTCAAGTTCACTGAGATAATATACAAGAATAGTAAGGCCATAGGAGCGTTCCCGGTCTAAGTGAAGTACGAGCAAAACAAGCAAATTTCGCGGCTACCGGCATGCTCATATAACTGATGTGTTGTGCATGGCTTTCAATGTGTTATATGAAACTAGACTGTAATTATTCGGGTCAATGTAAGGATGACTTAGGTACATCTGATCTCAAACAAAGTGCGCTCGGCGGCCCTAAAAAGAATCTTATAATCATGGACTTTTTAGGCGGGATGACAAGCGGCATCTATACAGGCCAGGGTACTATGTGCCTACCTACCTACTATTGAACCAGTCCATCTTATATTTGGATCTCACATCCACTTAAAATCAGGTGGAAAGCGTCATCCTGACAGCTCTCTATATAAATAAAAACCTCCCGTTTGTTTCTGTCCCTACGTCACGAGGGTGACTAAATGCGCGTGCGCACTGCATTTGTTTTTGCGTCGCGGTTCCGCCGCGGAAGACGCGCCGGCTTCCGGGGCGCGGGCGCTTTTTATTGATAACAGCGCGGAAATATCGCCCTCTGTTGCCATGCTGAGATCAAATAGAAGCTAGGCTTTATTGAGGTAGCTCAATTTACGTCAGATTGGTGTCAATTCGATTAGATTACTTGTATGCAAATGCTGGAGTTTCATTGCGAATTACAGATTTTAGCAAAAAATGATACCTATGTAATTATCATTGATTAAAATTACTTAATAAAGAGGAAGCATAATATAATTCATTGGCATGCAACATATTTCAGAGATCCTACTTTTCGGTAACCATCTATTTATCTAAGTAGGGTATACGCCGAGTAATCTTAGTAGGTAAATGAACATAATATTTTGGAATGTCTACATTTCAAACTGAAAGTATGACAAAAATCTTGGGGCCACTGATCTCTTTGCGTGGAGTTAACATTAACTAATGACTAAGTAATAATTGTCTTGCGACAAAATATCCTGTCGTTTCTTTAGCACCAAAAAAATGCAAATTCTTGGTATTGTGCTGGCAGTCCATGCGGATCTAATTGCCTATTTAACTTTAGTTAAAACAAAGGTTGCTAAAATTAATTAATAGCATTGTCTACCTGTGATGTCATTAGTTAATAAAAACTCAGATTTGACATCTTATGTGAATTTATTTATCCTACTACTATTATAAAGACGAAAGTTTGTAGGTATGTGTGGATTTGTGGATGTATGGATGTTTGTTACTCTTTCACGTAAAAACTACTAAATGGATTTGAATGAAACTTTACCACAATATAGCTTATACATCAGAATAACACATAGGATATTGGAAATCGAAATCCACGCGCACGGAGTCGCGGGCGGCCGCTAGTTTAGCAATAAATGACTTTAATAAAGTGATATAAGTAAGGTAATAATTTTATTTTAAGCCTCTAATACTCGTATAAACAAATACACTTTAGTACGAATAGGTGTAAGTCAATGATCAATTAATATTAGTGTTTTATCTAGTAAAAAACTAAATACTATTTGAACACTTACGAAAAAATCCTTCTTATGTCAGAATAATGCGGTCCCATAGATCAGTAAGATTGAGAAAATGGAGAGAGTACAAAATTGCAAATGTGCTGCATTCTGCATTGGTCATTATTATAACAGACAAACTCTTCCAAGCAGAGTTTGCGTTTACGCTCACGATTTCTTTATTAACCCTACCTTTCCTTGCAGGCATCACAGTAGGGCTGACGGTGATCCCGCAGGCCATCGCGTACGCCGGCGTGGCGGGGCTGCCGCCGCAGTACGGGCTCTACTCGTCCTTCATGGCGTGCTTCGTGTACACGGTGTTCGGCTCCGTGAAGGACTCCGCCATCGGGCCCACCGCCATCGCCGCCATCTTGACGAGGGAGAACCTGCACGGCCTCGGGCCCGAGTTTGCGGTGCTGTTGGCTTTCTTGTCGGGCTGTGTGGAGCTGCTGATGGGCATTTTGCAGTTGGGTGAGTCTACTTTTCTTTTTTATGGTAGAGGCGGCAAACTAGCTTGCGGAGTAGCATGGACATCAGCGACACCAGAGTTATCGCCGATGCGTCTGAGCTCTGGCGACCTGGCTCAACGTTATTTGGCCCCATTATTATTGCTCTTGCTTTTGAATAGCACTTGATTTCCAATAAAATGAGTGAATAAAAAAAGTTTTGAAAATTAAAACTTCGTAGGTAGCTTTCGTCGTGCTGATTTAGTAATCATGATTATGTTGCTATGATCGAATATAGAAAAGTTTTAATGAATGCAGCCAAAGATGAGTTACTTAACATTAAAATTAAAACTGAAAAAAAATTACCTCCTTTCATCCTATGATGTATAATTATGAATAATGCATGCCTATAATTATTTAAAGGCATTCATTATATTCATAATTACGTGACGATCATCTTGCAATCTTGCGCCCACGAAACTTAATGCAAAAAGTATGAAGTCAAAACAATAATCCGTATTATATCGCCCGTGGTAAAATATGGTCACTTCTGAGTCATTAAAACAATAACAAACTGGTAAGTAAGCATTGTAAAAAAATACTTTTTGAGCAAGTACAAATTAAATTAAATCGTCGCTTTCAACATAAGTATTATACAAGAACCGTTTCCTAAATTTTTTTTTTATTCTTCGGTTGTAAAAGTGTCTGCTCCCGTTGTCTTCTTCTTCCTAGCGTTTATCCCGTTATATACGGGGTCCGCTTTGACCATGATCCAGGATTTTTGCAGGTCTGCATGATTTGGCAAGTCTGGTTAATACAGTGAAGCGACTGCCATCAGACCTTCGTAACCCATAGAGGGGAACCAGACAGATTGGATCATGGTTACACATTCAGATCCAACAGAACTAAAGTCAGAAATCACTGAATGTGCAGGTTTCCTCACGGTGTTTTCCCTCACCGCCGAGCTAATGGCAGAAATCCACACATAGATTTCGAAAAATCCAGAGGTGTGGGCCCGGATTCGAACCGCGGTGTCTGCTCCCGTTGTATAGAACTAATTATTATTTTTGTCAACTTCAAAGCGAACAGTTTCGTCGATGTTATAACATTTAACATTTAAATTGCCAAATCTTTTTCATTTTCATTTAATTTATAATATGTATAATGTGTTCATTTTGAACCAACATTAGAAATAATGACATTTTTTTTTAATCTATGTAAAATAAGTCAGTTTTCAGTCAGTCAGTAAATTCAAAGATCAAAGATTAATTTGTCGTCAATCTTCGTTAACTGCGAAATTTTAGCGTAATGCGTGAATACGAAATACATTTTTTTCGTCTGTTTTTATTCGGAAGAAGAAAATGTTGTAACCTACGTCATGACCACATACGAGTAGGTATGTTCATTAGGATTTAAATAAAGTATAGCTAGAATATAATTCAACAAGGTAGGTATTATTCAATTATATTTGTTTCTAATAATAGAGCCTGATCGTTTGATTGATGGTGATCGCCACGTTTGATCATCATCACTTTTGCAAATCCATAGAAATTAAAGTATTTTTTTCCTTTTTGTCCGTTACTCGAGACGACAGTTGCAACGTATCTTTTCAAAAACTTGCTAATTATAGTTCTACAGCTGTGCATTTTATTTTGGAGCATATTCAAATTCAAGTCACACAACAATGCACGATGTACGTAGCTGTGCTATCACTTATCACCGTGTAACTGATGCGTTTAAAATCGGCCAGCGTCATCGTTCGGTACACCTGCTCAAGCGCAGTATTTGCGCAGAAGCGGACCAATCTTATTGTATTTGAACAATTCCACACTATTTGTGACACACGTCACTGTCAGACACCACAGGTGTTATTTTAGTTGGAAATATCAAATATCAGAAGTATTGTTCTCTTTCTTAAGAAAGCAGCTCATAACTAGCCATACATGCTGGAGTGAATTCCAACTACTTACAGAAAACATGTCTAAGATAATTTTATCTGAGTACAAGTGTAGGTTCAAGTGTAGAACACAACGGCTTTGCCAACGAGATAAGATCGTTTCAAACTTCCTGTTTATGAAACTGATAAAATTTACAAGAAAAAAGTCCTATTGTTTATTTTATTCTACCAACTGCGCCACCTAATTTAATAAAAAAAAATCACATAGCATAACTAGGAAGGCTAAATTATTTAATTAAATTACGCAATACAATTATAAATCTATTTTCATATAACAAAAGATTTAATTACATTTTCATTCAAGTAAAAATGACAGAGTTACAAAAAATGGGCTAAACCCAAGTGCTTTTCTGTAAAATAACCCAAACGGTTTGAATTTGAAATAATTCTTTGCTTTATTTATAAATTCATAAATAAGCTAAGTATATTTAATAATTATAATTAGCTACTTAGTAATTCAGCGTTACTTAGTAATTCAGCGGTACAAAAAGCCTTATAATAAAATAACGTTTTTACAGGCGTGTGTCACCGCTTGTGTAGGAATACTTGAAATGCCACGCGCTGTTTGTATTCCAATGTTATTTATTATTTCGTAATGTTTCCACAGCTCTATTGTAATGTAATGCGTCAAACGTTTCCTTCTGTATTTCTTTCTGTAAGTTTTTATTACTCTAACATTGAGTCAGCGGGGAAATATGCTTTATCTACACATTAAAATGTGGATGCCTTGCTTCATAAAATCGCTTGGAATACCTCAGGAAACTCTGTAAAAAAACGGTATCCAAAAGTGGCGAATTATCTTTCTGATGAATTTTGATGATAATTAACTGCTAAGTGAAGTTTGGTTATTCAGTCAATTGAGTTTTCGAAAATAGGTAGGTATGTATAAGGTACCGGAGGCAAATAAGGCCCACTTAAAAGAAAATGGTTATAAATCTGAGAATAGTGCGTATAGGGTCTAAAAAACATATTGTTTACATAGCTAATACATTTCGCTGTAATGAATGGTGTAAAACTACTAAGAAAAGCATATATTTAAATAAGTAAATATACTTTTTTAAAACCCTTCTCGGGGGCCTTATTTTACTACGGTAGTATATTAAGGCCCATAAAAAAATCGCTTTATTTTTAATTTCAACTGTCCTAAATTTACCTAAAAATCAGTTTAAATAAAAGTAAATGGTTGTTTTTTAATCATTTAATCATTTTTCTTTTTTTGTTAAACGTAGGCCTTTTTGGCCTCTTAATATTGATTACAGACAATTTAGATTCAAGTAACTTGTTGTCTTAAATAAGTTACTTAGTAAAAGCACAGCATGTTTTGTAACATGGAAATCTTAAAATCAGTTCTTTTATTATTAAACAAACAAAATAATTTCTTTCATATTAATTTATAAGACTTATAATCAGACTTTAGTTGAAGGTCCCTAACTCAGTTCTCTCAATCAATGTCCTAGAAACAAAAAAAATACTTTTAAAACAAAAGTAATTATGATTTTCTGCAAACAAAATACAAACAAAAACAATTAAGAAAAAAATGAATTATACTGGGACGGTAAAATATAACTATAAGTATTGTTAAATCACAGTCACAGCAAAAGTTTTCTTCGGTCCACTGAGCTCTCTTTGGACTTTGGAGGCATTTTAATTAAAATCTGTAACAATGATACATATATTGAACATAAAATTTACATAGTACAATGACCTGGAACACAAAAAAAAGCAATCTGATTACTATTTTGTAAAAACATGCCATGAGGCCAATAAGGCCCATGTGCCGTTGAAGTGGGCCTTATTAACCTCATGGCATGTTTTTACAAAATAACCTAATAAACCAAAAATCTCTATCTCTGAATCGAGAAAACCATATCCATTGTATTGTACAACACATACTTAAAATAATAAATACAGCAATATTAGTGAATTATTGAATAAAACGTAAAAATACTTACAGTTTCTTGGTATAAAAATTATAAAATGGCACTGTAGCCGGCCACTCCATCAATGCATCGCAGGTGACAGGCAAGATAGCAGCGCTGGCGACTGCCGACCAATTTAGAGAAAATCACACCGACATTTTGCAAGTGTGCGTAAATAGTGAAGTGTTATAGAAATGTTTTTCCGCGAAATTTTAAATGTGGGCCTTATTACCTCCTGGGCCTTATATACCGCAGGTACCTTATACCGATTTGGAAAATTCTGTATAAAAAAAATGGGAAACTTGCATTAAACTATCTAATCTAACTACATTGCTCAAGCTATTCCCACCACATTTGACAGAATATTATGGATTTTTTGTGACTAAGAAAAGTAAGAAACGCCAATTTGAATTAAGTATGAGTCATTAAAATTGGTTCTCACGACAGTAAAACTTGTGTTCCTGACAAAGCTATTCGAAACGTCATAAAAATACGGATTTGAATTATTCGCGTTCAGTTAATTTAATTATATCTTTGTTATTTAACCCTGTAATTAACAAAAAATAACAACAAGAAAAACGCTTATATTTTGGTGATGAGGCAATCTTTAAATGATTTTGTATTCAAAAATCATGATTTACATTTATCAAAATCTCTTAAGTTACTCATATGTGTTATGATTGTTTGAATTTTCATTGTATTTACCTTTATAATTTTAGTCGTATAATTACAATACCATTACGTTAATTTCAAGTTTAATAACAGTCTCTAATTATTGCGCGACCGGTAGATTACTGGGAGTCACGCGACTTTTAAGTAGAGCTGAGATGAGTGAATTAGCATATTGTAGAAACAACAGATGATATCAAACCTCACAGGAAATGTTTTCGTTTATCGCGACATCTCTGACTTACAGTAATGTGCGCTAATTACCTCTAGGTAGACGATATTAAACGCAGCGTTCCACGAGACGATTAAACGCTCGGTTGTTAGTGAAAACAAGTTGTTTTCTACTTAAAGAAAAATACAATGTTACAGTCAATATTGTGACAGGCACATTTCAAACTTTTGTTTGCATACATAATTATAATACCTATCCATGTTGATAAATACGATATTACATGATAATTTTTATTTTATTTTATTTATTTGGGATTAGCTAACAGCCACGGCAACATCAACAATGTTATGACCTTTTCTGTTTGTTGGCCATATAACTAAGAAAATATAATTTGCCTTCTCCTTCTGAGCGAACGAATAAAATAAAAACAAAGCACGCATCATTCTCCTTTAAATTAGTTCATTACTCCTCTGAACAACTCGTAGCTCTACTTACATACAATAGGTAAGTACGCTACAAAATTCAGAATGTTTTCCTGCTCTTATGTCCTGACTAATGGCCACCCGCGACTTCGTCTTTTTCGCAATAAATAAAAAAAAATTGCTGCCTACACGTTCTTTCTCAGGGTTTAAGATTGTCTGTGCCAAATTTCATCAAAAACGGTTAAGTGGTTAAGCGGGAAAGCGTAACAGACGAGAGTTACTTCCGCATTTATAATTTTAATAGGGATTAAATTGGACTATAATAATGAATAATTAATGTATCTGGTCATGTCCAGGTTTCCTGATCGACTTCATCAGCGGGCCGGTGTCGGTGGGCTTCACGTCGGCGGCCGCCATCATCATCGCCACCACGCAGGTCAAGGACATCCTCGGCCTCAGCTTCCCCGGCGGCAAGTTCCTCCAGGCAGGTGCCATTGGCTTTAACTTACATACTTACGTACTTGTATAGGCAAGATGTTAGTGGTTTTGTTTTTTTCCAGGGTAACTAAAATGACTACCACGTATAACAGCATGATGCTAAGTTATCTATGGCTCCCTTCATAATTTCATCGAGAGAAGCGCTTTCTGTTCTTGTCCTTGAGTTTTATAAGTCAGTCATTCACAAACAGAATCTAACGAATGCCTAGAGTCATATAACAATTTGCAAAAAACTAAGAGCTAAACGACTGTTAAATACATTGCAGGCTCAGTAATAAAATAAGTGCAACCGGATCAACAATAAATCCAAAAGGCAAGGCTCGGTCCTTTGAACACTGATCTGGGTCGATTTGACTGTATCCGCTGCGTTTTCATTGCACTCGTACCATGCTCCAACATAGAGCTAGTTCAAATAATTATACGGAGGGCTTGATTTAACTCAATCGTGTCAAATTTGAAAAAATCCTTATTTATTTTCCAAACAATAGGGAAAATTCCCTCAAGTGGTTTTAGGCTATCCTCATTTCATTTTATTGACTGTGTATACTGTCTCTTAGCCTGTTTTTTTTATCGAGTAATTTCTGCTGTTCTTTGCGAATGACTGACACGTTCAATACAAATACCAACTAAAAATCCATTACTCCCCGCTCTGTACATTATGAAAGAAGTAGGTATTCAGATGAAACCATATTCAATTTATCAGTCCAAGCTCGTGACGAAATTGATTGTGCACGTACCCTGGTAGCACTTACGAAAACACTAAAATTGAAATTGAAACTATAAAATAAGTTGTTGCAAAAATCCGTTGCACTGTTAAACGAATGTGCATTTCTTGGTCTGGTTACGTCAGCCAAATGTCGAGTTGCATGCGTCTCGTTGTTTGTTAATGTCTCTGGTACCAACGAGGTGGACAGGCAATTATTTTTTGCCGCCCCAATTATGTCAGAACGCTTTTTGTTGACATAACTGAACGTTTTTGCGATCCTGGCACACTTTCCAACGGCCTTGGCGGCATTTGCATAGATCTGCCTCCGTGTACCTGCACAATGGTACATTGTCAATCAGCGAAAGGAATTTGACAGATCCGGCGCTTAATATTTAAATGAGAAGAAAATAGCTGGGCGCTTGTCTATCGCACATATTTTTTAGCATTAGAACAGTCAGAAGACCAACTCCGTTCTTTTTATAGGCCGGCCAATGTAGATTTCCGACCGAATTATTTTACTTTAGAGTTTAAATTTTGTCAATGAAATTGTAAATTTCTCTGAAGTTCTGGTTCGAATGGCTTAGAAAATATTTACAAATTCTAATCTGTTGCTATTAAAGCGAGATAAATTTTATTATTTTTATCGCTACGTAGAGAAGTAAAGAAAGTTAACGGTTATAAAAACCGCATGAAATAAAATAAAGCTAAAGATAAATAAAATGTTTTCAGATTAATGCAGACTTGACATCTTAATAAATAACCTACACCTAAATTAAGAAATGTTAAATTAGTTGGTATAATTTGTATTGTATCTTGATTCTTACCAGTTACCTTTTATTTTACAAAGAAAACGGATTAAAATTTATATAGTTTTTGTCGTGATAAAGTGATTCTGATTGCATAAATAGCAATAAATTAAATAATATACATAGATGAATCATAATTTATCCTATGTTTTATTTATATAACTAACTAGCGGCCCGCCCCGGCTTCGCCCGTGGTACTTGTCCACTATTTAATGGATGATATTCTACATAAAAACCTTCCTCATGAGTTACTCTATCTATTAAAAAAAACCGCATCAAAATCCGTTGCGTAGTTTTAAAGATTTAAGCGTTCATAGGGACATACAACACACATAGGGACAGAAAAAGCGACTTTGTTTTATACTATGTAGTGATATGAAATATATCATAATATTTATCACATGCAAAAAATATTCGCAAATTATGCAAGGAATTTACCTTTGGTTGCCATCTTTATGATTTGTTTACTTTAATGTGTAAATACTAATACCTACTATAAATGGGAAATATTTAATGTTTGAATAAGCTGCAATTGCTATAAAACTACTTGACCGATGTTATTCATTATATCATTAAAAGAAGCTTTATAATCAGGAAGCAGCATCACTATCAGCGCAATTAGGCGGAGCTTCAGAAGGCTAGTGTTAAAGATCACTTTGTTGAAATAAGTACATAGTTTGAATTTTCATTAATTTAATATTTATTATTTTATATTAGGTATTCCAAAAGATATCGACTGTTAGGTAGCTACACCAATTACCTAGGTACTGGGTAGATTGATCCGTGTGCATGAACACCATATCGTTTGTTTGTACTGTTTTGGCTCCATTTAATTCCTCTGTTGGTACCTACTTACATCGGTATCACGACTTCTAAAGTGGGGAAGGTACTTACATACCAAGAAATCATATCAATGTATGTATTGTTGTTAGATGTTATTATATTTATTTAATCGTGTCGTGTGTCAGGTGTGGACGGGCATCTACGAGCACATCGGCGAGACGCGGCTGTGGGACTCCGTGCTGGGCGTCTCCTGCATCGTCGTGCTGCTGCTGCTCAGGGTGAGCTTCCTTGCCATCATCTCTGTCACGTCACTGGTTTACTAGCAATGGGAAGTTACAATAGAAGAAGTAGAGAGCAATAACTGTGCAGAACGCCTCCTGTAAATCATTATTTTTGAAAGGGGGGCTTTTGCTCATTTTCGCGAATAAAATTAAATGTTGTGCGAAACAGTTGTCGTCCACTAGGGAAAAGTGGGAAACAATAGTTTCATTCTTGTGGTGGTGTCAAAAATGCACCTTTCACGACTTTCTGAGCCATAGTTTTTTTTTTATTCTTACAGTATTAAAGAATGTACAGCTTAAGGCATGGGAAATAAAAACTTCCAAACGTCACCACTAGGGACGAACAAATGTTCAGTTCCCACTCGTCTCTCTCCAGTGGGGATGAATGGTAATTGTCCAAATCAGGTTGTAGGTACTCTAGTATGAAACACCAACACTGGCTTATTTTGTAGGTGTGTATTTGGATTCGTTACTTATCTTATAATTTCAAAAATAACCATAATACAGGTCAAATAACATTCGAAATGTTGAAACTATAAAAAATGCATTCAACATTAAAAGTAGTATTTTTTTTCTGTAAAAATACTTCCACACTTGAGCTACAATTGATAAATTATGTTGTGTCCGCTGAACGTAATGGCTGCTCCGCCCGTCACGGCGATTGCACACTGCACCCGCCTTACGTGTGCTCATGAGTGCAGGTTAATGATGCACTCCTATTGTGCTGCTGTTATCGCGGATCTTACACAAACTCGCAGATGAATCAAATGTGTGTTTACTCAGGAAGTCATTACAACGTATGATTCTAGTATGATTCATAATTCAGAGCAACATCACGAGACGGTCTCACCCCGACACAAACACAATGAAATAAATGTCAAGAAATACAGTGTTTCAGTCTTGGTGTTATGACATGGACAATTTTCCACAGGGATCGAGGTGGTATGCGTTCATTAATAACTCGGAGTTTATTTAACTGAATCCTTAATATTATCCACCGTGACTGAAAGCTTATAGCAACTTATAATAAGCCTACCCTATACAGACGTGTTAACAGGGCACTAGAAACAAAACATATGCAAACTTTTTTATGTGTGTTTCAGAAAGTGAAGGACATAGACGTGAGCGGCAAGAGCAGCGGCAGCAGCGAGAGCGAGGGCGCGGCGGCGGAGGCGGGCGCGGAGGCGGACGCGCGGGCGGAGGCGGAGGCGGAGGCGGACGGCGGGCGGCTGCGCGGCTTCACGGCGCAGGCGCTGTGGTTCCTGTCCACCACGCGCAACATCCTGGTCGTGCTGGTCTGCGCCGCGCTCGCCTACTACTTCGACACGCAGCGGAAGACACCGTTTGTGCTTACGGGTAAAACGAAATGTAGTAATCATCGCAGTCGAATACGCTGAGCATAGGCATTACCCGAAAACGTTCCAAACGGATAAACACGCATACGCTTTGTGGCAATACTGGCAATGCGTCTCTTTTTACACCCTGGCCATAGCCCACAGCGGTGCGACTTGCGATGCGTCTTGCGCCGGCGAAAGTGGCGAGCGAAAAAATCAAATAAAGGAAATTGTATGAAGCATGCCACAGCTATCGGCGGCGAGATGAGCGGGGCGAACGCGCGGCGGCCATACCCACGACTAGGGCGGCCGTCGCCAGCCTCGCCGCGCCGCTCGCCGCGCCGCTCGCCGCCGTAGCTGTGGCTAGCTAGACCCTTATGAATCTACCACGTCAGAATTATTTGTCTTTGCATTCGTTCCTACATACTTTTTCATTTCCCCTTTAGCATAGCAATTAGTTTCGATTCCATAACGTATAACAGACACCATATTATGAAAAGCTTACTTTTACAAAAAGCGACGAAGACACAGATCGACGGACCCTGAAAACACTATACTTAACTTCCTAAGCCGCGTGAGAAAGAAACTGTATTCATCCATCAATACAATAAGACGTCGTAGTCACAACTTATCTCAAAAGTTCTCCGTCCGCTCCAGGTGACGTGAAGCCGGGCCTGCCGCAGCTGTCGCCGCCGCCCTTCTCCGCGACTGTGGGCAACCACACCTACACCTTCATGGAGATGACCTCCACCCTGGGCTCCGCCATCTTCGTCGTGCCGCTGCTCTCCATCCTCGAGAACATCGCGCTCGCTAAAGTCTTCTGTGAGTTTCAGGATTGTTTATATACCTACTTAGATAAAACGAACGGAATCGGAAAATATACGTAGCGAAATCAAATTAATGCGTCAAGTTTCATTTAAAAATTCGAAGCATTCGTTTGACATTTTGTAACTTTCTCTTCTTGTCTTCAACGCTGCTAATTCCTTTTGGAGTGCTCCTAAAACTTGGATGTGAAAGGTGCTGTAGTTTCTTCTACAATGAATCTTGTTTTCTTTTAATTGTTTAGTATTAGTTCTAAAGAAGAAATATCGAAGCAGAAAGTACATACTTTATATAGGTACCTACTTTAGCCAATTTCGTTGAATATAACGACTAGCCTCTCTAGTTTACTATGATGATGATGATGATGATGCCATCCCGGCCGGTTTCGGCCATGGCGACCACTTCTGGCTCCGTATTAATTGAGTTAGTTGCCGGATTTGAGCTCGCATGTGGCTTGTATAGCCCACCAGTTTACTATAATCGATATGTAAGTGGTGTGTCTCCAGCTGCGGGCGCGTACGTGGACGCGACGCAGGAGATGCTGGCGCTGGGCGTGTGCAACATCGCGTCGGCGCTGGTGGACTCCATGCCGGTGTCGGGCGCGCTGTCCCGCGGCGCCGTCAACCACGCCAGCGGCGTCGCCACCACCGCCGGCGGCCTCTACACCGGCGCGCTCGTGCTGCTCTCGCTGCAGGTCTGTACTTGCGCGGGAAGATGCAGCTTCAATTATCCCGATGTTTTGAAATTTAGATAGCACCACGTTGGGCGCCAATTCTTCTCAACCCCTAAATTGGCGCCCAACATGGTGTTTACTAAGTCTCCTAATCTTATCTTATTTATTTTAAAAATACACTTTTTTTACAGTACTTCACTCCATACTTCTTCTACATCCCAAAGGCATCGCTGGCGGCTGTGATTATTGCAGCGGTAGTCTTTATGATGGAACTCCATGTTTTCAAACCAATCTGGAGAACTAAAAGTAAGTTCTGGTTTTTTTACCATCAATCTTTTTGATAGAAGTTTTTGCTGCTTGAGTAATGGCATGTCTATCGCATTGCCTTGTCTGTCAGCAATCCTTTTGTTGATTGGAAAAGACTTGTTTGTTTTACGACTAAGTTGTTATTGTTCTTTACGGCTGCATTAATCCCGTCCCTGCGCAGAGTTGGACATAATCCCGGCGGTGGTGACGTTCGGCGCGTGCCTGCTGACGCGCCTGGAGCTGGGCATCGTCATCGGCATCGCCGTCAACCTCATGTTCCTGCTCTACGCCTCCGCCAGACCCTCCGTCAAGGTCACAGAGGCTGTTGTGAGTATCAGTTTTCTATTCTACTTAAAATATTTGTATTGTTTTAACGTACTATCTACTAGTACCTACCTTCCAGTACTACCAGATACTTCTACAAAATTAACAACAGAGATGTTGATTTCAACATTAACACCAGTAGAGAGAAGGAAAAATTATGTAAACAACTTTTTTGTTACTATTGCGCATCTGATACATTGGGAATCTGACCTTTCGTGGACTTGACTTTTCGGAAACTTGTTACTTTGCAGAAACTTGCGATTGTCAAAAATATCTATTTAACTATAACGTTTTGCTGAACATGCATGGGGGTCCACTCGATCGGTTTCCCCTGGCTACAGACTCTCGCGCCGGGACTGGTTACCTCGCACACCCTGAATAGTGTATACTCACGTTGTTTCCCGTGTCCCAGTCGAAGGACGGCGTGGTGCACCTGGTGGGCAGCGTGGACCGCGCGCTGTCGTTCCCGTCGGCGGAGTTCGTGCGGCGCGCGCTGCGCAAGGCGGCCGAGCGCGCCGCGCCCGCGCTGCCGCTCGTGCTCGACGCCACGCACGTGCAGGCCGCAGACTTCACCGCCGCCAAGGTACGTGTATCAGTGACGGATTAAGACTAAGTACTTGACTTGATGCCCTAAGCAGTCCACGTCTGTGAACTCCCCTATCCGTATTTCAACTAGAATTTTGTGCTTCTTGTGGTGCCCCCCCAGTCGTGATGCGTGAGGCAATTGCTTAATTTGATTAAGGATTAATCTATCACTGCCGTGTATCAGCCGCAGACACCCACTACAACTTCAGCAATTGGAGTCAAGGAACTCGCAGGGGACGAGCGTGGAATTATTCCAATCAGAATCGATAACCTTAATCCTCACATGCCAGCGGTTGATACATTTGCTTTCCAGTGATGAATTTTGACGACCCACTTGGTGTTTTGGTCAAGAAGTTGATTGTTAGACCAAGAGGTCGCGGGTTCGATCCCGTTCGACAGGACAAACATTTGTGTGCATGAACACGTCTGTTTGCCCTGGTCTGGGTGTTATATATACATATCTATTTAAGTATATTTGTAATGTTTGCTTCGCGCTCGACTTGGCGCCATTACCAGATACCATTGTTGTTTCTGATATCTGTAACACAAGTGCTTTAACTAATCACCATGGAATCAGATCAATGTGATGTTGTGGGATATGTATTTAAATTTATTAATTTTAGAAATATTTATAATAACGTGGGTGGCGAGTTGTTTGCTCATCTATCCACTATCTGGCAGAAATAGAAATAACTGTAAAATGTTCAAATTGCCTTTTATCTAACTTCTATTTTGAAATGAACGTGATACACAACTAATATTTTTTTTAATCATCAACGCAGTTGTTCTGGCTGGTCTTATGGCATACTTATGACTGTCTCCATTTCAGTTCGGCCTGGTAGGAATTCTAGGGGATTTGTAAATAAAACTGGGAGCTTGATAAAATACGTGTTATCGATTTATTCTTCGATTCAGAAGTCCTGTTTCGCCACTAGGTAGCGCTAGTGTTGCTTGACAAGTCAACGCCATCTATCACACGGCATACACTAGAATGCCGTTGTAGGATAGATGGCGCTATCGTAACTTATTGGTAATATTAAAACTATTTACGCTAGATGGCGTAGTTATTTCTGTCCATGACAATGACAAATCCGCTGGTCCCGCAGGGCATCAAGTCTCTGATCGACGACTTCCACGCGCGCGGGCAGACGCTGATCTTCTACAACGTGAAGCCGTCGATCGCGGGCGTGTTCCGCGGCGTGCGCCCGCGCGAGTTCCTGCACGCCAGCTGCCGCGCCGACCTCGACAAGCTGCTGCTGCACACGGCGCGCGCCAACACGCAGCCCTAGGTAAAGACTCTAGTCTACCACCATCCACCAACCTAACCTTAAATGCGCTCTTTTCGTCAATATAACTCGCAGATTTTTCGACATTTTATACACTTCATCTTCCCTCACTATAAAAATTCGATTCCTACAGATAAGAGTAACGTATCGATTCGTAGCAAAATGCTAATATATAAAGATTGTTTGCAGCATATTTAATTTAGTGAATGGTCTAATGTCTCATATTGGTCCCAATAAAATTTGGTTTTTCTATTTGGTGCTGGTAACGCAGAACCTAAAACCTAACCTACGGCCACTTTTGTCTACTTAGATGATATTATAATAAATCCAATCAAGTCAAACTTTATGGATAAAGAGTTATTTTAAGGAAATCTATTTTTATAGATGAGCTGTTGATCTTTCAGTAGATGGTGGGAATTAAAAATGTGTGTAAAACTTTTCCACAGGGTCGGCTAGGGAGGACGCTGCGGTCTCCGCGTGTTCCCAAGTGACATACAGACAGTATTTATTAGTACATGTACATAGAGCCCGGGCGAGCGCGGGGTATTTATTAGTTTTGTTATGTAAGTGAGTCTAGACTAGCTAGTTAGAGCGGCGGTGGTTGCCCGACGTTGCAGACTAAATAAAATGTTGAATATTAATCTTGTTTCTCTCGTAGCAAGTAGACCCTGAAAATCTTGCATGTTTGGATTGTTGGTTACGTTAACACAGGTTGTTGATTTTAAGCATGTAGTCATTAAGCAACAGTCAAAATGGCTCATTAGTAATCTAGCGTTCATATATTAAGCACTAGTGTTTCATTAGAAGGCATGATGCATGTATGTTTTGTTACTTTTAAGTAAGGGTTTTCGCGCATCCTCTAGATGGTAATACGTAGGGGTGAGGTCAAACTGCTGCATAATTGGTGAATTGAGATGTCAAAAATAACCATCAGTAACACCTCACACCTACGTCTTGCCATTTAGTGGGGTAGTCATACGCGAAAACATTTTGTTTTGATGCCCTCTAACGGGATCAGCAAGTTTCTGCTTAGTTTTACAGTTGCACTGATAATAGATGGCGCTGATCAGAGGCAACGAGTTTCAATTTCGCATATAACTTGGATCGTAAGAATTTACATCAGTAAATGAAACATGATATGGAGATAATAAATGTATTTAGTTTACAATCATTGCCACTCCTCTTGGGCCGCAGCCCGCAGACGGTCGGTTACACTACCGATACACGAGATAAGGAATTACATTAGAGATACATTCACTAAGACTATCAGTGCTCACCACGACGCTGGCCCTCGCGCGCGGCGGAACAGCTCGACCATTTTGAACCTTATTCACACGTCATTAAGCTTCATATTAAATCGTGTACTTAATTTACGGTGTTAGTAATATAATAAGAATGTCATATACCATTTACAATTAATAATAGTATTTGTTGTTGACTTCACACATTCATACTTTTTCGATTACACAACCCAATCACGCGCACTTCAATGACAAGACTTTTGTAATGACTATCGTACCTAAATAGGGGTTAATTATAAATAAAGAGTATGAATATTAAACTTATAAAAATAGGCTCTTCAGTCTTATATAAACTGATGTATTATTTAGAGGCAGTGTAGATTTGAGTTTTTTTATAATATTTTATTTATTTGTTTATTAAGTGTTCCAAAAAGTCCAGCTGTGCCCGCCGCGCCGGCTCGGGCGCTCGGCCGACACTAAACGTCCAAACTAAACGCTACTTGATGCAACTTTAGCACCATCATTAACTATAAAATCTCGGAACGTTGAGCAGTGGATAAATTCATTATGACTCATAGACAGAATAATTTCAAAGATAGAAGATCCGGCATTGATCTACGTATTACTTTTAGGTTACTCTTAATTATATTTTATACCTAGCGAATATTTTACTGTGATGTTTAAATATTTTTGAGACGAGAATTAAGATGAGATCACTCATGGGAATGGTACAATTATTTTTTTAAAATCATTACGCCAAGATAATGGAGAATCTTCTACCTTTTTTCATTTTACAAAATTTCAAACAAAATCATTAAATCTTCATTTGAAAGAGCTAATGAAAAGTGAGCAGTGAGTAAAGTATGTATAAATTTTGTATAGTATACGTCCCTGTCGCCGCAGCGGAGATCACAGCGGCGGGCGACCGCGCGCAGACCGCCAAGAGATTCATACACTCCACTCCACTTCACGTGTCGTTATTTTAAGATTAAATAACGACTAAGTGTAGTTAAACGGATAAAGAGAACAGAGCTTTATTCGTGGGGAGCGTGACAACATTTGCGAGCACCGGGAATAAACTAATAAATGCAGTGTTAGTTTCAGAGATCAATGTAGGAGTTC
This sequence comes from Nomophila noctuella, assembly GCA_958496325.1. Taxonomy (NCBI): domain Eukaryota; kingdom Metazoa; phylum Arthropoda; class Insecta; order Lepidoptera; family Crambidae; genus Nomophila; species Nomophila noctuella. Next base: position 16,200,719 of record OY292489.1, read on the forward strand.
GGTCGTGAGGTTGTCGGCGCGCGGCCGCCCCCGCGCCTCCGCCCGATGCGGCGGTCGCACTCATTTGGCATTACATCCACGAATCATACAATACAAAATATCCTACCTAACGATTACAATATGACACATTACATATTAAATAAACGAACATTTGCACTCCGCCTCGCAGTCGAGTCAATATTATAAAATAATCGGATAATCACAAACTAGGCGCTGCCGCCGGCCGTGTCGCCGCAACACGTTTTAATGTTTCCGCAAGCGAGGGCACAAGATAAAGTTTGATACATCTATTAATATAAAGATGATTGGTGTTGTTTAAGACTTTAACAACAGGTTTCGATGCCGACGCAAGCCGGCGGCGCGGTTGCCCGCCCGCCACGCCCGGCCACTGAGAGCGAGCGGCGGGGCGCGGCGGAACTATCTATCTAATACTAAATTACGCTAACATGAATCGAATCTCTTAGATTTTGTAATCGAAATGTTTTGTGCGGCGATCGGATCCCGCGACCATTAACGAACGTATAGTAATTAAAAAGTATTAAAATTCTGAAAAAAAATATTTAAAGCCAACGTGACCCGGCGGTCGATACACTACGCTAACGCGGTCGCGAGCGGACCGCGACTTACGGTTACGAAACATTGGACATTCGGAGTATGGCAGTCGGTCACCGCATCCTTTACTTATTTACATTAAAACTACTGCGTTCGTGTGAACATTACTTCTATACACTTCCGGGCGATGAGTTCTCGCCTTCACAATACTACATCCACCCCGTCCCGCGGCCGCTCCGAGCGCCCGGCGGAGTCTCGAGGCGGCTGCGGGCGCACCGTTTATAAAACTACAACAAGTCTTCCGTTCACTATAACTATAGACAGGAAAAAGTACGACTTTACGCACGTAATTATTTCAGTAATCTACTCTTATTATTAGATCTGAATTAATATCATTCCATATTGAAATTCAACCTTCACATAATACATAACTGTCGAATCTCGATCGCCCTCCGGCTATGGCCTCACAGTTCGTAGGTAATGCAAAAATACTCTATTACTTGTGATACAGCGGATCGCAGCGCGCGCAGGCGTCGCGGCGCCGCGTCGGTGGCGCCCTCTAGTACTTCAGCAGGTCTTCGTCCAGTTCCGTGAGCGCCAGTTTACTGTCTATCACTGAAACACAACAAGCGGCCATTAGCCCTCCGACATATCGTGCCAAACATTCGACCCCTTTACAAGCAGTTCAAAAATGAAATTAAAACACACTACGAAACTTAAAAATAATAGGTACAGATAAGTAGACGATAATAAAGAAACAAATTAAAAATCATACGATATGAAACCTTGCAAACACGTACAAATAACAGATAAAGAAATACAAATAATGTGAATCTGTAGTCATGGAAGTGATGTCAAACACATAAAGCGAAAAGTCACGACACAAGTGTATAGACAGGCGCCATTCGCGCGTAATAACAAGATTTTTTTAATATTTAAATTACCGTTGATTCTAGCCCATAATTTAGAAAACCACATTAATTGCTACCCCTAATGTCATGTTCCCAATGGGTTGTAAAATTCACTTATGTATGATAATTTATATTTTTACACAGGCCACAAATACCCTAGTCTGATTGCCAAAAAAAGTCAGAATTCTGCATACCAAGTTTAACCCAACATAGATTGTATCCCAAATTTTGAGGTCTTCGATTGATTTTGACGATGACACAAATGACAAATAAATCGTAGTGAGAAAAAGCTGCCCATGAATGCGAGACATGGCCTAAGTAGGTGGCAAGCGACGTGGTGATGCCGTGAGTCCCTGTGCAAGCCCAGTAGTATCGTGGGTACCTCAGGCATGGAGCCGGCCGCTAGTAATAATAGTCGTAGGTGGAGCGACGCCGCTGCGAGCGGGGCACGCTGTGGACGCGCACACGGTACAGTTTACACAACATTTTCGTATTTCGTCTTTGTTTTATTGATATCTATCCCCCTTTGATGTACCCCTTATGATCTAACTTTCACTTCTAGTCTCTTTATCGTTGGCCTATTATTTTCCGTTTAAATACCACTAAAATCCATTGATGAAAAGGATTGCTGTATTTTTTTCAAAAGACGTTCTTGTTGCTTTCATGAAGTAATTCGTAACACGTTGTATTTTACAAAATATTTAGTCAATGTTCAATGACAGCCGTTTAGGGTAAGTTAAGAGAGACATATTTTGATAAGTTGAATGGTATAGTGGATTGGGTGGGATACTCACTTTGGTCCGGGATAGTAGTAGGGTGGGGGTCGCTCGTACTCAGTAGGGCCGTGGTAGCGGGGAGGGCCTTCTTCCCAGTGCCTGCAACACACCACATGCTCACCACGTGCCTCTCACCACCGTCACCATGCTGTGACTATGTGTGCACTACACACACACCTTATGGCAGTGTTGCCATAAGGGAAAATTTGGACTAAAATTTAATTTGAAACTAAATCCATTATTGAGATTTTGCTTTGAACCTTTGCACGATTGTGTTCGAGGTCTCTTTCCAGAATATTCATAATAATTTAACTATAATCATACGGTTGGTGACTAACCATCAAAGCAAGTTTATTTATAAGTATAATAAAAAGGGACATAATTCGAAGGGTGTGTTGTTAGTAGAAATATAGAGACGGAAAGTTAATTACAAAAATGGGTGGGTAGGTAAGTTCCTAAAATTGCAAAATTTATTGATGGAATCGTGAAAACGAGCCTAGACGACAGCCAGCTTTAGTATCAGTTGTCGTTCAGCAGCTATTGGCGACATGAATGAACTTTTCATAATCATTAAATTCTTATACATAATTATGTACTAGAACTGGCATCTGGTTGTATGTTAGCCAAGATGCCACTTGACGATTATTCGCCAACGCTTTCGTCGCGACTTATATTGCATTCCCGCACACGAACTATTTGCGTGATTGGGATCCCGCTCACACAAATAGTTGGGGTTGGCGAATAATCGTCAAAGTGGCATCATGGCTAGCCTACCTGAAGTCTAAGGCTCGCTTCCGCATATAGAATGATGGATAGACTGTGAAGACCGTGGTTATTACTCACTTTGGCGCCATATCATTATATCTGCGCGTGTGGTGTGCGTCGAGAGGCGGCGCCAGCGCGGGCCCCGCGGGCGCGGCGGGCCCGGCGCCCCCGCCCCCGCCCCCGCCCCCGCGCCCCTCCGCCTCGCCGCGCCGCGCCCGCCCCGTGCGCTTCTCGGCCTTGTAGGCGCTGCAACACACGCACGGTTACATGCACTGCGTTTGACAACATTGACTCGATGACCTACCTCCAGTCTATCAGTTTTAATATACAAATTATTTTCACCTCTGAGAGATCAAATATACGATTATACCATAAATTAAAGAAATATCAAATGAATTTGAACCCGAATAAAATATAAAATTCAATTTAACCCACTGAAAGCTTAGTTTGATTGATAATAAAATTAGTCACCAATTTGAATAAAAAACAGTTTACGATAGAATTAGTTACGACTGCAAGTAGATCATCGATTATGAAAGTGCTCAAGATAATGAACTGACATTAATTACTGCATTATAGAATAACAAAAAAAAATACATTTTTAATGGATTTGTTTGCGTTTACTTTAATTTTTTCATCTCATAAAAAAGGTTACAAGTTACACCTTGTTTATCGGTCGATAAAGGTACCTATGCTTAAAAAAAATGACAGTTCACCAGATGGCACACAAAGAAATAACCACAGACAAAGCATGGGGTGGAGTTTGTTAGTAAGCGCTCGGCAGTTTCGGCAGACATGATCGTAACAAGCTTCAGTGTTATTACTCGCCCTCGGTACACTAATGTTGGATTATAACAGACAAGCACACATCCAGCCCAGTAATAGGACGACATAAATCTAAGAACATTTTATAGCACGAATTAAGGAAAGTCTAATATAGTCTTAGAAGTAACAACTCTTCATAATAACTTGACAATACAAGATTAAGGCCATAAGATTATGTTCATAACGAACACATTTAGAGCCGACTTTCAACTTTTACAAATTTCCATTATTAACCATCGTAAACTGTAAAATTACCTTTAGTAGCCCACTTATCGTCAACCTCGATTTGCGAAGAATACTTATTGCCAATTTATTATGCACTTACACAAAAGAATGCTACGTTTTTTTTTATAACGGCTATAAATTATAAAGAGCACATATTACATCACTATTTTGAGATATAAAACACAATACTATTAAACTAAAAACTTAAATTAATGCGAGTTATAATAAGGGGGAAGTATGTTGTCGCAAGCGATCTCCAACGTTACCAGGACGCTGCGCGGGGCCGCCGCGACCGAGCCCGCGCGGGGCCGCCTCGCCCTGCCTCACTCTCAACAAATGCCTTAACACCACGTAGATACGATAATTCAAACTTACTATTATAATGCAATCGTTTATATAATATGACAACAATTTCAAAATAAGTCCGACTATAAACTAATGGAAGATCACCGATACGCATCAAATCACCAAACAAAATAATAATCTCGACATAAGAAATAACACCTAGTTAAATCTTGATATTTATTCCCCACTGGACAAAATTCGTTTTAAAATAAGTTAAGTAAATGCAAAGCTCCTTGGCTTTTTGCTCCGCGTGCCCTTATACTAAAATTAATTGTTACCTTACAATGTAGGTATAAATGTACGACCTAGTCCACTTAACATCTATGGAGTACATGGAAATATGAGGATATATTTAGAAAGTGATAAGTCGCGGTAACATTGTAAATAGATACGAAGTACTGCGGAGAAGGCAGTTCGTGTGAAATGCACACGGAATGCGCCGACACCACGATATAAACGATAAAATTATTCAACTATTCAATTCACTTTAGTGCAACTAAGTAGTTTGTAGAATAAAAAGATTATAAAATCTAATGCAAGTACTCGTTACACATTACTTATTTTATCAGATATGACAAAACTTGAAAGTCCTACCTAGAATTATATTGGACACACAATAACTTGAATGGAATATTTCCATATCATTAAACAATAAGTACTTAGATTCATTGTATATCAAGCATAAATTGTTCAAAACAACTTGTAAACAGCGTACAAATATGTATTAATTACTATCATTCTAACATTGATAAGAAACGAATGGATATAAAATTTTCATGTTCACATTACTCGTTTTAAAGATACAACTAGAAATTCCATCGAATTGATACAGTTATTTAATTTTCCTTTATAATCAAATTACACTAATATTTGTTGAACCTATCTAACTTCGATAGTAGAGCAAAAAGCACACAATTTGGACTTGGATCGTTTCAATCAATCAGTCGGGACAAGCTCTCGGTGTAAACTGTCAAAAACTTACTAAGCTAGCGCGCAGCTACAATACGTTTGTATCAAAATATTAAAATCGCTCAAAACACTACGGTATAATATAATCATCGCTACAGTATGGATAGACATCGTGTATATTATTTGTAAAAATATCAGTTATTGTGCGGGCGTTGCGTTTAGTGTAACTGGTTTTTTGATCGCTTAGAAATAATATTGGGACGCTCAACAGCACGACTTTTTTTTTTCAATGCCAATTGGATACTTTAGTTTTCATGTTAGTTTTATATTTAATCGAACATGTACAATTATTTTTATTTTAAAAACATTGAATTCCAATATTAAATCTAAACAAGTTGCTATGGATCCGAATGACCTGATTGAAAATTATTGCGTTGACTATTCCCCAGAACGTAACATAAGAATAACATACGTTGCAGTCTTATTTATACCTCAGCCCCTCAGAGAAGTAACCTAGGTCCAATCCTGTAACTATGCGTAGTTTCCTTCAACGCAACAATTGCCATCGAGTCCCACAGCGCAGCCCGGCGTCAGGTACGGCGAGGCACAAGCGGATGGAGTGAGGAACGGACGTAACTCGTCAAGCGCGAAGCGTGTGTATTATTGAATTCCTAAATGTCGTAATATGTGAATGAACTATTTAAATTGATTCTAAAAAGGACTCATTCCTCCATACTAAGTTTTTCAGAGGAATATCTTTCACTGTTTTGGTCTTTCAATGCGTGCATGGGCTCACGCACACATTTGGGCAGTTTTCACGGATGTTTCCTAATGTACTGCTGGAATAATTCTAAATTAGCGCTCCGCGTCTAAAATGTCGCCGGGTAAAAAGTAACTACTTGACCCATAACCTGACTATCGGTCGGTCAACGTAACACGTAAATAAAAACCTAAACCCCCTAAACCAAAAAATGAATCGAGGGACGTCGGGATAACTAGAGATGAGAGAGCGGAGGCGGCCCCCGCGCGCGCTACTCGGACTCGTGGATGCCGGACTCGTTGTCCTCGTCCTTGGCGTCGAGGCGCGTCTTGAGGTCGTCGATGAGCTGCGGCGGCACCAGCTGGCACACCACGTCCGCGCCGTCCGCCACCAGCAGCGTGCGCGACGCGGGCGACGCGGCGCCGGGCCCCGCGCCCCCCGGCGGGACCCCCGCGCCCCCCGCGCCCGCGCCGGCGCCCGGCGAGGCAAGCGGCGCGGACGGGGCGCTGCGGCCGCGCCACTCCGCGATCTTGCCCTCGATGTCGAGCGTGCTGCGCTTGGACCCGCTGCCGGCCGCCCGACACCACATCCACACTTTGAGACTTCCGCGACGGCCGTCTCGAGCTCCGGGGGTGCCCGGCCCCGCGACCGTGGCAAAGCGAAAGGTTCACCTTATGTGAATTCAGTCTAGCGAGTAATTTGAGCGTCAATCGTTACCTCTCTTTCATTTTAGGCAAATAATTATTCATCGAATTGAAGCAACTTGAAGTCACAACCAGTTTAATTTCAGACTTATTGCCACACGCCAAATGCACGTGACGGGGCGCATAAATAGAAAATGGACTCCCCGGAGCTCTCGACGTTGTCATCCTACCGATAAGTATCCCTACCTCAAATTAACATTAACAAAATGAACGAAAATAACGAAATGAATGTAAGTAAGACGCTACGGGTCGCATGCGGGTACCGGTTGTCAACATGCATTCATTAGTACGCATGCCGGGACATGCTCTCCTCCTGTCCCGTTGTAGTACTGGCTGCATCATTTATACAGACTGAACCGATTTACAGCTCCTGAATCGGTTACATCTAAAACTATTTAAAAAATCAAACCGCAATTAGTACTAAAAGGATTAGGCCGAGACTGAAGCATGTCATGCACTTGGTGTGCGCGCAACCTAACGTCGCTGAGAGGTGGTGCAGCGCTCCGATTGGCCGGCACCGGAGCAAGGTTGCGAGCACACCGAGAGTCGTAACCGAAACTGTGAAGCGCATGCATGAGCGGAGGGGGCGGGGTGGCGGGAACTAGAGGTGTCTAGGTGTCCTGGGGGCACTTACTTGGCAAGGGGTACGTTATCGCGGTCCGCGTACGCGTCATACAAATACTCGCTGCAACAGACAACAGACCGTCAGTCAGCCGCCACGACCGGACCGACGCGGGCGCGCCTCCACACGCTTCCAATCCGCGTCCACTCGCGACACGATATACGAAATTACTAATCTTAATTGAGATGAGACATGATTGGAGGCGTCTGGTAGCGTCGTGGAGCCCGAGCACAACACGAACAATGGACTGGGACGTCGACCTCGGGACATGGGATATCCTACTAATCTGACAACGACCTGGGACTACATACTTGACATACTTAGAAAAACATGAAGCAGGAAATATCTAGAACTGACATGGTGAGATTTAGAGAAAAGATGGACAGATGATGTTGTCAAACGATTACAAAGTATTAACTCCAATAAAAGAGATCGCTACTAAAAGTATTTTGAAGACACTACAAGTATAGTAATTGCTTCCTCCAGACCGCATAATTATTGTCATTCTTACTTAAAACTACCACATAATTATATAAATATAAGCTATTTATATTACATTATATGACGATGGAGTTGATGATTAAATATAAAATAAAATACATAAACGATGTAAAATAACTGAAAGGGCATTATTTACAGAGCACTAAGTGCGCTACGGGGCAGATATACAGAGGAGGCGCTAGATGAAGCGTGGGGTGGGTACGGCACAGTACACGCGGCGAGTGACATTGGAAGCACTATCGCTTCTGAAAACATCATTTTGTAAGAATGGGAGTAAACGGTAAATTATGGGCTCTACGGACCGTCCTTCACATCTCTAAGAAAAATACTTTCGAATCAATTGCTTTTAAATTTAAAAGTAACATTTTTGAAATGGGTGGCTTACTGCTAATTTTAATAAGTTGAAAACGGTATGTAAAGCTCATAAAAATACATAATACCAATATTTTTAACAACTCACAAAACCAAACACGCATTCCCACAACCCATCAGAATGCTTATTTAAAGCAAGTTTTAAATAAACCTCCTGACCGAATCTGGTGTCTACGCCAGGCCAGGTTTTCCCAGGTTGTTAAAAACTGACTTATTTTCTGTATCTCTGCTGAAATGGGGTTCTAAATGGGTCGATACAAGGGCAGCAGGCGACTGACTACCGCTACCTACACACTGACACGACCACCGACAACACTCACACCGTCCATTGGATATTCTCCTATATTTTGTACAACATAAATTAAGCGCACGTCAAAAGCGTTATAAAATAGAACTGCGAACGACATTGATGATTACAATAAAATTGAAACATAAAATAGCTGATTATCGAAAATAGCTTGAAAGCTCGGGTCGGAAGACATGTTGTACGATGGTGGAGGCGAGGCGGGAATGTCCAATGAACGAGCGAAGGCGGCACAGACACGGGCAAGCCACTACCGGTCGAAGAGCAACGCCACGAGCGGCCGCGCGCACCGACAACGACCACACACAATATTTTAAAATCATTTTCAATATACATAATTATAGAAAAATAATTTTCATGTTTAGATAACGTTTGATTAATTACTTAAGTATTTTTTTTTTGTTTTCCCAAAAAGCTCAGAAAAGTCACATGATTAACAAAAAAAAAAAAAAAATTACATTATAAATGGAAGAAAATAGTGTCCTTCGTTTTTTTGGAGCATTGCCAGAACTTTGAAAAAAAAGAACATACATCGATCTGTTGTCATTTAAAATATATTTTATGTTATAGAAAGAACGAAGATATTCGTTTGAAAAAAGAAACATGAAAATACTTTCTTTGCTCAAAATAAGCATTTTTATGACACGAGTAGCTTGGAGGTGTGTGCTAGTCATCGGTACGCGGCGTCCGCAGCATGTGTGTGTGTGTGTGTGTGTTTACCGGTTGGGGCGCAGGGTCATCGCCACCACCCGCGCGCCTGCCACATCGGCTCATACTCGCTGCCAACAACACGCGCGGTTACTGACCTGCGCCGCGCTCGGCCTTCGCCCGGCTTGTGCTTACAATCTTGCATAATGATGATTATCTGATACTGCTATGCTCCAATGTAGCCCGAATTTATAAACGTCATAAAAAGTCGGGTCCGGATTTCTATCTAATGTTTTCAAAAAAAGTTTACGGGAAAAAAAGAAACACCTGTTTTATTTTTTCAACTGTACTCGGCAACTATTACAACAGTTGTATTTTTTTCGTTTTTTACGGGTTGATAGTATAATTAATAAATATTGAAATATGTTTTAGTGATTTTTAACCCCAAAAGAAAGAAATAATAACCATTATGCAAAAACAAACATTCACCCGCCGTCGAAGCCCCGAGCATGGCATCGTAACACATCCCGCACATCACTAAAATTGAACTAATACGACACTACGTCCAGGATTTGATTACTATTTAATATAATTTTAAGACTTTAACATTACGAATGTCTGATAGAAGGGATTTTTATTCCGCGTTATAATGAATGATAAAATAACTGGTGAATGACAAACAAACTAAATAAATTAACAAACTGAAAAACCGTGTTTGTCCTGTTGACACAAGCCCCTTTAACACAAAATAGTCCCAATGATTTTCGATCGTTAAATAAAATATTTTCTTTTGATTTGTAGTAACGAGTTTATAAAATTCATTTTTTCGTTTTTGAACAACCTAAAGAGATAGCACACTGTACCAGTTTGTCTTATCCTGGTATCCCTCAAAATTTACATCAATTCTTAGTCATGTGCCAGCTAAACACTTCTTTACGAAAATAAATAGTCGCTCAGGAGCGTCTAGTAAAAGTGAACTTCTAACACATCTCCTACCTAGTTCCTAGTCGTTCGTGTGACAGATAGTACGTTAGTATCAAGTATAAGTAGGTCGTGTGCTCTTCAACCTTGGCATGGCGGGGCTGCGCGCCGCAGAGACGACGGAAATAATAACAAAGCACTAAAACATAACCCAAGGTGACTCCAACGGAAGCATGGAAATCGCATCGTTGTACAATCATCATGTATCGAGTGACTTCATAATAATAAGAATATGATAGTGAAATCAAATTCATTAAATATTAATGCAGAGCTGAAGTCCCAACGAACAAATCTTCTATAACAATTTTTTTTTTTTAAACTACATATTTGACTTTATTGGTGAGTTGTATTATGACTATGTACAACGACGCGGATAAAAAGTTTGCAAATTTTAAACATTATGATAAAATGTACATAGTAACAACAGACGTTTAACAAACAGTCCGTCCCTCTGACATGGTGCGTTCATACATAGTGGTACAACTGGGAACAGTGGGTCCGACGGTAATGGGTACAGCGGGAGCATGGAGTGCACAACAAACCCAACACATCGACAACTGAGACAACTGAACGTTAACACAGCAAAAATAAACAACCGGAACTAAACAACAAAAATTAGTGGAAATAAATTAACAAACCAAACGAGTAAATTGAATTGTTTGCAGTGAATGTTACTGAAATGTGAATAGTGTAAAGCGTGGCTGACTCCCGCGAATCTTAAATAAGTACATCTTGTTCGATAAAGTACTGCCTCTCGCAAAGTATTGTTCGTTATCCAGGCTCTATCGTGAGGTTATCCATCCTTTAAGGCATAAATAAGCAACGGTTTGCGAGCAAAATTCGCGAATATATATCAGTACTTATATTCACGAAATATATAAGTACTTTTGTCAAGTTTTTATTAATGAATCAAATGCACATTTTAAGAGGTTAGTTATTAATGATTCATCATATTGCTCAACTCAATAAAGATAATTTAATGTTTTTTTTTATTCTTGACAAATTGTAACAGTGCTACCAGCGGGTCGTCAGCCACGACAGTGCTCCCGGGTTCATGGACCCGACGGATGAAAGTTACCACGAGCACAGTGTGAGTGCGAGCGGATGCGGACTGCAGACAATTCCGTGAAGATGAATGAATGAATGATCTCCTAACTCAGTCACAGCCGCCTTTGCGACAACAAATATTTGTAATCACAGAGGCGTATACAAAATACATGGTAAAATAAGATTCTTCCACAAATAAACGAACAATTTGTATATACCTTGCGATAAATAATAAAATACATTATCATTAGATTAATTTAACATATTTGAAAGCGTTGATTTGTGGATATGTATTTCAAAGATAAAATTATAGTGCCATATAAAAACCACTGATAAAAACTATTTTTATGTAGCATACTATCACTTCTCTCATAAATGCGGCAAAGTTAGATTCAAGTATGTAGATTTTTATACGGCACACACAATGTTATTAGAAAACGTAACTATGTATTGTGTTTATGTATTTGAAGAGTTCCTTAGAAGAAGGTGAAATGTGAATTTAGTGGGCAAATAAAACAGTTTTGTTTCAATCCAAAATATTATGAACTCTGACAAAAGTTTGATCTTATTGGGATTACCACAAAAATCCTTAAAAATGTACTTGTTCATAAAACTATTTTTCACTTCAGATTCAAAAGGAATCGAACTTGGGGTACACATCTTACACACACTTCATATAATAGAAGATGTATCATAGTTGTGATATTATAAGGTTCATAATTGAATCGGTATTTTTTAGTGACATGGTAGATGTGCTTCTTATTTCACCCAAGATATATCAGCAATGACATAATGAACTTGTCTGTTCGTCGTGTGTGTGTGTGTGCGTGTGTGCTAGCAGCAGAGACGACACTCACGCCTCGACGAGCGGGCCGGGGTAGGGGTCGACGTGCAGGTAGAGGCGCGCCAGGCGCACGGCCACCGCCATCAGCGGCACGAACAGCGCCAGGCACCACGACAGCGAGATCCAGTACCCGTTCTGCAGACACCAGACCCACCATATAAGCTTCCGCATCGGAATAATGAGGATGTTGACACCAAAAGTCATTTGACTTTCTTTTATTAACTATCAAATCGATTCTAAACTATGGAGTTAGTATGGGAATAGCACACTCTGATGTCATTGTTTTTTAAGTTTACTGAGAAACTAAGTATCAAAGTATTTATAATATTTATTAAAAATGCTAATCTTTCATGAAAATGAAAACAAAATCGTACATTTGATACTTAAAAGTGTCTTATATTGTAAAAAAAAAAGTGCTGTAAAATTAATAGTTATATCATTTGTGTCAATATACCCATTAGATTCCTTCTTATAAAGTTTATTTATCAGAATTTCGACGTTAGCAATAATTGTAGTGCATGATTTTTTTTAATAGTCCTCTTCTGTTAAAAGCACTCTATTAAAGCTCTTCGAAAACAACAATTCTGTCGATAGTTTTATAAAAAAACAACTAATACTGTTCGTCTCTGTATGTATATGTGTGCATGGTGACTGACCACCGGCATGAGTATCTTGTGGCAGGCGGCGTCGCGCGTGGCGTTGTAGGCGTGCGACAGCGGCGCGCAGCGACCCACGTCCCGCTCCGCCGCCGCCAGCAGCCGCGCCAGGTACGCGCCCACCAGCGACGACACCACCGACCCGAACTCGCGCGTTATCTGACAAATAAAACCATTACTGTTAGAGCCCCGAGGATTCCTTCCTGTAACTGTGCACCGGCGCTCCGAGGTGCCCAAGCTAAACGAGAGACTCCCGAAGGTGATCGGCCGTCGAGTGCCCCTGAGGTGGACGCTTTAGCTCACCACCGTAGCGACCATTGAAACCCCCCGGGCCTTCCCCCTATGGTGCGTAGTGCGTGATAGGCCCTCTTTCGATAAGAAAAAAAATCGTCGCAATACTGCCGAGCAATTGGAGGGTGGTGCTAGGCGGTCGTAATTTTTTAATGATCTGGATCCAAAAAAACACATCTGAAATAAAAGCTAACAGAAATAAAGGCTGCTCGTAAATCGCGATACGTACATTTTGGACTAGCTCAGGCCCCTGCGTGTTGAGGTAGTGCTCCGCCTGCGACGTCTCGTACAGCAAGTACGATATCGCTTCCTTCAGAGAGGTGTGGTTGAATCGCAGGCCGTCGCGGAGCTTCGTCGCCGTTGTCTGTAATTTTTAAATTTTTATTAGCTACTATGTTATTTTGTGCGTATGTCAATGATATAATAATTATAAAGAAGCATATAAAACAATATAAAGCAAAATATCAGCCTATTAATAGGCTAATAGGCGGATTATTAGGCTGGAAGGACTCCATCATTTGAAATCATGTTTTTGTTACAAAGGTTGGCTTTGGCTCAATCAACACGCTTGTCAAAAGCGGGTTGGTGATCATAAACCCGGGCTGTGCTCAGAAAAATCGACACAAATTTTTGCCCGACCCGGGGTTCGAACCCAAGATCTCGAGATTTCGGCCAGGTACATACCTGGTCAGGTCTGGTGGTTTAGGTACCAGGCCTAGAACTAGACCATCTAGTGACTAGACAATCGAGGCTTATATCTAAAACAATATAGCATCGGAAATAGTCCCTCACGTTGAGCTTGTTAGTGTTCTCGAGCATCGGAACTACGCTGTCGTCGTGCAGCGCTCTGAGCGCGGCGGCGGCGGCGCGCAGGTCGGCCGCCACGCGCGCGTACCCGGCGCGGGACGACACCGCCGCCGCCGTGCTGCTCAGCTGCGTCGCCAGCCCCTCCAGCGACAGCGACGTCATGTTCGTCTCCAGCTGGTGACGAAGGAGTGACGGGTTGAGATAGGTTTAAAAATTGGCCAAGTGCGAGTCGGACTCCCGCACTGAGGGGTCCGTACAAATTCTATTTTTGACGTAGGTATAAAAAAAACTACTGAATAGATTTCGTTCGAACCAATTTTCGTTGGTAGTTTTTATGGTAATGTATATAATATAATTATTTCAGTTTTTATCATCCTCTTATTTTAGAAGTTAGAGGGGGGGGGACACACTTTTTTCCACTTTGGAAGGGTCTGTCACGCAAAGTATTCACTTTAGAAAAAAGTGATATTAGAAACCTTAACATGATTTTTAAAGACCTATCTATAGATACCCCACACGTATATGTTCAATGAAAAAAAATATTTCGAGTTTCAGTTCTGACTATGGGGACCCCCCACTTTTTTATTTTTTTTTTCTATTTTCGTGTGAAAACCTTGTTGCGGTTCACAGAATACATCCACTCACTAAGTTTTAACAGTATAGTACTTATAGTTTCGGAAAAAAGTGGCTGTGACAGACTGGCGGACAGACAGACAGACAGACAGACAGACAGACAGACATGACGAATCTATAAGGGTTCCGTTTTTTTGCCATTTTGGCTACGGAACCCTAAAAATGGACCATTTTTTTTCTAAAACACATTAGAAAGCATGTTCCCGACAAATGAACGTATTAAACATATATGTGTGTATGTGTGCGTGCACATGTTTCGTGTCGTTGAGCACTTGTGTCAATGTGTGTGTCGATGTTCTGTGTGTGTGCGTGTGTGTGCGTCACTCACGGCGTGCAGGATGCGGTCGAAGTCGAAGTCGGAGAGGCCGGTGGCGGCGAGCTGGTCGAGCTTGCGCTTGGCGGAGGCGCGCAGGATGGTGACGGGCGCGGCGGCGTACTGCGGCTCGTGTGTGTGTCGGTGTGTGCGTGTGTGCGTCACTCACGGCGTGCAGGATGCGGTCGAAGTCGAAGTCGGAGAGGCCGGTGGCGGCGAGCTGGTCGAGCTTGCGCTTGGCGGAGGCGCGCAGGATGGTGACGGGCGCGGCGGCGTACTGCGGCTCGTGTGTGTGTCGGTGTGTGCGTGTGTGCGTCACTCACGGCGTGCAGGATGCGGTCGAAGTCGAAGTCGGAGAGGCCGGTGGCGGCGAGCTGGTCGAGCTTGCGCTTGGCGGAGGCGCGCAGGATGGTGACGGGCGCGGCGGCGTACTGCGGCTCGTGTGTGTGTCGGTGTGTGCGTGTGTGCGTCACTCACGGCGTGCAGGATGCGGTCGAAGTCGAAGTCGGAGAGGCCGGTGGCGGCGAGCTGGTCGAGCTTGCGCTTGGCGGAGGCGCGCAGGATGGTGACGGGCGCGGCGGCGTACTGCGGCTCGTGTGTGTGTCGGTGTGTGCGTGTGTGCGTCACTCACGGCGTGCAGGATGCGGTCGAAGTCGAAGTCGGAGAGGCCGGTGGCGGCGAGCTGGTCGAGCTTGCGCTTGGCGGAGGCGCGCAGGATGGTGACGGGCGCGGCGGCGTACTGCGGCTCGTGTGTGTGTCGGTGTGTGCGTGTGTGTGCGTGTGTGTGTCACTCACGGCGTGCAGGATGCGGTCGAAGTCGAAGTCGGAGAGGCCGGTGGCGGCGAGCTGGTCGAGCTTGCGCTTGGCGGAGGCGCGCAGGATGGTGACGGGCGCGGCGGCGTACTGCGGCTCGTGTGTGTGTCGGTGTGTGCGTGTGTGCGTCACTCACGGCGTGCAGGATGCGGTCGAAGTCGAAGTCGGAGAGGCCGGTGGCGGCGAGCTGGTCGAGCTTGCGCTTGGCGGAGGCGCGCAGGATGGTGACGGGCGCGGCGGCGTACTGCGGCTCGTGTGTGTGTCGGTGTGTGCGTGTGTGCGTCACTCACGGCGTGCAGGATGCGGTCGAAGTCGAAGTCGGAGAGGCCGGTGGCGGCGAGCTGGTCGAGCTTGCGCTTGGCGGAGGCGCGCAGGATGGTGACGGGCGCGGCGGCGTACTGCGGCTCGTGTGTGTGTCGGTGTGTGCGTGTGTGCGTCACTCACGGCGTGCAGGATGCGGTCGAAGTCGAAGTCGGAGAGGCCGGTGGCGGCGAGCTGGTCGAGCTTGCGCTTGGCGGAGGCGCGCAGGATGGTGACGGGCGCGGCGGCGTACTGCGGCTCGTGTGTGTGTCGGTGTGTGCGTGTGTGCGTCACTCACGGCGTGCAGGATGCGGTCGAAGTCGAAGTCGGAGAGGCCGGTGGCGGCGAGCTGGTCGAGCTTGCGCTTGGCGGAGGCGCGCAGGATGGTGACGGGCGCGGCGGCGTACTGCGGCTCGTGTGTGTGTCGGTGTGTGCGTGTGTGTGCGTGTGTGTGTCACTCACGGCGTGCAGGATGCGGTCGAAGTCGAAGTCGGAGAGGCCGGTGGCGGCGAGCTGGTCGAGCTTGCGCTTGGCGGAGGCGCGCAGGATGGTGACGGGCGCGGCGGCGTACTGCGGCTCGTGTGTGTGTCGGTGTGTGCGTGTGTGCGTCACTCACGGCGTGCAGGATGCGGTCGAAGTCGAAGTCGGAGAGGCCGGTGGCGGCGAGCTGGTCGAGCTTGCGCTTGGCGGAGGCGCGCAGGATGGTGACGGGCGCGGCGGCGTACTGCGGCTCGTGTGTGTGTCGGTGTGTGCGTGTGTGCGTCACTCACGGCGTGCAGGATGCGGTCGAAGTCGAAGTCGGAGAGGCCGGTGGCGGCGAGCTGGTCGAGCTTGCGCTTGGCGGAGGCGCGCAGGATGGTGACGGGCGCGGCGGCGTACTGCGGCTCGTGTGTGTGTCGGTGTGTGCGTGTGTGCGTCACTCACGGCGTGCAGGATGCGGTCGAAGTCGAAGTCGGAGAGGCCGGTGGCGGCGAGCTGGTCGAGCTTGCGCTTGGCGGAGGCGCGCAGGATGGTGACGGGCGCGGCGGCGTACTGCGGCTCGTGTGTGTGTCGGTGCGTGCGTGTGTGCGTCACTCACGGCGTGCAGGATGCGGTCGAAGTCGAAGTCGGAGAGGCCGGTGGCGGCGAGCTGGTCGAGCTTGCGCTTGGCGGAGGCGCGCAGGATGGTGACGGGCGCGGCGGCGTACTGCGGCTCGTGTGTGTGTCGGTGTGTGCGTGTGTGCGTCACTCACGGCGTGCAGGATGCGGTCGAAGTCGAAGTCGGAGAGGCCGGTGGCGGCGAGCTGGTCGAGCTTGCGCTTGGCGGAGGCGCGCAGGATGGTGACGGGCGCGGCGGCGTACTGCGGCTCGTGTGTGTGTCGGTGTGTGCGTGTGTGCGTCACTCACGGCGTGCAGGATGCGGTCGAAGTCGAAGTCGGAGAGGCCGGTGGCGGCGAGCTGGTCGAGCTTGCGCTTGGCGGAGGCGCGCAGGATGGTGACGGGCGCGGCGGCGTACTGCGGCTTGAGCGCGCGCGTCCGCTGCTCCACCTGCCGCCGCGCCTCGCCCACCAGCGCCTCCAGGTCGTACAGCCGGTGCAGCTGCAGCGTCTGTACGCACACGCCAACGTTAAACATGACACGAAATGACCCAGTGCTTAAATGTTCGCGTGCGTCAAGACGCGTGCACGCTGCGCCTGGCGCGCCCGCTCTTCTTAACCTACCTACGGGTGCACATCCGCTCTTTCGTCGTATCCGTGTGCGCAATTTCTTTTTGTAATCCGACACTTCAAAGGAAGTGCACGCTCGACAATGAACATACAAATCTAAATTCTAAATAAAAATCATTACAAAATGAAATTAAATTCAAGTTTTGGTTATTCAAGTAATTTATTTGAAATAGTTTTTCGAAAATAGTATATTTAGACTAGTATCATAGTTAAAAATAGCATACCTTGTAGATGGTCTTGTTGGCGTGGCAGGCGGTGATGACGGCGCTGAGGTTGAAGGCGGCGTCGCGGCGCTCGTTGAACAGCGCCTTGTCCAGCTCCACGAACCGGTCCACGTCCTCGAACAGCCGGTTGCCGCGCGGCTCACTGCACACGTTACACAACTACACTCAACAACTGTATTACAACAAAATGAGATCGTCGATTTACAAGATACATAATTCTAAGCGTCGACAATATTAGGAAGTAGAATGTTCCAATGTGTCAACAACGCAGAAAAATGTGAATGTGAGTCTTACTATCATTGTTTTGTAAAATACGGATCTGAGGCCAAGATTGAAAAATAAAAAATGTTTAAATTAAATTGATAGAAAAAAAATCTTCACTACAAATTGTAGTGTGTGTACACCTCACCCACACATTATCCTAGATATAAGTTAGTATTTAAGATGATGTCCGGATTATAATGAATAATATGCTTACTTACAATGTCTTAAATACTAACTTATATCTAGGATAATGTGTGGGTGAGGTGTACACACACTACAAAATTTTATATGTATTGCACTAACTCATTTTATATGTATTTTTTTTAACACTGTTTTTACCTGCGGATCACAATAAAGAAATTATGATAATTAATATAATTCGCATGATACACGAGACGTGATACTGATATTCCGTCAGCGTCAGCATCGGTTACAGTCAGCGTCAGTACTCACGTGAGCGGGTCGCAGACGAAGCGCTGCGCGGACACGCCCACGAGGAAGTAGACCAGCACCACGGCCGCCACGCCGCCGCCCACCACGAACATCAGCCCCATGCCGCTGCAAAACAACACTACTGTTAGCAACACGTCGCAGACACATCCTACGCAATTTATACAAATATAAAAAACTTAAACGATTCCTTAAAGTACGTACCATCTATATTATTAATATAATAAAGCTTAAGAGTTTGTTTGAACGCGCTAATCTCAGGTAATACCGGTTCGAATAAAAAAATATTTTTGTGCCAGTACATTTGTCGAGGAAAGCATTAAGCTATAATATGTAAAACATCATGTGTTCGGAAACCGAAAACCAGGGCGACAAAGTCGTGGCCGCTTGCTAGTTTTCAATAACAATAAATATAAATGTCTAACAATAAAAGCTACCTTAAAAAAATACCATTGTTCAACGATTGATTCGTCTAGTCAACGACAAAAGAAATTAGGAAAATAAATTCATAACTTATTTAAGTTGTCGTAATGGTTAACAATATTGTAGACGTGGAAAACCTATGCAAATATATTTTTTGTATGACGTTTTGTTTTCTGAACACTTTCAAGCAGAAATTCAAATTATTAATTAATTAATAAGTATCATTCTTTGGTTCCAGTTGTTGTGCGTGTCAGCAGTGCGTGCGTGTGTTACCAGAGCAGACAGGAGGAGCCGGCGCCCTTGTTGCAGCAGTCGCTGGCGCCGTACACGTCCGGCCGCTTGCCGCACACGCCGCACAGCAGCCCCAGCGCCAGCAGGCACGTTATCTAAGGACAGAGTATTACTATAAAGACATTCATCGAATGTATTGCAATTCTGGGTGCAATCAAATCTGAAAATAGTATTTGGACTTTTCCAAGAAGCTCGCCTATTGAATTCTCTTTTTTTTTTGTATTACATTTTATTCATTGGAAGGAACAACCGTGGCCATATATTTCACCAACTGAAGGACGCATATGTCCAGCAGTGGCCTGCGCTATAGTCTCCTGGAAATCGTCTGAGAGGTGCAGGCGGGCCAGGTCGTCCGCCAGCGAGGCCTGCTGCTGCAGCTGCAGGCCTGCCTGAGGTCCAGGTGTACGTACAGTGAGCAGTGCTGCCGCCGCTGCTAGCCCCACGACGCGGCGGTAGGGTCCGTAGCGCGCGTGCAGGCGGGCCAGGTCGTCCGCCAGCGAGGCCTGCTGCTGCAGCTGCAGGACTGCCTGAGGTCCAGGTGTACGTACAGTGAGCAGTGCTGCCGCCGCTGCTAGCCCCACGACGCGGCGGTAGGGTCCGTAGCGCGCGTGCAGGCGGGCCAGGTCGTCCGCCAGCGAGGCCTGCTGCTGCAGCTGCAGGACTGCCTGAGGTCCAGGTGTACGTACAGTGAGCAGTGCTGCCGCCGCTGCTAGCCCCACGACGCGGCGGTAGGGTCCGTAGCGCGCGTGCAGGCGGGCCAGGTCGTCCGCCAGCGAGGCCTGCTGCTGCAGCTGCAGGACTGCCTGAGGTCCAGGTGTACGTACAGTGAGCAGTGCTGCCGCCGCTGCTAGCCCCACGACGCGGCGGTAGGGTCCGTAGCGCGCGTGCAGGCGGGCCAGGTCGTCCGCCAGCGAGGCCTGCTGCTGCAGCTGCAGGACTGCCTGAGGTCCAGGTGTACGTACAGTGAGCAGTGCTGCCGCCGCTGCTAGCCCCACGACGCGGCGGTAGGGTCCGTAGCGCGCGTGCAGGCGGGCCAGGTCGTCCGCCAGCGAGGCCTGCTGCTGCAGCTGCAGGACTGCCTGAGGTCCAGGTGTACGTACAGTGAGCAGTGCTGCCGCCGCTGCTAGCCCCACGACGCGGCGGTAGGGTCCGTAGCGCGCGTGCAGGCGGGCCAGGTCGTCCGCCAGCGAGGCCTGCTGCTGCAGCTGCAGGACTGCCTGAGGTCCAGGTGTACGTACAGTGAGCAGTGCTGCCGCCGCTGCTAGCCCCACGACGCGGCGGTAGGGTCCGTAGCGCGCGTGCAGGCGGGCCAGGTCGTCCGCCAGCGAGGCCTGCTGCTGCAGCTGCAGGACTGCCTGAGGTCCAGGTGTACGTACAGTGAGCAGTGCTGCCGCCGCTGCTAGCCCCACGACGCGGCGGTAGGGTCCGTAGCGCGCGTGCAGGCGGGCCAGGTCGTCCGCCAGCGAGGCCTGCTGCTGCAGCTGCAGGACTGCCTGAGGTCCAGGTGTACGTACAGTGAGCAGTGCTGCCGCCGCTGCTAGCCCCACGACGCGGCGGTAGGGTCCGTAGCGCGCGTGCAGGCGGGCCAGGTCGTCCGCCAGCGAGGCCTGCTGCTGCAGCTGCAGGACTGCCTGAGGTCCAGGTGTACGTACAGTGAGCAGTGCTGCCGCCGCTGCTAGCCCCACGACGCGGCGGTAGGGTCCGTAGCGCGCGTGCAGGCGGGCCAGGTCGTCCGCCAGCGAGGCCTGCTGCTGCAGCTGCGCACTCGCATTGCCTGCTCGAGCGCTGATCTCGTCCGCCACGCCAGCCAGCCGACGACCTAAGCATACAGAACGTTATTTTTAAAACTTAATACTTATTTCAGGAGTATTCAAATACGGCGAAACCAAGCAATTATCGGGTAGTTAGTAAATAAAAGTGTATGCACTGACCGGTGGAGGCGAGCGCGGCCTGCACGCTGGGGATGTGCTGGTCGACGGAGTGGCGGATGCCGCGCTGGATGTCCTTGAACACGCGCTGGCCGTCCGCCACCTCCTCCTTGATGCGGCTGTCCAGCAGCTCCGTCACGTTGTTCAGCAGCTCCGACACGTCCGGCATCTGCACAGGGACACCGCCGGGGTTAGCTTACTGTGCACCGGGGCAATCAATCTTAAGAGAGAGCAGGGCATGAGAATTAATCTCTCATGATAATAAAATACATTAAAAAAATATTTTTTTCTTTTTTATTAATTCAATTCAATTTAAAAGAAGATTAATAAAACAATAACTTTACCGTACCTAATAAAGTGTTATAGCTAATGGGATGGGTTAATAATGATCTAATAGTAATAATAAAAACGTTTTAAGTGAATGAATGAGGAATATCGATTCTAACTTAGTCTACTCACTTTGTGACACACTTAACTTTGGAAAATATCGGAAAAACTAACAACAAAAAAAACATGAATAGGAGAATAAGATAAGAATACTCACAGTCGGGAAATATTTGTCAAGCATCTATCCAAGAGCGCATGAAATAACAGACGAAAGTTAGTATAGAGCAGATTATGAGCAGTCATGAAGGAAAGGTTAGTAGGCGGCTTGGTATCGTCTTGGCATGGGTGGATCCAGGGGGTGGTCATGGGGGTCATGAACCCGCCCCCCTCAGAGCTGGCCCCAGGACGTAGGAGGACCACTAATTGAACGTGATTTTTTGATGTATATTGACTTGTTCACGACTATGTGACCCCGCTCGCGCCAAAGCTGGATCCGCCCTTGCGTCTCGGTATCGTCACCTGGTTGTACTGTATCTCGGTGTCGAGCTGGCCGATCTTGTACTTCTCCTTGAGGCGCACGCAGGGCGGCTGGTCGCACTGCGCCAGCGTTTGCAGCAGCTGCCCCTTCACCTTGCGCAGACCTGCCGACACCAGGATAAACATGACCAATGATATTTTAAAAAGCGCGCAATGTGAGGACGTTTAGCCTCCCAAATTGGTAGGGGCGGACGATATAACGAGTGAGAAGGATACAATATCATCAGCACATGCTGGGTTATAGACTCTATCACTTGTGTTCTTACTATTTGCATTATTATGCCTTCTCTTTCACATTATCTATGTTTGTGGATAAATAGAATTGCGCATGTGTGCAGTCGCTCTTGATCGGCACCATTCTTTCCATAGTTTTGTGAGCGCATAGCATATCCATGTCTTTTAAATATCAAATCTACAAACGTCCAGAGACGTTAATATGACGTTTTAATAATTTTATTATTGACGATTCATAAGTGCTTCCGGACGCTTATTTAAATAAATGTTTTTTTTTTAATTTGATTGTGACGATCAGATAATTTGCGTATAAGTTCCACTATACTCTTCCTTTCTCGTCTCATCTCTAATGTAAGCGTGACTGCCGCAGTCAAAAATACCTAGGGAATATTGTGCATGTTACCCGAGTTGAGGTGCTCAGCCTGCGAGCGCAGCGTGATGGTGAGCTGGCGCACGGCGGCCAGGTCCTCCTTGACGGCGTCCAGGCGCTGCACCATGGTGTTGAGCGTCGTCACCGACACCGCGCGCGAGAACTCGCCCAGCTGCACCGACACCGCCATGCCCGTGCCTGGAACGACCGGTTTAGAGGTGAGATAATGGTTTTGACTGCAAATTAAAATTAGTTATTAAAATTACTTATTTCTTTTAAATATTTTGTGTCAAATGATTAATATAATCAGTACAGGTTTAATTTTAGTTTAATAATTTGTATTTCGATTTCTATTTTGGACACAATGGGCTCGTTTTACAATAAAAATAAATAAAACAAAATAAAAAATAATTGAGTAGATAAACGATTTGAGACCTAATTTTTTCCGTCGTTTCTGCAAGAAGTGTTTTTTGTTTCAACGCACCATCAGGAGGCTAGCTATGCCTGCAGCGGCGTGTGGGACTCGTTCCTTCCCACTTCACATTAAAACCCTGTGGTTTACTTCTCCACCGTGCGGAGACGGGGAGTGGTGCTTTTCGGTCAAACACACTGTCAAAACTGACGGCAACTCTTGTAAAATATAACTTTAAACTTTCGCGTTGCATTATAATTATTTAACATTACAACGGGACTAAACGCGATATTATTTTTATAAGTACCTTGTAAAATCTTTACTCTTCGGCATCCTCAAGTTAGGTTGCAAGCAGTACTCACTGGCGAGCAGGCCGTTGAGCTTGGTCTCGAGCTCGCGGTAGTTGTCGACGAGCAGGTAGCGCGCGTGCAGGTCGGTGGCGCGCAGGAAGGTGCAAGCAGTACTCACTGGCGAGCAGGCCGTTGAGCTTGGTCTCGAGCTCGCGGTAGTTGTCGACGAGCAGGTAGCGCGCGTGCAGGTCGGTGGCGCGCAGGAAGGTGCAAGCAGTACTCACTGGCGAGCAGGCCGTTGAGCTTGGTCTCGAGCTCGCGGTAGTTGTCGACGAGCAGGTAGCGCGCGTGCAGGTCGGTGGCGCGCAGGAAGGTGCAAGCAGTACTCACTGGCGAGCAGGCCGTTGAGCTTGGTCTCGAGCTCGCGGTAGTTGTCGACGAGCAGGTAGCGCGCGTGCAGGTCGGTGGCGCGCAGGAAGGTGCAAGCAGTACTCACTGGCGAGCAGGCCGTTGAGCTTGGTCTCGAGCTCGCGGTAGTTGTCGACGAGCAGGTAGCGCGCGTGCAGGTCGGTGGCGCGCAGGAAGGTCCTGGCGTCGCGCAGCCCCGCGCGCAGCGACGCCGGCGCCTCCGCCGCGCTGCTCTCCAGCTGCGCCTCCGTCGCGAACGCGCACACCACGCCGAACCTGACAACAACGGGTCATTGAGAAACATCGACCGAGATAGAAGCCTCCCAGGACCCAATGGTCCTCAACACAATGGTCCCCAATGGTTCCCTCGCTCAAGTCAATACTTGAGCGAGAGAAAATGTTGCGACGGCTCAGAACACAATTTATTAAACAACATAATATTCTATTTATTCTATATATCTGTCTGTACTGAAAATAACATACTTATTCAGCTTATGCTTAGGCGATCGCCTAATAAAGCTTATTCTGTGATCAGATACATTATTATTTGTTTAAAGCCATTTGTACCGAATTCATAATTCACATCTTATTTTTCCGTTCAAAAAGGTACTCCAATAACATTTTGAAAAATCTTATCTCAAAATAATTCATTCAACCAAATGTTTACAAAATACAATCTGTTTTACAAGTCAAATATATGACCCCGCAAAAAATCAACACATTAAAATGCTTTAAAATTATTTTGTTATGGTCCTCAAGTTAATAATTAATTTATAGTGAATAAGTAGGTGAACTAAGCCAATACTTAGATATTAGCTCTTTGAAAATAATTTGCATTTAATTTCTGTGAACTTAGGGACTGTGCAGTTAATCTAATGAAGTCATACTTTATGACCAGTGTTACAGCCTACAACAGGACCTATTTATGTATAGGACACAGGACTAGCATGTTGAAATATGTGAATAAAGTAGTTTACTGCAAAATAATTGGTTAATGTTGTCAAAGTTCTCTAAAGTTAGGTGATTCATCTGGTCCGTGTACTAAGTAATTAAATCATCTAGGTAGATTGTGGTTTAGGTTTGTAGGTTTAAGTGAATGAGCCCGAGCCCCACACACGGTCGCGGGTTTAGCAAGCCCGCGGCGACATGGTGCGCCAAATCATTACCCTCAAAAAAAAAAAAAAGGTTTAAGTGACTGATTCCTGTATGAAGATGGTGTGAGTAGGTACTCACAGGAAGGCCGTTAGCAGAGCGATGAGCAGGATGGCGAGCAGGCCCTTGAGGCAGGAGTCGTACTTGCGGTCGAAGGCGCGCCGCCGCCGCCCCGCGCGGCACCAGTAGCAGCAGCACCAGAACAGTCTGCGGGATAACAAGCAAAATTTAATTATTAAATTCATCACTATACACTTTTTACTCAAAATGCTAGGGAAGGGATCGATTTTCGAAATATTCCAAACATCCATGACTCATATACAAATGATGCGTGCTGAAGTGTAATTACAACCAGGTCGAAGTCACTATTACGGACATGCCGGGTTGATGTCAAGGGATAGGTACATAGGGACGCCGCTGCTCAGAATGGAGTATCCCTGGATCGACACTTAGTCGCTTCTTTCGACACCCTAAGGAAGAGATGAAATACATAACACTGGTCGCTCGGCACTACATAAGGCTAGATGGCTAGATACTCGGTCAACAAAAATCGGTCAGCAGAACATGACCGGGTAGTGAGAGTGACGGGTTCAGGCGGCAGATGCCAACCTGGGGAGGCAAATAAAAGTTTCGACGTACCCAGCAAGCGGCAAGGCAGCAGCCAGCAGCGCGGCGAGGATGATGACGGAGGCGGGCCCCGCGTAGTGCGCCGCCAGCACGCGCCACTCCTCGCGCGCCGACGCCAGCTCCAGCTGCCCGTCCGAGATCGACACGATGCCTGCAACACACCACCACGGCATTAAAACAACTACTCGTACAGCACGCCATGAACAAAAACAACTGACGCGAGGTGGCGTCGGATCGACCGGACGACATAACTTAAAATAAAATAAAGTTATGAAATAATGAAACGCGACGTTTCCAATTTCATGCACCAATCATGATAACGAAATTATCAAAATGTTTAATTTATAGCACTTCACTAGTATGAATTTTCAATATACTCGTAGTGCGTCCAATCTCATTTAACGTGTCCAATAAAAAGAAGCGTGTGCGACGCCATCACGCACGAAGATCACAATTTTCCAATGCAGGGATCATGACGTAGGTCTTAGGCAAAAATTAACACGAGATCAAACGTGTAACACGAGTATTACATTTTTTACAAACAAAAACCACTATTAAACTTTAAAAACTTTCAAGGATTCACCGTGGCGACAGTCCCGCTGTCCCGCGCATGTCGTTCCATTACCTGTATTTTCCACATTTCCAATGCAAAATGGCGGTAAAAGCGACACCACTTCCCGCTTAAATCTCGATTCCGCTCGCGGAAATTCACCGGATTGGCTATTACGTCGTTCACTCATTTCCGTTACAAGAATTAGGTAAGTCAAATTAACATCTTATATTATTTTCTATTTAATACAGCTGGAGAGTTTGTTGTTTTTTTTTTTTGTTTGAAGGCGCCAATGTTTTTTGTTTGATATATCGAATAATTACTTGTTTTATTTAAGATTTTATGGAAATTACTATTTTAATAGTATTCAAACGGTTAATTTATAAATTATATGGGAAAAACAAAACTGGAACGACTTCCTGTTCCGCTTTATAAAATTTTAATACGAGTAATAACGAAATGTTTCAATAATTCAATTAATTATTTGATATTTAAATATTAAAAACGATATTTTATTATTTTAAGTGTTAAGTTAACGTAATTAATTGATGAATTATGGAAACAAACAACAGAAAGCACTAACAGCTTCCGGTTCTGTTTTGTTATTACTAACATACAAACTATAATTTCTAGAAATCAAAATGTATTTTAAGAGATCATGATTATAATTGTAATTATTTTGGTTAACTTTGAATTAACTTATTTTATAAATAAACCTTAAGAGGACATAAAATGTATTCATACTGGTGTGAAGTTTAAGACATTGCCCCTCCACTCGAGAGGAATAAAAAACGGCCAAGTGCGAGTCGGACTCGTGCACTGAGGGTTCCGTACCAACTCTATTTTTGACGTTTTAAAAAACCTAGTTTTTTGATTTTGTTCAAACCAGTTTTCGTTGGTAGTTTTTATGGTCATGTACATAACATATTTATTTCAGTTTTAAGGGCCCCATATTCGGTACGATTCGTCTGTACGACCGATCGATCTGATGAAAATTGTGACGATTGATCGCATAAAAAATGACGCTCATACACGAAACGATTGGTCGTAACGATCGATTATTTATTTGTTTAAAACTGATGTAAACACGTGTTTAAACGATTCATCGTTATGATATTAATGATTGCATGGGTTTTTGTTGCGATTTCCGATATCGTCTACGATGAAGTAAATCGTTAACGATCTTGATATACACTATCGATTCGTCGTTGCGATCGGTCTGAAGCGACGGATCGTACAGACAAATCGTACCGTACATATATGGGGCCCTTTATCATACCCTTATTTTAGAAGTTAGAGGGGGGGGGGGGCGTAAATTTTTCCACTTTGGAAGGGTCTCCCACGCAAAGTATTCACTTTAGAAAAAAAACACATAAGACACCTTAATATCATTTTTAAAGACCTATCTATAAATACCCCTCACGTATATTTCCAATGAAAAAAAATATTTCAAGTTTCAGTTCTATGGGGGACGCCCAATTTTTTTTTCTATTTTCGTGTCAAAACCTTGTTGCGGTTCACAGAATACATCCACTCACCAAGTTTCAACAGTACAGTACTTATAGTTGCGGAAAAAAGTGGCTGTGACAGACTGGCGGACAGACAGACAGACATGACGAATCTATAAGGGTTCCGTTTTTTGCCATTTGGCTACGGAACCCTAAAAAGGGGAGCATGGCAGAAAATAGTCAGTTCTTGTTTGGTGCTCGTCGTGATTGAGTACTGTAATTGAGTGTAGCTATAATTTTGTTACCCGTTGTTATTCAAATTACTATGTACTTGTTACGATGTAAAATCATGATGCTGTCAATTCTGTTTAAACAATAAATAATTGTTGATGTCTGTGCAGTAAAATAGTGTTGTAAATTGAATAAACCTGATGATATGATGTCTACACTGTTTCAATTATTGGGTTGTTAACCAACTACTGGTTCGAATGAAAAAATACTTTGGTGTTGGGTAGTCTATTTGTCGAGAACAGCTGTGACAATATTGTGTGTGGAGGTCGAAATTCACGGGGAAATGACAGGTTCGCAGGGGTCGCTAGCTTTATAATATTTCGTATTATGAAATGAAAATTCTTTGCCAAACTGAACATTTCCGTTACTCATCTTCATGCTGGCGCCACACCAAGGCCGATAAGTAATTAACTGGGTCGTTCCATATTAACTCAGTAATGGGCATCAGTTAAGTGAACGTCGCGGGCTAAATTGATATTCGTGGAACCTAGGTCTGGTCGAGCTAACGAGCAAAACATCATCAATCACACATCGCGACGGCCATTGCGCTGACCGCTCCCCGTAGAATTAATCTCAACATAAATAATTTACTGGATCAACCTGATACAGCTGTCACTCAAGAGTGCAAATTTTAAGTAGTGCTATTTTATACAGTGACAATATAGAGCAGTTAATATATGTAGATTTTATATCATGTTGATAACGCTATCAGTTCACTTTCAATAACAATAGAACTTGCTTAGAATACTTGTAACTATCAAGTTCTACAACAAGAACATCTAAGTACTCAAACGTGTATAATTAAAGTAATAAGGTTATAATATTATGATAACTAAAAACATCCATACTTCCATTCTATATATTTATATACCTACTAATACTATTTTTAGTGGAGATAGGTGAAGGGATGGAGTGTAACATAGACTACTTTTTGCCCCCCCCCCCCACTTCCCTAAAATGAAGGGTGAAGATTTGTATGGAAAATCTAAACTACTTACGCTTGAAATTTGGCATGCAGGTCCCTTAGTGAACTTGATGCTTAGTTGCAAAAGGATTTTGCAAAATTCTCACGGGAATGGGATTTAGCGGGAAAAAAATGTATCTTGATCATGTTTTGAAT
The DNA here is from genome assembly GCA_958496325.1 of Nomophila noctuella. Lineage (NCBI taxonomy): Eukaryota > Metazoa > Arthropoda > Insecta > Lepidoptera > Crambidae > Nomophila > Nomophila noctuella. The sequence goes on from OY292489.1 coordinate 16,229,675, forward strand.
ATTTTTATTAATTGTATGACTTCAGTTGTAAAATGAGCAGGCTCGTCCAGTCCCCATCAATGAACTATACATCCTTCTCATTATCATTACATATTATTATTATACCAGCTATTCTTCTCAAAGTTTAATAACATAATCCTAATCACGAAAATAGCTACTCTCTCTGGCAGATGGCGCCCGGCCGTTTGCCCGGCGGCATGCAACGTCTGCTCAGACTACATTTTGCAATTCAAATGCGCTTAAGAACCTCCTACGACATCCAATTAGAAACAGTCAACAATTGGAACTGGGGCCAATTAATTGTACTAATAAAGAATGACGGGTCCATCCCGTTGGCGTCTGCTTGTTGTGTCAATTTATTTTGTTCGTTGTAACTTCTGCCGTTAATTATTTAAATAAACAATTTAAAAAGGGTCTATTCATATTTAAGACACGGACCATCCTTCCATCCCAAAACTGGTAGATTAACACAGTGATATGTTTGAAGAACATGCATTGCTAAAGTCTATAACTTTCTAGTATTTGAATACACCGGCACCGGGATAAATAAACAAATATCTTACAACATCACATACATCGATCTGACTTCGCGTTATTTAGGTTAAGTAGGTTAATGAATAGAGAAATAAACTCTAGCAAGGAACAAGGGTATTGTAGTATCTTAATTCCTAACTTATACCTACAACTCGACGTCCCTTTTACCTTAAATTTACTGTTGTAACTGCTTTAAATAAAAATCCGTTAGGCATACAGCGGCAGCGTCATAGAGCATAATCTCGACTGGTATTATTTAAGAACGCGCGCTGGCCGTAATAGACCAATTTGTGTGTAACTGAAGCAACGACCATTTAACTCAGTGGCGGCCAACAAGGCGTCGGAACTACGCTACACGGCCCGCTTGGTAACGTCACACTACACTAACGTGCGATATTCATTTACATGCAAAATAAAGATAAATAAATATCATAATTACAATTAGAAGGTACTTGACCTAATAAAAAAAAAATATATATATAATAATAGTATTTAAAATAATACGAAAGTATGATTAGATGATAACAATTAAAACGCATTTCGATCTTGCGAGCTTCTGACGCTATGTATTTCTTTCTGTAGTAATTGAACAGCGATCACATTGCAAATAAAGAAGCTTATCATAAAAGAAAATTTAAATAGAACATTCTTAAATAGATATCAAAATAATTATGTTACTGACCGAAAAAAGGTTAGTAACGTCTGTTTTCCCGGCACGGTTATCTGAGCCGACGTTATCGCCGCCTGCCTTTGCAATTGCATCTCATCAGCCCGCACAAACTAATTCGATAGCCATTACTATTACTCCTACATGCTAATTTGAGCCCTACACACGAAAGTTAAGGTCGACAATGGCTCATGCCCTGCTCCGCTCCGGCCGACTCCTGCGCAGACAACTGCTAACTGTTCAATTTGATCAATTGCCGTTGTGCTCTACATAAAGCGGAACAGATGCATAATGATTTATGAGTTAAGACTTGTAAATGACATCTGCAGTATTCTCGCCACTCGACTGATAAATAAGCACCACCATCTAACCCACAGTAAAGATTAGCTCTGACATGTGCTCATGTAATTTCATTAAAAAAACACGACTCTGGACGTGCCTCTTTTACACTGTTTTATTAATTTGAAATACTTCTTTAACATAAAAACATTATTTAAACAATCATTTAAATCAACAAAAAAAATATACCTCGGTACTATTATTATACTGCGGAAAAGAAGCTTTTGTTTGAGGCACTTTTATCTTGTATTGATTTGTCGTTCCTTATCTTACTCGTAACTTGTCATCAATATAACTCATCAATCCGACTAGAGAATCGCGTGTTATCGCCCAATGTATGTACGTCACCGCAGTGAACGGTGCTCGTCGCGGCTTACGTATCACAATTTCAACCGACTCTCCAACCGGCTCGTTGGTCTAGGGGTATGATTTTCGCTTAGGGTGCGAGAGGTCCCGGGTTCAAATCCCGGACGAGCCCAAATCCTTTTTCCTTTTTTTTTTCTTAAATGCTAATCGACTTCATTAACAATAATGTAATTCTCAAATAATAAACATTATTCTGAATATAATACAGCTGTTTATGACCGTGACCAAAAGGCCACACGCAGTCATGCTATCGTCATCGTGAGAATTATTTGGTAGATATTTCAGCAATTTATTATGCAATTAACTTTTGAAATAGACAAAACAAGGACATAAAGTATTTTCCTAAGAATTTAAAATTACATTATACGTACCTAAACTATGTAGGTATTCAAATTACTCACATTAAGTGTCGTATTTTATTGCTATTGTGTGTAGAATGGAATTTTAATAACGTTCTTAAATATCAAAAAATATTTATTTTTACACTTAATTCGTTAATAGGTTGACTTAATATCTGAATAAAGTATATACAGTAAATGCGTAGTAATGCGTAAACTGTACTATCAATCCAACCATAAGCTAGGATACAATGGCGGCCTTGGCCGTGCGCGTCCGCGGCCAGCGCCCAACACCACGCGAGGGCTGCCGAATATTACATACATTGAATACAACTTGTGGAACAGCTATTAATTACTTATTTCTTTGTTGTAAATCATTCAACAGCAACAATAATGAAATTTAAAGATCGAAGACTTTACAAGAACTAATATACCGAAAACAATAATCCTTTGAAAAATATTTTTTCACAATTATTCGTTCTCATGACTGTGCCTACGTCACAAAAATCTCTTGCAAACAAAGCGAGCAAGCGTGCGAACCCGCCGGAAACCCTCCCACAATATCGATATCGTGCGAATACGAACACCGAGCGACGCCGAATTCAGGTAAACACGAAATAATCGAATAATAATGCTTGCGTAACAAGCGCTATTCACCTTGGTCCAGTTTCCCTGCTGACCACTTCAAATATTTCTACCATAACATAATACATTTTGGAACAACTGTCTGTTAAGTCAGCACTAAGGCGGTTATCTGGGGCCGGTCCGCGGGCCAAATCCTACATTAGATCGGAATGTAAAGTGCACTGAGAACGGTTGCAAGAGCTTGCGTTCATGATATTGTCTTACCCAAAGTTTGTTTCATCTACATATTCGTATTATTATATAACAGAACTCTTATCGTCCCATAGCAAAATTAAAAGGTGTGATGTAATTGTCTGTGATAACGAAAAATGTAAAATAATACATAGTTTCAATAGCTTTTGTTAATTCCTCTCGGTATACCACCTGGCAAACAATGAATGGCTGCTATAAAGAAAATTAGTTTAAAATTATAAGAATTTGTGCCTTCTGCACATCTTCTGCAGCTTCTTTTATACATTTTATTCTTATGTCCTTTACTAGGTGACAGCTTTCGATAAACAACAGAAAAATACGAGTATGGTTTCATAAAAGAAAAAGAAATGCTGAGGTCAAAGAAACTAATTGAAAGTCTAGTGGTTTCAATATTTCGATTCAGAATCCTTCGTATTGTTGTTTTCTGTTGAGGGTCCTTGAATGAAGCTGCCGGCGGTACGGGTGCTCTCCAACAAGAGGGTTGATAGCTCTTACAGACCAGGGTCAAGTGACTGTGGTGGAGAAAAAGGTGCTTCATAAGGTTTTAATTGTAGCTTTTAAACACTGCTTCAAGATTACTGTTTTGTACCTCGCAAGCATTTAATGGGAATAAAAAGTAACATTTAATACATGTCAGCATGCACTGTCTGTAAACCAAATTTCATCGAAATCCGTTCAGTAGTTCCAGCGTGGTTGACGGACAAACATTAAAATAAACCAAGTTTCATATATAATTTACCTATAAGATTTTAGACTTTCGCGTTGCATTATGACACTAGTATTATTTAACGGGAAACGGGAAACGTCAAGCAGTAAGTAGTATACATATACTACATAATTAATATCGCGTTAAGTCCCGTTAAATAATACTAGTGTCATAATTTACCTATAATGTAATTTTAAATTGTTTTCTAAAATGTTCTTCTTCATAAAAATATCAATAGTGAAGTTGATGTTACATTAACAAGATAAATTACTTCTCAATAAAATATCAACTCTATTTGGTGTTCTCTCTCCTTCACTCCTTTGGTAGCGTTTTTAAATTCTTGGCAGAAAAAAAAGTAAAATATATAATTTGTTCACAAAGAAAAAAAAATTAAAAACAGCAAAGAAAATAGTAAAAGAGTAAAAAAATTAAAAAGAGTTTTCCCGTACCGGGAATCGGACCCGAGCCTCCTGGGTGAAAGCCAGGTATCCTAGCCACTAGACCATACGGGATATGAAACTCACGAGCGAATTTCTTGATCAGTTCTCCGAGTTATGACGTAGGTGACGACGTCTAAAGCAACTGCTAATTTCCTGTCTTTGTATTATTCATTTGTTTATTCCGATCCGATTACGTCAAGGCGTTGGAGAGGCTGATTACGGGTCGTTGCCCCCGCCAGCCGAAATAGCAACGTAGCCTGTTGCTGCCGGGGGATGCGCAGGGCGCGGGTGGTGCCGGGGGGTGCCAGGGGGTGCCAGGGATACCAACTGCACAACCTCACTTATTTGTGGAACTTATCATTTGCTCAATTCGATTGGGAAATATGTAGGTATATTCTTTTGTTTACGTTCAAAATGAAAACGCAAAAAGTTTCTAAACTAAGTAATTGCTCTTGAGACACGAAGTCCCCAAAAAGTAAAGAAATAGTAACTTTTTAATAGGCTAGGTGTAAATAAACTAGGTGTATCATCGACTGAGTAACAAGTGGTCTATCGTATTTGGAAAAAAATCCTGCTATACTCTATAACTTCTATATCAATTCAAATTCCATAACACACTTAAAGATTATTCATTAAAGTCCCTAATAGAAATCATAAGACGTAGCAAAAGCAACAATATCATGCTGAACACTTCATCCATCATTCCCGCTTCGAATAAATCATTTCCAGCCAACCCCAAACGTTTATGTTTTGCGGACACACATAATATTTTGCCTTCCGTTTTTATGACTGGTCGCCTCCCTGTCGCCGAGGTGCTTTGAGAAATAATAATAATAATAAACTTTATTTAATAAACATTCTGCACACGAAAAATCATAAAATCTATATAATAATCTTAGTTGCTAAATTAACAAAATGTGCCTGAACTAGGATGTCCTGTATTTCAGGCGTTAAATACAATTACTCATTGCAAATGTATTCCAAATAAATATCATGATGTTTCTTTTTTACTTCATTAATGTTTAATGTTTTTAAGGGATCAAAGGTTCTCTTTTAAGTTGCTGACCAACAAAAATTGTCCCGTGTCTAATTAAAATTGTGATTGGTAAATAACATATGCATGTCGCAGTAGCCAGTTGGCAACGTAGGAAAACGGTGCATGTATGTAAATGTAATCGATATCCAGACGCATCCTCCATTCCTGTAGGTTCACTAGACTAGGTAGGTACCCACACCGAGCAGTGTCCGGCGCGTCTGTGCAGTGTCCCAGTACTCCCAGCCGGCGCAGCGGCCGCGGTGCCGGCAACAAGGCCCCGGTGCACCGATCGATACGCCGCCGGCACCGGCGCGGACCCCCGCCTCCTCCATTGGCCCACACAGCTCTCTCGACCCGATAACACCACAATACACCCATTCCACTACATCCGATGCCGTCTGCCGCTGAGAGGACTCCGCCAATTATTTAGCGCGGAATTGCCTCGTCACCGTTTTACCTTTACACAATTCGCCGGAATGGTTTTAACTTTTGTGAGAGCAAAAAGCTATTACGATGTAAGACCGCCATAGCTTCATCAAGTACAATTTAATTATTAAGGTAGTTTTGACTTCGCAGAATTCAGTCATAAAGACAATACAATCACAAATACATTAACAAAATAACAATAAATCAACTTAATGTGTCTGACGCTTCATTCCCACCTAACACGCTATGGCCACAGCACGCCTACAGAATACATATAAGATTAAAGGTCATTGTCACGACCAACTAGAAGCCACCAGCATGTATCATGTAACAGCCGAATGCTTATATATTCGAGTCATTAAATGAAATGACCTTAAAGTTTACATAGGAAATGCAAAATTAGCGCTCAAACATTTAAGTAAACAAATGCCAATCCCTGTAATCAAAGTGATAAGATAATCTGATTGAATAAGAATCCTCAGTTCGGATGAAGTGTCGGATATTAAATCACGGAGGACGAACGACTGAGCACAAAGCAGGCAGCAGACGCTTGAGAGCTGTCTCGGCAAATTGTACGGATCTTACAAGAGCCTTTGCACAAGAACGGAGCAATCAGTCTGATTACTAATCACAGTTATGTAAGCCGATCTAGATTTCAAAGCGTAATTGCGAGAAAAGCGTTTATTGAATCAAACTAATCTTTTATATGGAAAGTATTTTGCACTGTATAAAAAAGACTTCAGATTTGTAACCAAAGGTTAATATTATTATTACTATTACCTTTGGTGTAAAATAAATATTAACCTTTTAAAATAATAAATCGTGGTCTGGACACCTTATTCAGGCGCACAAAATGCTTTTGGGTACTAAGGACGCAGCAGTGAAAAGTCGTCTCAGAAAAGATGGCTCACTATGTAAAGAGCATAGGCAAATGTAAGTAAACGAAGCTATTTTACGACCTATAAATCGAACTGATCCAGTCAATCAATCGTTTAAGTTTAGTCTATCAATAAAAAATTCAAGAGAATGTCTGCAGATTCTTAAGAAGTTCACGAGAAACACGTAGGGAGAGCAATTTACATAAACATCCCATTTGATACTCTTGAGAAAAAGGGGTTGGTTGCGCATCGTTAAGTTTGATAAAATGTGTCTATGACTCGAGAAAGCAAGAAGGTATCTATCTCTTCCTATCACAGTCGTGAAAAACAGTATTCTAATGACATGTCTAAAACTATGAAAAAAATCACGGTAGAGTTATATGACTTTTAAAGTACATTGAAAACTACAGACCCAATGGTTATAAATTAGTACGCACAGTAACCTTATTGTAATAAATTGGGTGTTACTCCAAACGCATTTAAGTAATATGTACTATGTATAATTAGATAACTGTAGGATCGAGGGTAGAAATGATAGAGCTGGGGGAGGTTTCCTTGCTTTATTCCATGGTGTTACGTCTTTACAGCGTCGTGGCCATCCGTCGTCTCTCCTCAATCTGACATCCTTACTCACCCTCTATGCTTCCATTCGTTCGTTCATCGTACGGTCATCATACTGCGCTCTCATTGGTCGTCCACACTCGTCATTCATTGTTCATTCACCATTCATCCATATACAATCATCACCATAGACAACTGTCTATCTATCCCACATTCGGCCATCCTGCACTGATGTCTGTCCTCAGACAACATCTAACATCATCAGACTTCCATCCCACTCGGTCATCCTGCATCGATATTCAAACGTCATCAGGCATCCTGTCCCGTTCACACCTGGCCATCAAAATGTAGGATCGAGGGTAGAAATAATAGAGCTGGGAGAGGTTTCCTTGCTTTATTCCATGGTATACGTCTTTACCGCGTCGTGGCACTCCGTCGTCTCCCCTCAATCTGACATCCTTACTCACCCTCTAACCCTCTATGCTTCCATTCGTTCGTTCATCGTACGGTCATCATACTGCGCTCTCATTGGTCGTCCACACTCGTCATTCATTGTTCATTCACCATTCATCCATATACAATCATCACCATAGACAACTGTCTATCTATCCCACATAACATTTTAGCTAAAAATTATGTATAATTATGCACTGAGTGATAACTGACACAGTTCATTAAACAGTTCTTGACTTTTCCCCTCTGCAGAGATTTAACAACGTTACAGCTCATTTAAGCAGATTTGCATAAGTATATGCATGTATTCGCGCTGACTCCATGAGAATGGCTATTAAGCAATCAGCGAGGATCGCGGCAAGACGAGATGATTATCGCGGACGAAGCACTCGAGCGCGAAGTGATGCCGCCGGTCGGATGCGGCTTGTGAGCGGGAACGATGAGACGAGAGATAGCTATCTACATAGTCGCTGTACTACAGGCACTTGCCTAGCTTCCAGTTTGGTTCAAATTATTGAGATTTAAAGACATTCTACGTAAAGTTTTTACTACGTTCTTTCTTAGAGAATTTACATGAAAAAACCAAAATCGATTTCATAATACTTCACATAAACATTGAAAGTGGCAAAAAATGGGACGCCATATAAAATTGATTTTGAAAGGGTATGTAATTATTTAAATCCTTTCATCGATCCATATAATTTGATTATTCCCAACCTGTAACAAGTAGGAAGTAGTACGAATGAGCCTTTCGACGTCTATATAAACATTAATGGATTCCAAATCGAGGTTTAAGAACTTTATTTTCTCAAAAGAATTTACATTCACTTACATGAGAATATTCTATAAAGTACAAAGGTATTTATTTGCTAGGGCATTCGTTTGTAACTGAAGCATAATATTATTCTATATAATAAACCATTAAACATAAATTAATAGCAAGTATGTAGCAAGTTAACATCGCAACAAACAAAACAAAATTTTAATGAAAAATACTCACAAATCAAAATTATACACATGCAAGTTGAGAGAAAATTAAACAAAAATAAAAATAACAAATCCCAATTGAATTGGAGAAAAATAATTCATTCATTAATTATTTACTATATTTCTTGATGTTCATATATAAATTGGATGAGACGTAAGCTAATGATGATTATGAGAGGGCATAGTTCCTTTAATCTGTTCCTATCAAACTTTAGCTTCGTGCTTTTACTAGCTTAAACTAAGAATACTAACCGTTCTTATAATGTAATGATAAGAAACGCTACAAACTGATTTGTAATGTAACTATCGATCCATCTAACATGATTAGAGCCGACCCTAATCGTGTAGCGAGAGGTAAGGCCAGCGGGCGTCTCGGACCACTGACCCACTTGTTGACGCACCGGGCTGGGGGGTTGCTTTGTCCAACGTTTACGATAGCGCGGCTTCGTGAGTGACGACATGACAGTGTTGCTAAACAAAGAAAGCTGCCAGCCTGGCTTTCCTACCTGTAAAGCCAGGAAAACAACGAGATAAAAATATGACCTGAAAGTGATTAATTACATTTTAGAAAAAGTTTATTAAAATGTCAAAGGTCCGAAGAAATCATTCTTATAAAAACGGTTACTGGCATAGCTTAAAATCGAATGTGAGATTCTTTAAAAAAAAATCCGTGATTGTCTTATAGGAATACCTAAGTTAGCATATCCAAAAGCAACAGGTTAGCAATGATGAGTCAGGTATAACCGCATTCATAGCCACCCAACTGTCTTGCGGTCTCGGACCGTGGTCCTCGATCCACTAACTAGCTTGTCAGTGCCTTAACTGACGAAGTACAATTAACTGTTTCACAACTACCGACGACCGTGAACAAAAATGTGACATTCGTATTCTAAAAATATTGTCGATAACTTCTATTCGGTAGAATTGAATTACACAATCCCCTGTCAAAAGTTTACGGATCTTGAGTGTAGGTAATGGTAGAGTCGATATCGGCACAAAATATTTGGAAAATAAAATGATGGATGAATCAACTTAGGTACACACTAACTCACTCAAAGTTTGTTTTCCTTCCCGTAAAGTTACAATATGAAGGGGATAATGTTTTCTTAATGGTATTTCCGCAACGGTGCAATGACGAACGTGTTCAAGTTTACACGTCCAGTTATCCTAACAGTATGGTAATAGAGCATCAGCCTTGCGTGCTAGAGCTTGTAGCGGTCGCAAATTAGTCATGTGACATTGCCCCAGAAAGACTTGAAGAACTATCTCCAGAATACCGTAAGTGTGTAAAAGCACACATAGCTATCAGGTTTTATGAGTCCATAAAATTTAGGTGTATTTACCGTCTACTTCAAACAATAAGGGTATTACTTTGGCATACTAAAGTAGCGATAATACATGAGCCGAGTTGACAGACAAAAACGTTAGCTAACCGGATAGGACTTTTTATGACGCGTAAAATATGCAGAACAGCTGTCGCGCCTCGCTCGGTGAGGATCAAAGTTGAGTAGGAATGTCAGCTGGTACGTACCTGAAAAGAGAGAAAACATTTATTAACAATGGCATTACTAATTACGCCAGTCTTATCAGGGCATGGTGCGATAAGCGGTCGGTGCACACATTCACTCACAATTAACGTGCTAGCATTTGTATTATTTCACTGCCATAATAGAAGTTCAAGTTATCAAAATATCTGAACATTTTCCCGGTAGTTTTAGTGACACAAATACCAGACAAATAAAAAGCTCGATATTTCGTCGTTTTATCAATTATTGCGTCTCTGCTTGATGCTTAAATTACATATTCTGGGCAACGTCGTGCAACAACTCTTTCCGGACTTCAAAGCACCATTATTGAATTCAATGAGCCATTTAAGCTTTCCATAGACCATTTCATCGAAAACTTCGGGCACTTTACGAGAGGGAGCTCCCTTTTCGTTTTGCAACTGGGTCGTTGTGCAGGGGTGCAGTAACAAGTGTAAATGTAGGCGAAAACAATATTATCGCAAAACATTCATCACCGCGGTAATGGTCAGGAAGTGATAAGAATTCGCTTTTACGGCCGCATTTTGTAATAAATATATTATAGTTCAGGAATGAATAACTAATTTTACTTTGGCTAGATTTGACGAGCTTCGTGTATAGAAACTATAGTCAGTCTTCATCACAATAATATCTTGATAAAATGTCAATCTTATAGTCTGGTCCTCGAATACCACATCCGCATAATAAAATTATGGTTTTAAAATTTTGATAGCAAAAGAGGCTGTAACTACGGATTTGTCCAGAGTGAGATTAAAATAGAGTGTAAAGGTTCGCAAAGGTATCCTTGAACCCTCGCCTGAGGCGTGTCGACCCCAGTGGGTCGAGAGGACGCGGCTACACCCTCTCGCGAGCCGGCAGCCTTGCGACCCGTTACTCACACCTCATTACTCCTGCCGACCGTAATCACCCCTCTCTTTACGCGAATATTGACCGTGTGTATTTATAAAATGGCTAAGAAGACTTTTCAGACGAACACCGGGCAGGTACGTTCGAGTAACATCTCCAAAGAGGTCTGTGCCCCCTCCTGTGGTCGCAGCTAACTTTTGCACGGTGTGAGCATGCCTCGTCACTCCGAAGAGAAAAGAAATGTTAAAATTATTCAGGCCAGGATAAGGCGGTGTTTAAGTTCACAAATAATATTAAAACGGGACTAAACGCGATATTATTATAGTTAAGTACTCTCGTACTTACTGCTTGACGTTTCGGCTGCGATGCTGCAGCCATGGTCACAAGCGGACTGGCGGTGCGCGGCGTCGTCTACTTGAGCGGGCTTGCGGCGGTGAATCGGAAACTACCCCCGAATTAGCACTAATATTTGTACTGCAACGATTGTCAGTAAAGTCACTCCGGCACACTACACTAACAGTATCGGGGTTTATATTTTGTTGTTTTGGCAAATATCGCGGTTTGCATTTCTCAATCACTGGATTCCATGCTGAAGACAATTTAAATCCATCCTCCCGATTGAAATTTTTATATTTCTTGATTTCAATCGCTTCACGTACTACTCTGGAGTAATAATGACGATCAGTGGAGAGGATTTGGGGGTCATGTAACTCCATCCAGTGATTGACATTTGATTGCAGAAGATGTTCAGCAACTGCCGATTTGCTAGTCTGTCGGTTTTTTACAGCTGCGATATGTTCTTTGACACGTTCTGCTATAGTCCGCTTTGTCTGTCCAATATACGAACTACCACAGCTGCAATCAATTTTATAAACGCCCGGAGTCTGAAAGGGTATAATGTCTTTTGGAGATCGCAGTTTCCTTGATATTTGGCATAGCGGAGTGTATACAGTCTTGATGGAGAATTTTCTGAGCACTGCTCCAATTTTATCCGTTATGCCTTTAACATAAGGTAAAAATGCTGCTTGACGACTCACCTCTGGACATTTATCCTTTCTATTCTGCCTTTTACTCTTCTGTGACACCTTGTATCCATTTCTCTTAAGTACCTCCTGAACATGAGCAAGCTCTGAATGAAGATGTTCAGGGTCACAAAGATTATGAGCTCTGTTAGTCAAGGAGTTCATCACCGATTGAAGATGTCGAGGGTGATGATGAGAAGAGGCGTGTAGGTACCGATCTGTGTGAGTTGGTTTTCGGTATACCGTGTGTGACAAGGTACCATCCTCCTTTACCCTAATTTGCACATCAATCTGCGTTATTAGCGGAGGTCAGCAGGCAGTCGAACAATATATAGTACACCTGAATTCAATACATCCTAAAGTGAAGTTTACGTATGAAATGGAAAACAATAGGACCTTGGCATTCCTTGATGTGCAAATTAGGGTAAAGGAGGATGGTACCTTGTCACACACGGTATACCGAAAACCAACTCACACAGATCGGTACCTACACGCCTCTTCTCATCATCACCCTCGACATCTTCAATCGGTGATGAACTCCTTGACTAACAGAGCTCATAATCTTTGTGACCCTGAACATCTTCATTCAGAGCTTGCTCATGTTCAGGAGGTACTTAAGAGAAATGGATACAAGGTGTCACAGAAGAGTAAAAGGCAGAATAGAAAGGATAAATGTCCAGAGGTGAGTCGTCAAGCAGCATTTTTACCTTATGTTAAAGGCATAACGGATAAAATTGGAGCAGTGCTCAGAAAATTCTCCATCAAGACTGTATACACTCCGCTATGCCAAATATCAAGGAAACTGCGATCTCCAAAAGACATTATACCCTTTCAGACTCCGGGCGTTTATAAAATTGATTGCAGCTGTGGTAGTTCGTATATTGGACAGACAAAGCGGACTATAGCAGAACGTGTCAAAGAACATATCGCAGCTGTAAAAAACCGACAGACTAGCAAATCGGCAGTTGCTGAACATCTTCTGCAATCAAATGTCAATCACTGGATGGAGTTACATGACCCCCAAATCCTCTCCACTGATCGTCATTATTACTCCAGAGTAGTACGTGAAGCGATTGAAATCAAGAAATATAAAAATTTCAATCGGGAGGATGGATTTAAATTGTCTTCAGCATGGAATCCAGTGATTGAGAAATGCAAACCGCGATATTTGCCAAAACAACAAAATATAAACCCCGATACTGTTAGTGTAGTGTGCCGGAGTGACTTTACTGACAATCGTTGCAGTACAAATATTAGTGCTAATTCGGGGGTAGTTTCCGATTCACCGCCGCAAGCCCGCTCAAGTAGACGACGCCGCGCACCGCCAGTCCGCTTGTGACCATGGCTGCAGCATCGCAGCCGAAACGTCAAGCAGTAAGTACGAGAGTACTTAACTATAATAATATCGCGTTTAGTCCCGTTTTAATATTATTTGTGAGTAATGCAACGCGAAAGTTTAAGGTGTTTAAGTTATTGAAGCTATCCTTTCTTAGAAAATTGATGCACAACCAGTTCACCATACGTTTATACTGGATAAACGAAACGGTTAAATCTCATGGAACTTATTTAGAGTCAACAGAATATAAATCACAAGTACAAGAAAGATCATTCTCGTCTGTTTTTGCTAGCAAGTACGAGTTCGTCTGTAATTAAATTGACCTGGCGTCGTTGGAAAACTCTAAGTCGGCCAAGTGGCGGCTATCACCGCCATTCCGGATCGTGTGCGCGTGCAAGAGCGTGGCGAATCTCCGAAGGCGCATAGAAAAGCGTGTAAAACTTAATCGACGCGAGTTCAGGCCGGGCGCTTTCGCGCGAGAAAGCGCTGCGCCCGCGCAAGCTGAGCTAAAGCGGCACGAATACACTTAATTAATTAAGCGAACACTTGCAACGACCTGATCTATAAACGATATCATTAACCTCCTTTGAAAACCCGACCGCACAAATCAAAGCTATCAAAGCTGACAACATCCATTTGCGCCGACAAAAAGAGTGTTTAAAATCCAGTGTCCATATTTTTTCCTATTATTCATTTGGATAGCGTGAGTATAAATTCAGAGGAATGCCAACAACGTGTTATCGCATAAGCAATATCAGCATGCCCCCGTGATTTATCAGAATGGCTACTCGACAGCTTGCCATCTGTCACAATGATCGACCGTATACATCAATGCCTGTCCAATCTGTCCACACATAGCATCTCTTATATACAACATACTGGCTCTCGTATTTATTTACAAATTTTCTTTTGGTTGTAACAAAACAGGATGATTCTTTGCCGAGCTATTGGATAAACATTTTATGATAATCGTTATCCATATTATATTGGGATTTGAACTTTCGTGACAAAACATGCTGTCACTGCCCGATGAAATTGATTCGAAAAGATACAATCACGAAAAACTCAAATAGATATTGAATACTCGAACACGATGGTTATCAGTTACTGTTGTATTACTGAAGAAAAATCGTTAGTATGTATCGTGATATATCTGTGGGAATGACAATTTAAAAATTATTGTTTTATAAATAAAGCAGATGTAAAAATATTAAAATATCAGCAAGCAATTGGCAATGATGATGAGCAAACCATCTTGACACGGATCTTGAGCCATTACAGCCGCGGCGACCTCATACGTATGAATAACTATGACTAAGTAATTATACGTCTAGTAGGTAAACTATTTACATAAGTAATTATCAAATGATTTCATAATAGATTAAAACCAAATTAGTTCAAACACAAAAAATATCGATCGCAAAGTAATCACAGAACCAATTAAAATATCATATTTTTAAACGTTCTTTAGTAAGCGTTCATTCACAATTGCAATAGGCATGTGCAGCTCTCTGGAAAAATGTTAATATTGGTTTATCAATGAATTTCAGGTTCTCATCATTCCTTGAAAATGTTCATGTGGCGTTTGACGCCTCCATCAAGCAAATATTTTGTCGCATAGGTAGGTACACGTACATCTTTGGAAGAATTTTTGAACAAAAATAAACATAATAGGTATTTCCTGACCTGAACTTCATCACCTTCCAAATATAGCAAGAAAAAATCCAGTAGATTATTTCGTTTCCATGCGTGCGTGCGCACATGTCATTTGATGTCATGTCGGTGGTATCGGTCGTATTTCACACGCCGGGTCGAGACAAAATAAGTAAAAACCAACAGACATGCTACACATGTGGCCGCTACCGCTTTCTTCATTGTGTGCCTAGTGGTCCACGGCCAGTCGAAATACCACGTTTTCACTTTCACAGCCGCCCCGGCGACTGTGGCGCTGGTGACGGTTCACGATTGTCTACTATTACTTATTGTAGTCCGCTTTCCACGATCCACCGGGGGAAAGTATTGGACTGTTTCTTACCATTACACAACATTTTCGTTTTACGATTTCACGGTAATTACGATTTTATCTAAGCGTAATTTATCGCGAACATTTAAACTTAACTGTTAATCAACTATTTCTGTGAACTGCAAAAGTTTAAAAAAAAATCGCTAATATATGGTTACATTCTTTATGAATATTTGCTGTGCTGCCACAGTTTAAAACTCATTTTCAAATCGTACACACACGTTGGGCGCCACTTGGCGCAAACACTTACTTACTCCAAACAACAATTTGCCGGTGTGAATCTCGGAGACAAGCGTAAGCCAAATCACGCCTCACGCAGCGTCTTATCATCATAATAACGTCATCTGATACTATAAAGACATAATGATTACATGTTCACAGAGCGTTAGTAATACACGGCGCGTGCGGCTCTGCGGCAGCGACCCGTGTCTCAGAGATTACGCGGTAATTGCTGCTGGAGTCAGTACCGGAGGATGTTAAGACAACTTACTCGTTAAAAAACCTGTCAGTGTTATTGGAGATATGCAATAGAGAGACCCTAATGAACAACTAGTGAGAATTGGTTACACTTGCGGCTGTTGCGGCCAAAAAACCCGCCCTTGTAAGATCAATTTTACGATTCCTGCGATCGGAGTGTTGCTCTTGATATTATAGTTTGTAAACTAAAACTGCAGCGTTTTTATAAAAAGTATAACGCTTCGCTATAATCTGTGTGGTCGCAAATAGCAATTCCCCGGGGGTGAATGTTCGCGAGGCCGCGGCCGCCGCGCCACGGGATGGGAGTAATCAGCGCGCGAACACGAGCGGAAAGTGCCGTCGCGCGGTGCGACCCGTGAGACAGGGGCAGGGTTACCCTGTAGGTATTTATAGTGACACCAATTAATAAAAGGTTAAACTTAAATATTATTATACAATATGATCATGGTTTACCCGTAAAATGTTATAGCAATCTTACGTTGCCAAAAATGATAACACACGGCTTCTTGCAAACTTCGGAAAATATTATAACAACTTCAGAAACTTTGAGCACGGCTTCGCAACATTTGCAAAAGTAAATCATCTTTCAGCTCAGTCAGCACTTTTGGTCGTTTATCAGAATTTAGGATTTGTCTGCCTCTGTTGTTCTTGAGAACAAATATCTCGGAAACAATCGAAAATACCGACAAGGGTTAATTAACCTAACTGCTTTTCAAGAAATCATTTGATCAACGAAACCTTATACTGTGAAATTGTATGTACTGTAAATATGTGTAATTGCAAAACCGTAAATATAGCGCATATTATGTTCTTCAATTAGGATTAATTCACAGTGGGAAGGAAGGATTGGCGCGTGCAATGATGCGTACATAACGGTAATGGCGGGAGCTGACGAGATCGCGTCAGCAACGAGCCCGGGAAATGACATTACATGCTGAGCTGACGACGCGACACCTCTTCACACCACCCACATGCCACGCGGCATATTTCCCTCTCTAATTTAATAATTTCACGGTAACATCTACCGTGCAGTATTTTACCTTTAAAATATTAACTTTTGCGTTGAAACAGGCTTTTTTATTATTGTCAAAAACTTTAAAATAAATATCCATATCCTATTTACCTAAACAGTGAATACGTAAGACATAAAACTCTTCCTATTTCAAACTAACTATATGACTATTATGTTAATTATACATGCAGGCAGTCAGCCCGTTAGATATTGGAGAAGTAATCAAACGGTAAAGGCCGGCATTGAGTTGATAGGCAGGTGCGCGGTGCCCGGCGCAGCTGAGGTCGCTCACACTGCACAAGTGCACGCCGATGCACACGCATACGCGGCTTACCTACATCGTGACTAAGGTAGTAATACCTACGATTATTCTTATCTATAACTAGCGGCCCGTCACGCGGTTTCACCCGCGTCCCGGGGGAACTACTTCCCGTACCGGGATAAAATATAGCCTATGTTACTCTGGGTGAATGTAGCTTTCCAACAGTGAAAGAATTTTTCAAATCTGCCAAGTAGTTTCGGAGCCTATTCAATTCATACAAACAAACAAAAAATCAAACCTTTCCTCTTTATAATATTAGTATAGATTAATCATAGATGCTCCGCTAGTTTCCGATATGAAGAGTAAAGTAGATTGGATTGTTTACATATTCAAATGATACAAGCAGTCCACGAATTAATAATAATGGTACACGCATTTTTTTTATTTAAACTGTTCCTTCGGGTTATTTAACACTGGTTGTCATTTAAGTCATAATAATTATCGTCACGTCATAGGGGAGACCTTTGCAGCAGGGAGATAATTTGGTGAATTTATAAAAATATATCGTAACTCGCACCTCACACTGGAAACATTACTACTGGACGTTGTAACATAAACATTCATTGTCACCTACAACATTCCAACGCGTTAAAGGTGACTATTGCAATAAGTACCTATATCGCAGTATTACTGCTGTTACTATTCCATAGTGCACGAGCGGGCGCACGGCCAGCATGCTGGGAGCTTCAGGCGCGCAATGACCTAACGCGGTGACCGCTGGCGTCATCTGACGTGCATTATAAATTAATATTATAGTTAATTAAATATTTACTAGATTAGTTCAACAACCTCCAAACAATTAAAAAAATGTATGATTCTACAATCAGAGCACATTGAACAAAGCAAGGTGGTTCTTGTCTCAAACAACATAATATTTACAAGTTTTACCAATATTTCCTCAATAAAATTATTTGGCTATAAAGATCCACGTGCGTTATAATAATAATGTAACAATATAACGTACATATCAGCTGCTGCAATTTATCTCATTGGTTTGTTTGAGTGTATTCTGTGTAATCTCCCCGCGGTATTTACATTTTACAAGATAATGTTATCGTGCTCCTTAAAGATACTTGTAGTTTTAGTTTGTCCCGCTTTTTAAGTTCTTATACAGTTATACTTAATTTTGAAGAACTAATATTTGAAATGAGTTAAGTCCATATTCTGATTTCATCCATCACAAATTGTAAAACGTAGTTCTCCTCTCTTTGAGATAAGGAGAACTAGTTTCTTGAGCGAAATTTATTAGCGAAATAAAAAGACGTAAAATATTAAAACAAAAAAATAATACATGATATTAATAAGCATGGATATTTTAATGCAAACTTTGAAAAATATTTACATCTGTCATTTAAACTACCGAAACCCACAAAAAGTGGTTTCCCGTACCGGGAATCGAACCCGAGCCTCCTGGGTGAAAGCCAGGTATCCTAGCCACTAGACCATACGGGATATACTGATTCAATCGAAAAACTCTACCAGTATCACTTAAAACACGTGCCGCATCAAGGTCGTTGTTGTAAAAGATAACTTTCCAATTTGCACAGCCGTTATTGCCGCGTACGTTTCAAATCAAGGTGAGACGATTGAATTATATCTGTCGATAAAAACAAATAATACCGAAGAAAAGGGACTTAATCGATACTTGGTTCCCCTCTGTTTTCCGTATTTATAGATTAAAATAAAAACAAGTACATATACTTGTAGGTAACCAGAGGGTTGTAAGTATTGCGTACAGGCTTTGCTGCCGCTGGGGTGGAGCCGAGCTCCAATAAAGGGTGCGCTTCTGCACACCTACGCAGTTATACGACCCACTGCCCATACAAAAATGTGTGCAAACACAATAACAATATTTTTCATACGACGCAACAACACTTCATAGTTGAATTGATTCATATTCTTGCTCGTGTGCTACAAATACAAGTATCTCGCAGGAAAATACGGCTTAGAACGCACGTGTTTGTTTATAAAGGCTTAAAATCTGTTTATTTTTAGTCAATAAAGATAAACCGTTATAGGTACTCGTCATGAAGAAAACTGGTGCAATCTATCTGTATACCAATTATTGCGCAGGTCATAACATAATAAATACGTCATTTCGTTGATAAGCGTTGCTCAAGGTAATGTTTTGAGAGAATATGCAAAAAATATTAGTTAACGTGTTCCCTTTCTAGAACTAATCGGGGTCAATCACGCCCCGTAAGGCGACACATTAGGCCAGTGTACGTCACACACAATACGGTAATTCATTCAATACAACTAACAGCAAGGACCTTCCTTTCGGAGCCAGTCCGGTTGCCTAGCAATAGGCCTGTTACTTTTTTGCAATGACTCAGCAGCGGCAGCAATCAAAACTGAACCGAATTTCTTTATTCAATAGACCTACATTTCAATGTAGCTCCCGGCACGGTTATCTTGAGTCATTGTGCGGAGACAGGCGCTAGCACAATTCAGTTAAAATATGTATATAGTCAAATACCCTTCGCATTCTTATTTTCTACGATACATCTTGCTTACCCAAGTTTTTTTTAATAATGTACACGTATTTTACAATTTGCACAAGTTTAACAATTTGCAAGATAGGTACTGTGCTCGTTGCTCGTTTTTAAAGTCTCCAACATTGGTTGCAGACGTCGTCAGTGATCTTGCGACTCTTCTTACTCTCTTAACCACAGTCTTAACTCTTAATCAACTCAATGACATGTCGTAAAACTAGGTCGTCCAAAGGTTATTTCTATAAAATATTCTTTCTATTTATCTGTCCTTACTGGGAGTCGCCTCACTGTGGTGGTAGTTCCAGCGGACGGCACAGAAGTCTTAACTGTAGTTAGCTTTAACTGTAACCCAATGAACCAGTTTGCGACGACAGACGGTTCGCGACAGAGCTATGAAATTTATCGTCGTAGACGTTTTCAGTTACCGTAATAAACCCACCTAATTTCACTTAGTCTTGAGTTGACTTCGATTCATTTATCTGGTTTACGATTTTTCTAAATCTTTGTCCGCATGAAGATCTTTTTTCAGCCACGTGTTACAAATTAATTTCAAGAAATGATTTTATCAATCCAACATGATGTGTGGTTGCTACAGGCTCTACACTTATCATTCGCCGCGCACTTTGACCCAATCTAATGGACCACGATGTTAATCTATGAGATTTATAAAATCCGATTATTATACCGAATCGGCTGCGGTCAGATCTTAGTAATACTGGAAAAGTTGGCAATCAGAATTATATTAAAAGCTGTAATAATAGACTCGTAGTTAGCTTAGCCCAAGATGTTTTTCTTCAACACCGACCGAACGTAGATTAAGAAATACACACAGATAGGAAAAGAAGTCTGCAGTCTGCTCACAGATTTCATCCATTTTTAACCATGATGTTACCAACAGCTGATTGAATAGATGATTGAAGAACCTCGTTGTTAGGACACGTAGGCATCCAAAGGAAATAATCACTATACGCTTGTGCTGTGATTATGCCATTCTATTACATTCATTGCATCCAATTATTAAAGACCGTCTTCATCCCACGCGGGTCACTCAAGCCCACTCGCAAAGTTTATGTTGTTCAAATTGTGTCATGGAAGGTTCTGGAAGTGTGAAATGTAAAGTTTATTCCGATTTTCTCATCGTCTAGTCTCATGACTTTCTGCCACCAAATTTAATTTAAATTCAATATATAACATTCGCCAATGTTTCGTAGTTTTACAATGATGTTACAACGCTCCGTCTCATATTTAACATACGGAGAGTTCTATCCTCCTCCTCAGATCCACACCTCGCCATGAACATTCGATAACCTAATTCGGCCTCCCGCTATCTATTGTGAATTGGCGTGGCAGTGGTACTCTCGTGGTGCGCGCTATTTATATCGTGTCGCTTGTTGTGCAAGTGCGGCGCCCCAGTTGCCACAGCTGCGGGCGCCGGGCCCAGGACCAGCCTCGCGCTCTCGCCTCGCGCTTAGCTGCAGATGCTTTGATGAAGCACGTCTCTAATGAGTGTCGCAATTGCTAGACGCTCTACTTTTTGAACTGAAATCGGACATGATGCGGCAGTTGCAGATTATATTTATAGCGTACCTCCTACTGGGAAATTTCACATTACTACGCGTAATTGAATATAAAGTGAATCTATGTAAATTGGCAAATTACTAGAAACAGCACTGAACTTTATTATATTTTAGTGCTATTTCAAGTACTTCGCCCATTAAAGTCCATTACCTACTTATGCGTAATGTCTCCAACTGCAATAATAACTTTTATTATCTTGGTGGATAAGTTTTATTGGCATAGGTACATATATTATAGCTCTTATTGCACTAGGATTTTTAACTTATGTAGGTAGGTACTTACAAAACAATATTTAAAACTTAATTCAAATAAGTTCCAAAACTCATCAATCATCGATCAATAAAATATTTGTTTGTTATTTAGTTGACTATGTTCTAACAAAGACTTTATTTCCTAACCGCGCTAAGTATGTACTTATGGTAAATAAAATTGCATGAGCATTGCATAGCGTTGCATGACTGGTGGTAATATTAATTGCCGTCAGTGCGTTGCTAACGTGTCGGCAATTTGGGCTAACACAATTAGCGCTTTATACGGCCGTGCGCACGCGCCCGCGCCGCCCAGCTGCGCCGCGGCCGTCGAACAATGGACCAAGGCGCTAAGGCCGATCGGTCTCCACGTGTGCAGTATATAATTCCATTATTTATGTAGGTAATTGTTACAATGTTAAACAATCCAACACATTCGAGGGAAAAAGCCCCCCCCCCCCAAATATCAACAGCAAAACAATACATACCTACTTTGATTCGGAAGATGTAAAATCATTACGTAAAGATATCCTTTGAGCGATAGAATATAGTGTAATTACGGTCTAAAAGAAATTTGCCACGAACATTACTCCTATATATGAGGTAGGTATAACTGTGGGCTTTTAGAATTATGTATGTACTTCTTATTGGTAGCGGTATAACCGTAGCAGTATTAGTGTGCCTCGAAGTACATGTGCGTTAGAAGAGCCCTCACGCAGACTCGTTTATCAATTTCATTTGGCGTTGTTAAAATTAGTGTACCCAGCCGCCTTTCTGTGTTTGTCCGTAGCGCAGCGGGACCGGGAGCAATTGATTCGGCCTCGCTGCTCCCCTCGTCCTAGGTACGACCGCTCGCGAAATCACTCGACTGATCAACGCAAACACCCTGCTTGCAGACCATCTATACTACATATATTATACACACAGTGAAGTACTCATAGTCTTTCGCTTGTATTTATTATTTCCAACGGTTGACTACGAGATAACTACAGAAACAAGGCTTTCCCTGGTCTGTCCGACCGACAGAGAGACTGATTGCTAGATTGCGTGTTCAAAACAACGATCATAGCTATACGTAAACAAATAAATATTTTAGAAGTTTCGTAATCAGGATATAAGATATTTATGAGAATCATAATATTTCGTAACGATAAAGAATGTGTCAGTCTAGACTCGGTGGTTTATTATTAAAATAAAAAAATAATAAAATAAATTAATTATTCTCATATTAATTCGTAATGGCAAATTACGATAGCTTCCATACCAAAGCCAACAAAAGGAATGATTTAGAGGCCGCTCTTGAAAGTACCGTTTAACCAAGCGAGGTACCAGGCTGTCATGAAACTGCAAGCGTTTGTCAAAGGGCTGCGAGGCGCGGCAGCGACGCGCTCCAACGCAGTGCACCGATTACGAAAGAGGTCGAGTGGCCCGCAGTGCAGGTGCGACCCAGATCGAGGATTTAGGGCGCCGCCGCACCACCACCCTCCACCATTCAAGCACGCGCTTATTTGGCAACCGAGACCACCTCGTGTTTCCCACATCAAAATGCCTGCCGCAGTCCCACGATCCGTAATACCCAGCCCCTTCGCTTTGTATTGTGAAAAACAAACCAAGAATTTGTAAATAGAGCATTGTGAATGTTTGCATTCCCGTTATGAAACGCAAGAGTGCGATGAACCGTCTCGCGTGCCAAGATATACCAAATGGGAATCACTTCATGCCAACCCAACAATTTGATACAAATGAAAATATTGTGAAAGGAAGGAAACTGCCACTTTCAGATGGACGCTGGCAATGATCCAGTGCGCAGAATTGACATAAATAACCTCCCACACGCAATGCGCTCGGAGCAGGAAGGCGATACATACTTCATATAGAAGTCAAACCAATCTCGCTGCAACCGGCGGCGGCGATAACGGTACTTTGTGACGTCGCACTGAAAAACGGTTTCCACAGCGTTACTGCTGAAAAAGTACTAGGCGAGCATGAACGGATAGCAGTCATTGTTATCAGTGACAAGGCTGGCGGGGCGCGGGGCGCGGGGCGTGCGGCCTTCGTGACGCGAAGCGCATCTGTGTAACGACAACAGTTGCGTGACGATATCTTATCAGCGAGTCCGTCGAACGCGATCGTAGACACAAACAGATACCGCCACGCAACTCATGTTATCCTAGTGATTTGTGCGAAATTTCATCAAAATTCTGGAAATTCCACCAAAATAATGTAAAAATGTTTACTATTTTTTTCATGTTCCTCTTAATTTTCAATTTTTGCTGTATTGAATTCTGTTAATAAATTAGTTTCCGCCAACGCGTTTAATTGATATAAAATCCGACGCATGTAACGAACTTGTATTGTTTTGAAAAACAGCTGATCGATGTAGAAAAATAAAATAAATCTTTGTGAATTTTCGTATGTTTAGGTGTAATGAGAAGGTTATGTACTTGTAGTTTAATATAATCGATAATCTAAACAGTAGACCAAGTATGTACTCCAGTCAAAATAGACATTCCAGTTTGCATTAATTCCCAACAAGCTGGATTTTTGTGCAGGCCTTGAATATGTCATTACAAATGATATGTCAAAAGTCCCCATCGATCCCGCTTGTGCGTTGTTTTTTATTCGTGGTCAAAGGGCCCAAATTTGCGTTCTTTGCTTATATCTCTGAAACTAAGAGAGCTATCAAAAAATGGTTCAGGTAAAGTTTGTAGATCGTAAAATTGTCTACCTAAAAGATTTCTACACTTTTCTTGTACAAAGCAGCGCTGTCGAGATATCTTGACTTTAAGCCGCAGGAAAGTCGTATTTTCGAGTAGCCCACATTATGCAATTACAATAAATTGTGTTGAGTAGTTTATCTGGAGCAGGTGGCAGTTAAGTATGGATTGGCTCTAAACTATTATTTACCAATTTCCAGCTCCAATTTTCACGATTTAGATCATTGAAGTCAAAAAAGACAAAATGATGTATCAAGCTTGCATTCATTCCCAACAATGGGGACTTTTGTGCAGGCATTGAATACGTCATAACAAATGATATGTCAAAAGTCCCCATCGATCCCGCTTGTGCGTTGTTTTTTATCTGTACTGGAAATCTTCGGATCCTATTTTTAACCCGTCTGGTAGTCAAACCTCAATGGTCCCCATAGAGACTTTTACTCCTTACATGAAATAGGATCGACTGGCGCAAAAAAAAAAATTTGGAATTTTCAGTACAAAATGTATGGCAAAAGTTTTTTTTGTTTTTTCTTTGTCAATCGATCCAATTACATGTTAGGATTAAAAGACTCTATGGGACCATTTGAGGTTTGAGTACTAGAAATGTCAGAAATCGCAAAAAACTTTTCCCATACATTTTGTACTGAAAATTCCAAAATTTTTTTTTCGCGCCAGTCGATCCTATTTCATGTAAGGAGTAAAAGTCTCTATGGGGACCATTAAGGTTTGACTACCAGAACGGTTAAAAATAGGATCTGAAGATTTCCAGTACAGATAAAAAACAACGCACAAGCGGGATCGATGGGGACTTTTGACATATCATTTGTTATGACGTATTCAATGCCTGCACAAAAGTCCCCATTGTTGGGAATGAATGCAAGCTTGATACATCATTTTGTCTTTTTTGACTTCAATGATCTAAATCGTGAAAATTGGAGCTGGAAATTGGTAAATAATAGTTTAAAGCCAATCCATACTTAACTGCCACCTGCTCCAGATAAACTACTCAACCTAATTTATTGTAATTGCATAATGTGTGCTACTCGAAAATACGACTTTCCTGCGGCTTAAAGTCAAGATATCTCGACAGCGCTGCTTTGTACAAGAAAAGTGTAGAAATCTTTTAGGTAGACAATTTTACGATCTACAAACTTTACCTGAACCATTTTTTGATAGCTCTTTTAGTTTCAGAGATATAAGCAAAAAACTCAAATTTGGGCCCTTTGACCACGAATAAAAAACAACGCACAAGCGGGATCGATGGGGACTTTTGACCTATCATTTGTAATGACATATTCAAGGCCTGCACAAAAATCCAGCTTGTTGGGAATTAATGCAAACTTGAGTCTTAATTTTGTCTATTTTGACTGGAGTAATGGTTATGTTATTGTGACCTTAATTCAAGTGAAGACCATCATTTTAGCCAGTTTTGTGACAATTTTGTCAGTTCCGCTTCCACACAGGACGATGATAAAACAATGGCTGGTCGACACGCTCTCCTGCCCTTAGCATTGGCAGTGGACTTAGCTGCGACAGTGTGTACACCAACACCACTGCTCGTGTGACAATGACTGTGGCATTGATTGATGGACGGTAGGCATTCCTGGCGGCCTCGGAACCTCATTGGCCCGCGATCGATATTTAATTAGCTTTCTATTTATTAATAACAAACGAATCGTTATAGCTGCTAATTTCAGCATTGCAGATATCGCATCGTAAAATTTATGGTAGGCGCATAGCCATAGTAATGCAAAATTTATTATTGAAACCAGATGGTTGAAATGTCAATTACTATATGCGACCATCCAAAAATGTTTTATTGGTCTAACAATAACAATATATAAAAAAGATAACATGCCAGAATTGAACCATCAATGCTAATGATTCTGGGGCATTCCCGATAGTTTTATCTGCTTGAGAACCTTGTGACATTGCGATGCGATAACTCGTTTCCAGAATTTGCTTATAATAATGAATACATACAAAAACGTCTCAT
Organism: Nomophila noctuella; assembly: GCA_958496325.1. Lineage (NCBI taxonomy): Eukaryota > Metazoa > Arthropoda > Insecta > Lepidoptera > Crambidae > Nomophila > Nomophila noctuella. The sequence continues at coordinate 16,255,859 of OY292489.1, forward strand.
TTCCTGGTTCATTTGTTTCTTTTTAGAGGGCAACAGTTACCCAACTATTCAATGCAAGAATAAAGTTCAGAGTTATATCAAGTCGGCATCACCGTCATAGTTAATAGTATAATAACGAGTGTTGCGAGACGCGTAAGTAAGCGTGTCCGTAACGGTGTCTGTGCGTCCCGCAAGACGGCTCGGCGACCGCACGCGTGCTGCAGGCAGGCGGGTTCATGCGCTGCACGGCATGGCTGCTGAGGTTGCGAAGTAATAAAGACCAGTAAAAATGCGCCCAGACTAACGGCTTTAATAAAACCGCGCCGCGTCGCGGTTAGACCGAATCGTCTAATATTTTGCGAAAACAGGTGCGGCCAATGTCTGCGAGCGCTGGATTGCGCTGGATTTTATTTAACTTCGGAATTACATGCTTGGCTCTTAAAAGTTTTGCATATGTATATAAATTCAATCAAATGAATGCGAATGTTTTCTGAACATGTGTTCTTTGGATCACAGCAAATCGCAAGGAAGAATCTAATTCAATTTATTTGTCTTTCGGATGAGAAATCTGAATATAACAACTATATCCCAACTAATATTATAAATGCGAAAGTAACTCTGTCTGTCCGTCTGTTACGCTTTCCCGCTTAAACCTCGCAACCGATTTTGATGAAATTTGGTACAGACAATCTTTAGACCCTGAGACAGAACATAGGCTAGTTACTTTTTGACCCATTCCAACCCCCCACTTCCCCGAAATGAGGGGGTGGAAGTTTGTATGGAAAATCTAAACTAGGTACTTGAGTTAGACGCTTGAAATTTGGCATGCAGGTCCCTTAGTAAAGTTGATGCTTAGTTGCAAAAGGATATTGCAAAATTCCCACGGGAACGGGAGTTAGCGGGAAAAAACATTCGTATAATGAAAACCGACATCCACGCGGACGAAGTCGCGGGCGGCCGCTAGTTATAAAATAATGTTTAAAAATGACATAACAACCGTTTGAACGTTCACATTTGTCTGCTAATACCCGAACGTAAGCTGACTGCCACTATAAAGTTACTTAATAGTTTAGTTTGTGCGACAAATGCGCGACGAATTCTTTTTATTTTCCCACAAAAACACATTCAATAAAAATGGTAAATAATAAATAAATAAATAAATAAATAAATAAATATTCCACAACATCACATACATTGATCTGACCCCGTGTTAAGTAGCTTAAGCACTTGTGTTACAGACATCAGAATCAACAGTGGTATTACAAATATACTTAAATAAATAGATACATATAACACCCAGACCAGGACAAACAGACATGTTCATGCACACAAATGTTTGTCCTGTGCGGGGATCGAACCCGCGACCCCTTGCGTAATAGGCAACATCTTGACCATTACACCAAGCGGGTCGTCAAAATAATGTAAATGAAAAAGATTTCGCGCTGAATTTACGTATTAAGTTTTCACGCAAAGTTTGAGATCCAGTTTTTCGAATAATGTACAAACATTGATGTTGAGTTTCCTTCAGTTTTTTCTTTGATATGAAAAATATTGAATTAGCAGCTGCATAGAGGTAGTAAAAGTAAACTTAATGCATCTATCGAACCTTACTCATAGTTTGTACAGCGAGCGATATCACGGCGGCCAGCGGCGGCGTTGTAGTTCGGAATCGGAAGGCACGATAAGACGCGGCCAGCGACCCGCGCGGTAAACAATGCATACCAGGAACATTGTTGGAAAAATATGTATTTAAAACCCGCAACGAGGACTTGAATGAATGTTTATTAGCATTATGCGCAAATTAACTGGCATTTATTATCTTAATTAAGTTTTAATTTTTTTCCTTGCAGGAACTGTAAAATCGACAATGTCGAATAGGCCTACTTTAAACTTTTCCCATACATTTTGTACTGAAAATTCCATTTTTCGCGCCTATCGATCCTATTTCATGTAAGGAGTAAAGGTCTCTATGGGGACCATTGAGATTTGACTACCAGAAAGGTTAGAAATAGGATCCAAAGATTTTCAGTCCAGATAAAAACCAACGCACAAGCGTGATCGATGGGGACTTTTGACATATTATTTGTAATGACGTATTCAAGGCCTGCACAAAAGTCCCGCTTGTTGGGAATGAATGCAAGCTTGATACATCATTTTGTCTTTTTTGACTTCAATGATCTAAATCCTGAAAATTGGGGCTGGAAATTGGTAAATAATAGTTTAGAGCCAATCCGTACTTAACTGCCACCTGCTCCAGATAAACTACTCAACACAATTTATTGTAATTGCATAATGTGGCCTACTCGAAAATACGACTTTCCTGCAGCTTAAAGTTGCGATATCTCGACAGCGGTGCTTTGTACAAGAAAAGTGTGGAAATCATTTAGGTAGACAATTTTACGATATACATACTATACCTGAACCATTTTTCGATAGCACTCTTAGTTTCAGAGATATAAACAAAAAACGCTAATTTGGGCCCTTTGACCACGAATAAAAAACAACGCACAAGCGGGATTGATGGGGACTTTTGACATATCATTTGTAATGACGTTTTCAAGGCCTGCACAAAAATCCAGCTTGTTGGGAATTAATGCAAACTTGAGTCTTAATTTTGTCTATTTTGACTGGAGTACTTTGCCGGCACTGTACAGTTAACTTAGATAACGCAATATATAAAGTAGTTAAGTGGTAACAACATGTTTGTTTGTTGCACTTTTTATTTGTTAGTAGCATTTATTTGACAGCACTAGGTACTTTACGTTGCCTATTACAACAATGCTCACGATGTAATAAGCATAACTTTTTTGTCGCATTTGAACAAATACACTCATGTACTCTTGAATTTGTAGTAAGCAAAAGTACCGTACAATATTAAAATAGCAGTACCGTTATTCATTTAGCACTTTCTCACAATCTTTAGTAGTAGGTCTAACTTCGTATTGTCTATACTTATAATAAATCTGTAGAGAGGTCAATTCTGTACATTAAATATTTTTCCAAAATAACTATCAGGGGGTGTTTAGTGATCGATACTGATACCAAAAATGCAATCAGTAAAATTTTTGTCTGTCTGTCTGTCTGTCTGTCTGTCTGTCTGTCTGTCTGTATGTTCCTTATAGAAACAAAAACTACTGGACGGATTTTGACGAAACTTGGTACCATTATTCTTCATACTCCTGGGCATATTATAGGATACTTTTCATCACGCTACAATCAACAGGAGTAGCGTAGTGAAGGGAAATGTGGGGCAAACGGGAGAATTTACTCCAGTTCTTAAGCTTCAGTCGCGTGTGCAGCCTTAATAGTTAAAGTCACATAGAAATCATGTATGACGGAAATATTCTACATAAAATTGCCTAAAAAATATCCCCCAACAGCATAAGTCTATCTTTTATGGTTGACTCACAATAACACGTGCAACTCAAGATCCAAATTGGTTTGAACGCGCTAAGCTCAGGAACTACTGGTTCGAATTGACAAAACATTTTGTGCTGGATAGTCCACTTACCACTTACCATTTGTCGAGGTAGGCTTTAAGCTATTGTATATTCCTTTATTTTATCATTACCATTGTAAATAAAATTGTGCTAGCGAACTATTTAGTTCTAAAATGTGCCGATAGATGGCGCTCCTCGCTAGAAGCGCGGCTGCGGATCTGAATCGCGGTGAACAGATGCTTTCTCAAATGTATAAGATCTCCCGATTTTTGTTAATAATGAAAAGCGTTTTCCGTCACATAATTTGACTATTATTTTTATCCTGAGTAATTAGTCCCATATAAGTGTGCAAGTTGACTGCATGCATATAGGACGTTTTTTGATTCAGCTATTTTTAGTTAGACTGTGTGCGGAAATCGTCGTAACCACGCGGACGGAGTCGCTGGCGGCCGCTAGTTAATTAATATAAGACGCACGACGATAAGTCTACATTTACAAAAAGTGGTCGCGTCACAACGTAAATATTACTGTTGCGGGAATACTGTACACTACGTTAATTAATCATAATTTAGTCCACACCCGTCACTCGGCGACAGGGTTATCTGCAATAAAATATAATTATCCGTACTTACTTATGCTCATAATGAATGAATTTAGGGCATTGTTTGAGAAAAGATAGGAGAAAATAATAATAAATAGAAGCTCAAAAATTCCGTGTATTCCAGCATGATAGAAAATTAAACCATTAAGTGACAGGGAACCCTGATGGCAGCAGGCGTGGTCGGTGCGTATGGATGGATACAGAATAGTAAACAGGCACGTTCCAAATTAAGTGATATTGTATCGGCATTTCGAGCGTTAGACAAATATTATTGCTCCCAATGAGTTGCCAGACGTGTTTCACTCTTTTATTATCGCAACTGTTTCAATACACTTTCGTTTAACAACATTAGTAGGTTAGTTTCATTTTTGTTGATGACTATAAGATTGATCACTGTAACGGGTCTATAATGCGAATTGAGATGTTATTATATTATAACACAGGTTACAGGAAAAACAGAAATAAATTATAACAAAAATAAAATTATTATGTATGATTTTACTTTCTATAAAAAGACGGGCTTTTATAAGATTCCACTATTTGTGCAAAACATACAATTTACAGGTGTATCTATGCGACTTTGCTATATCAAGCAACTGTATCTGACAGTTTACATTCATAACTGTAAGTGTAAACCAACGCTTTGTTATTTAGGTAGTTAGAGGCTGCACCGCCAGCTGACCAAACATGCCGTCCGTGTTGACTTGCTCCGAGACTGTATGCACTCATGCACTCGTGATCTTAACATAAGTTATTCTCACTGTACTTAGGCTAACAGGAAATCCATAAAAGGTTGGTATCTATTACCTACTAGAATTTTGAAGTAAATTCACAGCAAGCAGTTACGCACCAATCCGATAGTAAGCGGCCGCGGAAGCTAGTCCACTAAGAGTCACTTCGGCAAAAAATATCGCGCCTCTTCGTATGCTCAGCAGGTCATAGCTGGCTCCCAAATTATTATTAATTACCTACTATTTATGTGACATTACACAAAAGTGTCACAACAATTCTACGGCTTAGTGTCACAACAGTGAATTCCTACTGGTTATCGAACCACCATGTTATAATAACACATGCAGATAGAGACAGGGGCTGACTAAGTTAATTATAATTTAACTTACCTACATCACATCATATCAACGATCGAGTTAAACCCATAAGTAGGTAGGTAACTGTTTTAAAAATCCCTGTAGTTGTTCCCAAATAGAACGTTATGGTGTCAAGAGTTCGGTTGCATCACTGCCGCTCGTCAAACAGCCGTGTTTACCTAACACACGCCCGGGATAATAAGAATCAGTTCTCAGCTAAACACAAACAGATTAACTTCCAAAAATAGATAAAGAGTGGAAGGAAAACATAGAATGTTGCTTTTAATTTAATACCGTTTGATAAAAAGACCACGAAACATAAAATCATAACTGCTCAAAATATGTATTATTTACTGCTACTTAACTGAAATGAAAGAAGTTTATCGTCTCGATCGTGTCGTCTAAACGCGGTAATTATCCAATAAACCTACATAAGCGTTAACACACGGCAGTCTTCAATGAAATAGCAATGACTGTAAAACCATGTAAAATACGCTAAACGCACGCTATTAGTTTCGAAATGAAACTAGCAATTAAAGACGCCGGTCCAAGCCGATAGCTCGCCACCTGCGCGCAGCTCGTACAATGCGCCGGCATACACGGAAGACGGAAAAAGATAATTTCTACGTAATTCACGATTTCTGAAGAAGCCGTCATCGCATATTACAAACGCCATTACCAGAACGGCGTAACCTTGCAGTCTTCGAAACGCGAGAACAAATTGGTAGGAACAGCTTAATGTGCAAGTGTCATTTGGCTCAAGATATTCATTGCTGCATTAACTTTAGAGTTTAGACGTGTCTAGTTCTGAATCACGTATAAGTGGACATTCATAATAAAAATTTAATGACGACGCAATATAAAGCAAGATCGCATCGCCATCGCCTGTGATCAGAGCGAGAGAGGAACCGCCGGCATCATTTACGGCGGCAATTCTCCAATGTAGACTAAAGACATCCTTTTCCGCGGGTACCGGTGCGCGAACTAGTCCGCGGAGCACTCGTCCCACTACAACTACGCGGAGAACGGTCTTCGGAAGTCATCACTTGCCGCTATGGGGTCAACCGCCTACAGCTCACACTGCAGAGTACACTTACTTGTAATTTTAATGCTTTAAGAAATCTGATTACGAATGATCTTGAAGGTCAGATGAAAACCGCAGACTGACGTTATTATTGATTTACAAAGAGACCACTTAATATTCATGTTTATGAGAAAACAACTTTTAACTTAGATAGTTCGTGATCGAATCGGAATGGATATAGACCATTACTAATCATAATCGATTCTGATGCTCCATTTGTAGATATATTTTTGTAAATAAAAGAACCATTTCATGCAAAACAAAGCAGCTCTCGGTAAAAAGAAAACTTAAATGGGAGGTTCAACACAGCATAAATATGAAAAATATTCCATTATAGAACATTACAAGACAATTAAATAAACACATGGCTAACGGCCACGGCATGATTTCGGGTAATCACCTCAAAAACTCGACCATAAAATAGTAAATTTCATGCTCTTTAAGCGTACTAGTTAAAGTCCCATTACATTCTAACAATTGGACCTAAACTCTTAAACTGGCAACGGTCACTCGCGAAACCAGTTTAGAATAGGCAAGCAAAAAATATTGTGTTAGGAAAGAAAAATAGTTCCATTCAGCTTAATCGTAGTTACGCAATGATCATGCTCGTAACCTTGGCAGCGGAGCGGCTGGCTGACCACATGTGAAAGTGGACTTGTATATCGCGGAACTAATACTATTTTAAGGTGACCATTAGCCATGACTAGAAATCAAGTGGCATTACGATTTGTGGATACTCACTTCCTAAGAGCTATCTCAAGTCTTCTAGACTAGATCGAATGAAGTTATGTTATAAATATAAATATCATAAATTCCGCATTCTTTAAAAATATAATTTTATGTGAACCAGGTCAACGACGACAATTTTAAATGGTCAAAGGCCACATTCACGATACACCTACATCAGAAAACCGATTAAATGTCAATTTGGCAGTAAGTATGGTGAAATTACGGGGCAGTGGGAATCTTTGACTATTTATGGTGGGTGACATAAAGAGTATTGTTGTAATTCTCAGCATCCTAAGACAAATCAGATCGCGCATATCTATTATAATAGGTATGATACTAGTAACCTTGGCACATAATCTCAACTGGTGTTTTGTGAAAGTGGGTTGCAGAGTCGGCAAATACGGAGGTCTGCGGTGAGGTCATCAGACCCGCGGCGCAGACTCATCAAACCCGCACAAATGCGGTGCAGCGTGACTCAGCGATTATAAAAATAAGTGTGACTACAGATGGATGTGTTTACAAAAGAAGTTCCTTTGTTAGCAACTTCATTAAAGGCTAGAGGTGATCGGATTAAGACTGCATGATAAAAAAACATACAATTACAAATGTATTTTTTTAACTTTTTTTTTCTACCTATGATATCGGTATATTTTATGAGACTAAGAAAAACGTAGAGAAGACATTACAAGTTCACTGAGAATAAGCACCGTTCTTACTGCGAAGATTTATAATCTCACTCCACGCTCCTACTATTATTTGTCAGGGACGTGACTTAAATACTAAATAGTCGTGAGCGTTACCCTTTTAACAATATTAGATACCTTCAAACCTAGAGCCAGTGAAATTATTTTTAATAATACGTCGACATCGAAATGTATTATTTCCACCCGATAATCTTAATGATATTTAGCAAAACCCTTCGATACAAATGTACTTTAAGTCCGTTCGATCGGATCCAAAATGCTTTAGCGGTGGTGAAAGTAAACCCGTCTGGTTCGTCGCGATTGCTCAAACCGGCGCAGGCGCAGCGCTGAGGCTGTCGCTGTGCTGCACTTCATCTTATCGACACTACCGATGTAGGTAGCTACTTCCATGTCCCCTTTTTAGATTAAATCGCTACTACATAGTACTTCTGATATGATAGCTGTTTTTTTACTTCGCAGTTCAAACTGTCAAGTTCTCAGCTGGGGTATCACTATGAATAATTTGAACTTCCAAACCAAAGCGAAATAGACTGCTCTATCGCAACTTAAATCTTGCGCGACCACAGCGATTGCCGGAATTGGCATTAAAACTAAAAACCACATTGTGTCCCTGGCGTCCTAATGATTCTAACGTTGAGGAAAAAGTAATACTACAGTAATTGCTTAAGTTTAAAATAATTTAAATACATTTTTTAAGTGAATCTTTCAAAAGTTTTGTACCTCTTTTACGTAAACTAGGCTTTAATGCAATATACTCAAATGCTAAAACTGTTTCATTATACTATAAATAACTTGACTATGTATAATACGTATCTCGGTGACACTAAACGCAACTGGTGTCTACAATCCTCCAAATTAATAGAATAACCGGGAGCGTCAATTTTGTTGCGCACTCGACGCCAGATACAGAATTGCATATTGTTACATGTACCTACATAACAATATTTACGTTGACCGAGATCCCGTCGGCATTGTGCAATCAAACATGAAGCTTTGTGCATCGTTCGCTGGCAACTGACAGGCGCGAGATGAAGTATTGTCAGATTTGTCCGTGCGTTGCGTATCGAGATCGACGCAATCGCCGGCGCACACAATAGCGCGTGTCAGCGTGGCGTTAGCATTCGACGACCCGTTACCGGTCCGAGTTAGCGACAGCCACCATATTGTTTTCAATTTAATTCACTAACAACTAACACCCATCAAAATTTCACGCACTCGACACGTGGTATGTGGATTTGAGACCTTTTTAAGGATTTATTTAATGTTAATTGCAATAGAAACAAAAGCTTACAGATTTTCCTTAAAATGATACAGGTCGTTTGCTAATTATGCATTTAATAAATGACCTTTAAATGTTTCAATGATCCACGCGAACAACAAAATCTAATTTAGAAAGAAATAATTTGATTAGGTAAGTTCATGAGAAAGCTGTGTACATAATTAACACAACCTGGTAACAATAGGTGATTGTCTTTCTTAACATTCGTTAAATTAAATATTACATAAGTTGGACTTCATTATTGAGACCTTTTCTTTGTTGAGAATTTTGTTAAAATAAATGCTTTTTTTATCTTTATTAGATAAGATAATAAATACGACTAACTTGCATGCAAACGAAAATTGGATAGATGTCATGAGACGCATATTTTTAAAAGGTGGAAACTCAGCCATTGGCTGTGTTTTAAGTGGGTGAGTTGCCACCTAAGCAATAAAAAAATATCAAAAATAGTTTCCTATGATGTATCCGTACCAAACACGAAATTCTGATCTAGCCAGCCAGATCCAGCTTCTATGTAGGCTGGTAAAAGTCACACGAGTCGTGCCGTGCGACAAACGCGTTACCTACTCGCCTAACCTTTATAGTATTACCTAGTTAAGCAAGATCGGCGAAATATAGTCCTCATTATTTTGTATTTCATGTAGGTCAGAAGATGATTTCTTAGATCACGAAGTGCAGAATAGCGTAATAATTCCGTTATAAACGTCACTAGGCTGTGATTACAAAATTGCATGCAAACGCATAGGCGAAATATTTAACGACTTCATAAGCTGTTAATTATTTCGATAATGAAACTTAATTGCAGTAATAAAAGGTATCCATTAGTGTGCATAATTATAAATTACAAAGATGTCCGGTGCGATTAATCTTTCATCGTTAAAACGTTATGAACTGAACTATTTAAACAATAGTAGAAAAATATCGTTTGCGAAGCGAACGGATTAAATAAATGCGTGGCACAGTGAGTTGAACAAACCAATAACTTGATACTATTAAAAATGTTTTGTAACGATCTATTTCATCGGCAATGCAGCCGACTCCGTCAACGCTGCGACTTAACGACGAGCCCCCGGCGCTGGCCGCTGCCCGGACCACCGGCACTACTGATAAGAAGCATGTTTACGATGCTTGGAACTGGGCCGCTTCTGTGCTATGAAAGCTTTGAAAAATAATTTAGGAACGTAGGTAGGTAACAGGTTATAAAGGGGGCAAGGCCCGGTACGTAATTAATGTGATTATAACTATACCTAGTAGGTAATTTTGTCGTCAATGACTAATTTAGGTATTTTGTATTTACCCCTAAAGTGATAAATAAGAGCTACAACAACACAAAAAAAAACCTCAGGGAAAATAAAATTTGTATGTTTGGATACGGCAAATTTATTTGAGGTTAACAGAAATTCATCATTACACGGAATTGAAACTGTGACAAATAATATTTACGTACACTGGCATTGTGCACGGGTTTATGATATGAGCATTTCAACTCGCTCCAACACAATAACTTGAGTGTCGAACCGATTTTCCTGTTCAATCATACACAAACCCATCGATGCAATACACCCAGGAAGGTCTGACCTATAAATGGTAATGCGATGAGTCGAATTTACGATATATTATTGCACCCCTGTGATTTATGGGAATGTTTTCCTTCTGAGATATCACAGTTTATTCAAACAACATTCGGTATATTATCGCGTTTATGGTCTTGTACAAAAGCGCTTGACCTTGTGCACGAGATATTTCTAGAAGCCGAAATCAGAAGAAATTTACATAATGTTACATTCTTGTCTCAATGAAGATCCAGCTGCGGTAATCGAAGTATTGCTACACATGTTCACAAAAGTCGTCAATTTAAAGAGTCAAACAAAAAATACCCGACTCGTAAAGATTTTGTTTTCGTATTTGACGCATTACCTTTCATGATAAATACCTATGTATAAACGAATCCGGCAAACCACACTGCAGCGATGCGTCATTATTCCATCATCGGAATGTTTAAACTTTACGCTAGCTTAATTAGAGGGAAGAAAACGCAAGTTAAGACCTTTCCGTATCAAGACACGTTGAATATTCAACCAGTGGTCATTCCGGTGGTGAGTCAGCGCTGCAGCGGCGGCGCGCGCGCTCCGTTATCGGTCTCGGCTATCGCTGGGACTGACGCACACCAACGTTATTCTCTCTTCTTACTTCGAATTAACTTTCACGAAATCAGTTTTTCAGAACTGAAATATCTCTAAGACAATACATATTAAAGGGATTGATTTTCCCGATGAAGGATATTATTAAAGAAGAAGAAACAAAGATATGTATATTCCCTTTAGTGGGAGGTAAAGAAAAAGTGCTGATCTCTTATAACTGTTAGGTTCGATATTATCGGAATGGAGCTTATCCCCAAACGGCCAAGTTGGAAAAGTCGATAGTATACGAGTCCGGTGAGCGGACGTAATCCTAATCCTCTCTAGCTGATAGCCGAGTGGATCGCCGCGATAACTCCGTAAAGAGAAGCCATTAGGGATGAAACGTATTTACTCGACCAGGTTTTGAGCCCTGGTTTTTCCTTGCAAGTACGTAAACCAGGTATGCGCCCGAAAAACTTGCAAGACCTTTAAAGTATTTTACTATAACGCACCCAAGCGTCTGTCAGGCTCAGACCGCGCAGAGTCTTTCAAGTATTTAGAGCCCTTTAACAAAGTAGAAGAAAATTAAAACTTAACTCTATTAGAATAAGGAACATAATCGTATAAGCTAATTCAAAAACTTTAAAACCATCAAGTATTTTTTTTTGCCAATGCCATTATAACTCTTATGTGTATGGACATAAGGTTTAATTTCAAATAAAAAACCTTGAAAGTATTTTCCTGATCTTGGCTTGGACTGGATACTTTCGTCTTTTGGCTCGCTCTAAATCAAGCAGAGTGAGTGAGATAGATAGCCCACTGTCGTGCGTGGGTTGAATTGTTTGAGGTTGGCATTTAGTTGCACTTCTTGCTAACAGATGTCGTTGCTTTTTATAGTAAGTTTTAAATGTGTAACTCGCGGTGACGAGATTTTTTTCTGTTTATAGACGTTCCGCCGAGACACATTGCCAAAATTTTCAATCAAAATAAAACATATTTATATAAAAATGTAGTGTATGTATGTATAGTGAAAAACAGAAAAAACAACAAAAAAGTTAAGGTTTCTTATTGAGTAAATCAGTAAATCGGTTCGCGGGCGAACATAGTTTCAAAACTTTAAAGGAATTTTTACTTGCGTACTTTTAAAGTATTTTACTTGCATACTTTGAAAGTTTTTACTCGCTGGTATGGTCTGCATGCGATTACGGGCGTTATGGTAACGTCATAAAGTCAGTTTTCCTATGCACTTAGAAAAAACTTGGAAGTATTTCAAAACCTGGTTTTCGTACTTGGTATTTGTTGGCTGGCGTACCAAGGCGCCCTGGTACGGGATTTTACAAGTACGACTCATGCCTAGAAGCCATGTGTCTGTAATGCGATCACATCGCACGAGCCATACCACCGAATACGCTCTAATTGTCTAAGAGGATGAAGAATTATCTGATTACCATGTTTCTTAGTCTTATTTAATATGGCGAGTAAGAAGACTGTCAGGACCTCTAGTTTTGATTGACTACTTAACAACTTACTACTTCACCAACACCTCTGCTATTATCATAGTGGTATTTTAAACTATGTTCAACTCCTCAAATTCAACTAGACTTACAAGCACGTCTTCCGAGTTACAAATTACAAGCGGAGGTCATGTATGTCTTATTTAAGAGCCCCATAACTATTGTTAATACCCGCATCCTTTGTATCGCGGGCATCGCGACGATAAGATAAACGATCTCTCCGGCGAACAATGCGCGTCTCGCTTTGGAAGACGCCCCCGGCCTCCGCCCCAGACGGGACGCGGGCACAATGAGCACGGGACACGGGAACAATACCAACTGGAGCGAATACACGCGACGATGCCGCCGCCGCCGCTGACATCGAGATATCTGTCCGAACACGTCGCAGGGCTGTACTAGCATCGAAATATTTGAAGAAACTTATTCCTTACACACATTGTTTCTGCAAATAAAAGTAACGCTACTTCGAACTTTTGATTTACCTATTGTAGATTGGCTTACGGATTCCTTAATGCTTAAGGATTCTGAGAGGGAGTGTCTTTTGAGATATCCTACTTTATCCTACTTAAGGCGAAAGTTTGTATGTGTGGATGTATGGATGTTTGTTACTCTTTCACGTAAAAACTACTGAATGGATTTGAATGAAACTTTACCACAATAAAGCTTATACATCAGAATAACACATAGGATATTGGAAATCGAAATCCACGAGGACGGAGTCGCGGGCGGCCGCTAGTTTTTGATAAACCTATCGTTACATTTTCGTTTTATACATAGTTTAACGACATAGCCACCTAACAGTACATTGGGAAATCTGTTCTACTAAATGATTCCCCTGGCGCTTTAACAAAACGTCATCGAGAGGCTAGATATACAATTGGTATCTGACTGCTATCAGTATTTGTCATCAGATGTGCAACAGGAGCCTGTCCAAGCCCTACGGAGGGCAGGTCCGAGGCACGCAGCGCAGGTCGACGGCCGCGCGACACGCGCCTCGCGCTCCACAGCACAAATAAACAATCCCTGTCTTCATCAACTTACACGACAGCAGACCAACCCGACTAGACAGTAGTTCATCATATTCTCATATTCATTAAATTAGAACAGGAGCTCTTTATTAAACATGACCCATCTTTTAGAACCAAGCTGAACATAAAAACGCGGGTTTATTTATCTTCTTAAATGATCTGGTCTACGATACCAACTAGGTGCTCGCCATAAATCAAGATATGGTAAGCTTGTATCGATAAGTCAGTGGCTAAAGCCTTGTAATTGCTACCGGTCATTCACAATGTTTAAGTTTTAATGGGTAAATACCTATGCACAACTGGACGCTCTTCTGTAACGAAGAAGTTATTGCAATTATAATTAACATTCTTCCGATTCTCTAAAGCATTGTAGCAATTTTACAATGTTTCCAGTTATTTCTTTTGAAATTCGATTGACAAGGACATTTTAAGTAACGAGTTTTGACAGCAACCTTGCGTTGAGCATCCCACCATAAAAATAATAATATATTTTCTGGTGTGTTGTCTTGAGCAAGACAAGAGCATACAGCGAGCGCAGTGCTAGCTTGTGGTGCACTCAATATGGCGCCGGATTAATTGCCGGCATTTTCCCACAGCAGCCGTTACACCATGGGAGCTGATTTAATTAACACTAACTACCCACTGCTTATTTGCAAAATAATCTTTCGCATGGGGTATTAGAGTTCGTGTTTTGCGTCCGAATTGAGCAAATTAACAAAGAAAGAAACATGACCGTCGAGTGAGCTAAAGTCCTCTTGGAAATACATATACCTAATTATCGGAAATCGAGATTGTTTATTTATTTGTTTGTTCCGCTTTCACGCCGTACCTACTGAACCGATTGCTTTGAAATTTTGCAGACGTAAAGTTAGAAATCTGGATTAAATAATAGGGTACTTTTTATCCCGGAAAAACTGATATTCCCGAGGGTAAACATAATTATATTGTTGGTTGGTCGGAAAGCTTGTATTAAATAAATCCATAGGATGAATTGATTTAAATAAGTAAGTAAACGCAATGGATACTGATGGCTGCAAACCGCACGCGACCGCAGAGCGCGAGCGCACCCTCCCGCGCGGGGCAAGTTTTTGTTCCCCGCGTGAATGACAGCGGCGCAGGCGAGGCGCCGGATGTACAGAAATAATACCTCTTGCTGCAGTGCTACTCAATGCCACTCGCGGACAAGACCAGATAACGACACTCTTTTTACTATTTCATGGTAGGAAGGCCTGTGGAGTTTGTATTATTTTTATGTCTTACTAGAGAAACTTTCTAATCATTCGTGATTTGTTATGATGACAAATACCTAGTAGTTTAATGCTGGCATGAAATTAAAAATATTGACATGGAAAATATGTTCCTTCACAGTAAGTAGGTATAGCAATAATAATATGTGGATTAGCTGTTATTTAGAAATGTTTTTCCGACAAGCAAAACAATCACGCTGATAGTTTTGTTACAAACAGTTAACTGAACATATAAATTTCAAGATATTCAAATCCTATTGTTGTCGGGCTCATATTTGCACATTTTGTTAAATAATATTGATGTATGGAAAACAAAACAATTAGGAGTTGTTTAGTAGGCACTGTGAAGTGAAGCCAAATGACTTAATAACTAATGAACACATGTAGATTTAATTCTACCAGAATAGTAAATGAATGTAGGTACTGTTCCAAATTTAACAGGAGTAAAATCATGAACTTAGTTAAAATATAGAAAATGTATATGCCTACAACAACAATGACAGAAACTGACTAACTTCTTGCATTAAAAATATCAGATATCAAAACCCATAAATAACACGGTGATCCTCTCCTTTGATCTCCCAATCAAAATGAAATGAAAAAAATTACCTATATTGAAAATGCTGACAACATTCTCTAACTTTATTGCATTCAGTGCAGAGAAGAATAGCTGATCAGAGATAGTGTTACCGCAGGGTGCATTGTTACGGTTGTTTAGAGGCAAACTTGCCGCACCATTGTGGATGGCCCATTGTATGGAAATGTTACATACTAGGAATCTGAAAACTGACACTCTACGGACACTGGTATCTGCTTGCACCAAGAGCAAAGATGCCTAGTTTGTGTATTTAAAGACATTGACTTGTTCACATAGAATTAATTACAGAGCTTTTTATATTTATAGACAAATACCTATTAAAATGATGTCCATTTCATTTTTATTTTTATTTTTTTTATAGAAAGACAATCAGGATGACCTTACTCCACCTGGTGGTAAGCCGAAGTAAGGTCCAGGTTTTTCTGATAGGTAGGTCCACAACCTAATTCCTGCAGGTCCTTTCCACCTCCGGACTAGCAGACGCACGGCGGGATACCATCCTTACATTGTCGACATACCTCCTGCTCGAACGAAGCGATTCGCCTCCTCCTTCATTATACGAACCGCCAAAGAATGGAATTCCTTGCCGGCCTCTGTTTTTCCTGAAAATTATGATCTTGGTGCTTTCAAGGCCAGAGTAAATAGGTTATTCATAAGTGGGTATGCTCCACCCTCGACCGCATTATCACTTTCCATCAGGTGAGATCGCGGTCAAATACCCACTTATTCTTAATAAAAAAAAAAAAAAAGGTATTATTTCATTTTGGTAAAATACAGCAATACTTATCAAAAACAAACAAGCATGCATTATCAAATGGTCATGATGCGTCCAATCAATCTCTAATGTCCATAAAAGCTTTAAGATTAACCATGGTGTATTCATAATACCTTTATTAGTAACCAACAATAATTGTTTGTGGTATGTATGAGGTTGCTATGGATTACCTACATTCACAGTAAATCAAACTTAGTAGAAAACCTACCTATATGATATATTTCGAAGAAAATTTACTTTATCAGTATTTATGGGAGGAAGACAGATTGGTTTAGAGCAGTGGTTCTTAACCTTTTAGGCATGGATGACCATTTTGCTAAATTTTAGACTTTACAGGGACCATCGAAATGGTTTATTGATATTATACGGTACTTGAATGAAAATAAGGGTTGTTAGGCGTCCCTTACTTATAATCGTTTCGTGGAATGGAACTAGGGACCACAAGTAGTCCACGGACCACAGGTTAAGAATCACTGGTTTAGAGGACTAAGCTAGAGAAAGCTTAAGAGTGAATAGAAGACTCACCTTCAGGGTAGGCCTGCTTGCTGGCGATGAAGTCGATGACGAGGTGCGAGGAGTTGTAGAGCGTGCCCATGGCGCGCATGTCGAACTCCACGCTGGCGACGTACGTCACGTTGATGACGGGCTCCGAGTAGTTGACCGTGGCCATCTCCATCACGCCCGACATCTCCGAGCGCAGGTTGCGGCTGATGTTGCTGAGGAAGGACTCGCCCGCCGCGCCCGACGCCGCCAGCGCCAGCGCCAGGCCCAGCCAGCGCGCCGGGGACGCCGCTCTCGCCCCGGGACCCATCGCGCACTCCGCACTGCGAGCCGCTCAGGCCGCGAGCCGCATTACGAACTTGACCGACTCCCGACCGAATGATCCCCTGCACTCGCACACTATTTATAATTTCAAACGCGGGTAAACTATTTGTTTGCAAAACAAACGCCGAGATACCCGTTTACTAAACATAAACACTTGCGAATCAGGTCGATATCGACTCCACTGAACGCGACGGAATTGATCGACGAGTAGGTTATGCTATTTATCTTACACTTAATCAGTAAACTTCACTTATCCTATTTGTGTTTTCAGTCAACAATTACATGATCTACTAAAAAACTCTTTGTTACAAAAATAATACGGCGACGAGTCGCCATCCACCGACCGAACCCGAATGTGAATGATTGATTCTAAAACTTTGTATGTCAACGACCGGTCTGCTGCCCCACCTTCGTTCCGTTCAATGTTGCCGCGTTATTCTCTACTTACCCGGTTAGTTGGAAACAAAACATAAAAAAGCTTAAGTTCAGTTTAGTTTTCTTATGTACTTTGAAATAAATAATAAATTTAATCAAATCGATAAATTGATTCATCGTAAGCAGTAGAAATCAAATTTATTAAAATAAATACATACTAAATATTTTCTTTTTATTAGAGATTTTGAAATAAAAGTCTACAGCAAACTCTTAAGTTATTAAGATGAAACCTTAACCCATATAGCCCAGCCGTGCCCAAATGGGAACGCCTAAAGAAATACCCACATTTTTTTATTATTAAAATTTTTATGATTTTTTATTATGAAAACGTATTAAGTATGAAACTGGACATTTTATTATTATACAAAAAGTAAAAAAAATATTCAGATTTAGATTTTAGCGGTCATTTTGTAGGGGGGTTTTAAGGATAAGAGATAACCAAAAGTACGTAATTTTTATTAGTAACTTTTTCTTCATAACCCTTTTATATTTTTTCAAAAATAACATAAATATAGTGTGAACTTTTTGTGGAAAATAAATCACAATAATGAATTGAGTATTGATAACTGTAGAAGTGATTTTACACTGGTGTCCCCATTTGAGGTCGGTGGGCACATGAGAGGTTAAAAATTCCTGTTTTTGTTACCATATAAGTCTGTATAAAAATGACAATAACAACATTTACCAGTACAAATATGTACTGCTATCTTGAAAAAGGATCGTTTTTGTGATATGATTGACGATGATGATCCATCGAGGCATTCAGATACTCTTTCTCCAAAGCCTAGGCATAATTACAGACGAAAAATATGGGGATGAGGATAATATACATAGCAGTGCAGCTCCACGAGACATACCAGAAATAATCTATGTATTTATGAAATAAATGATCATGAATAGGATAGTAGGTATCGAAACGCTTGCCGAAAATAAGTGACTCGGAACTTATGTTCAAGGGTAGGTATTGCAGCCGTAAGAGGGAGCCCTTGACACAATGTCGTCTACTTCCAGGTGGATAGTGCCTGTTGCACGACAGCCAACAGGTTCTTAGTTGGTTACAGTCGGTGAAGGTAGAACCTAAAATTTATTCGTCAGTTGTAGTAACAGAGATGAAGTACAAAATCCTTGCTGATCTCAACCAAGGTTCCGACAAAAGTCAATCAATCACTACTATAACTAGGGAATAGTGTCTGAACTACGAATTCAAACTACGAGATCGTTTTGCCTCTCAGAAAAGGCTGAAGCGCTGTGAAGGAGAATCAAGTTGACATTTGTGGGATACCAGCATCTTTTACAAAAACAAAACAAGGGGATGGGCTGTGTTTATCAAGCACACCTAGTCCATTTCTAAATATCCGCTATACTTTGAAAAATTGTGATGGGTATTATTGGATTCGGCAGTTGAAAGTGCATGGCAGAGTGATGGTGGCCTGGTTGAGCGATGGTGGCCTTGTGGTACGGACGGCGCCTCACATACGTGAGGTCCGCGGTTCGATTCTGGGCCCACACCTCTGGATTTTTCGATATCTATGTGTGGATGTGTGCCATTAGCTCGGCGGTGAGGGAAATCACCGTAAGGAAACCTGCACATTCAGTGATTTCTGACTTTAGTTCAGTAAGAGCAGAACGTGTTACCATGATCCAATCTGTCTGGTTCCCCTCTATGGGTTACGATACGAAGGTGGCAGTCGCTTCACTGTAATAACCAGACTTGCCCAATCCTGGATCATGGTCAAAGCGGACCCCGCATAGAAACGGGATAAACGCTAGGAAGAAGAAGAGAAGAGAGAAGTTGAAAGTGCATGGCACCTTCACAATCTGACCGAAGTAAGCTTCGTTACTTTGACAGGATTGAGGATGATTAGCATCAATATCATCATTACATATCTCATTATTTGAGACATAGAGAGGGTGACTTTTTGCGTCCACAGCTTCTGTAGAGCCAAGATTTCAGCATGACAATAAAGGTCACTTACCACAAAAACATTTCCAACACCTGCAATGTTTAAGATGTCACAAAGTAGCTCATTGGCAATGCAGAAAGTGCATACATACTTTAAGAAATGTAAGAGGATGCTTTGAAAAAAATCACCCCGTATGAGCCCAGCGTCCCCATTTGAGCACGGGCGTTTTTTTCCAAGAAAAAATTTTTTTTTTCAGATTTTTTTTATGTTTTTCTAATAACAGTAGTTGTTTCAACCACCTAATAAAGAAATTTCTGAAATTCCACCGCTAGGTTCCTCATGGGTCCAAATGGGTTAATAAATAAAATTTTTTTGCTTATGTTTTTCTTTCATTATTAGAAAAAGGCAATTTAAACGATTATGATTGTTTTAAATATCATTACTAAATAAAATGTAACTTATTAACAAAATAATATTTATAAATAATAATTAACAATATATTTCCATATATATTATGGAAAATTCATGTGCATGCAAGCAAGGTTAAGTAAATTAAATAGTTTTTTCTTGTTTCTAAGACTTGCTTGTACTTGCTTAATAAGGAACAAAAAATAATAATTTGGCAACTCAAATAGTGTAATGATCGGAATGAATGGGTCTCGATGGCCATTCATGCACAATTCTTGTCGTGCAACTCATTCCTTTCGTAATGTCATCCGAGATTTGGTATAACTTTAAGAGATGGCGTTGGAAATCATACAAACAGGGGTTTGCTAATGTCGCTCAAACCAAGGATTATGTTAACACTAGCGGCCGCCCGCGACTCCGTCCGCGTGGATTTCTTTTTTTCGAAATAAAAAGTAGCCTATGTTCTGTCTCAGGGTCTAAAGATTGTCTGTACCAAATTTCATCAAAATCGGTTGCGAGGTTTAAGCGGGAAAGCGTAATAGACAGACAGACAGACAGACAGACGGAGTTACTTTCGCATTTATAATATTAGTTGGGATTAACAAGGTCTAGGAATGTTGGAAGAGAAATTAAGATAGAAATAAGGAAATATCACAGTTTAATTTTTTATTACTTATTTACACATATAATCAGTTTAGTCCTTATACCATAAACTAGTTTACATATAAACTATGGATATTGAAACACAACTCCATTTGATATTATAAATGTAATATGGACTAGATCAGGCATCGGTCGATAACAGGTTACTTAATCAATAAATTAAATAGGGCACTATTGTAAATTAAATCAAGTCCGCCTGTCTTTGGACTACGACACGTCAAGATGTGTCATCAGTTTTCTGAGACTACCGAATTGATATGGCCAAGGTAGGCTACTCCTCCACATAATAATCAACTTTTCTCTCATACTAAAGTAAGGGTGGGAGGTACAGGGAGTAAGGGACGGAGGGCGCTCCTCGACCCCCGGGCGCGCCGGCAAAACCAACGAAACCGGTGTCTTTACAATTCAGGAGGAAATTAGCACCAACCGGCGGCCTCAGTTTTGTCTATGAAGTCGCCCAGGGGGCCACCTCGGGCGGACAAAATGCAGCTGATTCGTAATTCGGTTTCAGGAGTTCAACACGGGCCCGGGGAGGTCAGACGTCCTCGTGCGGCGCGGCGAGCAGCGCGGCGGCCTCGGGCGCGGGCTGGTCGGCAGCGCGCAGGGCGGCGAGCGCGTCCCGCGGCGTGCGCGCGTGCAGCGCGGCCGTGCGCACGCGCCGCAGCCGCCGCAGCCGCCGCGCCGCCGCGTCCGACGCGTTGAACGCCGCCACCGCCTGCCCGCCCTCCTGCAGCTTCTCCGCCAGCCGCTCCAACGCCTGGGACAACAAATTATTGAAGCAATACTATGAGAACCAGCCGCCCCGGGGCACGGGAACCGTTGTCCTCATTCATAGGAAGCGGGGAAAATAATCAAGTCCTCCTCCTGGCGTTTATCCCGTTTCAGTGCAGGGTCCACTTTGTCCATGATCCAGGATTTGGTGAGTCCGGTTACGACAGTAAAGCGACTGCCCTCAGACTTTCGTGACCCCTCGAGGGGAACCAAACGGATTGGATCATGGTTCCATTCAGATCTAACTGAACTAAAGTCAGAAGCTATCTGAATTTGCAGGTTTCGTCGCGGTGTTTTCCCTCCCCGCCGAGCTAGTGGCACAAAAATGCCGCAGGGCGGCGGGTGTGTACCTGCTCGGCGGCGGTGTCGAGCAGCGCGACGGCGGCGCAGTCGAGCAGCAGCGGCGCGGGCGCGTGCGCGGCGGCGGCGGCGGCGCGCCCCACGCAGCGCTCCGCCTGCAGGTACACCAGCCCCAGCGACACCGACCACACCACAGCCGGCCCGTGCTCCGTCTGGAAACACACAAGTTAGTAGTTAGTTTGACGTGTGGTCATTTATTATGCTTTCAAGAGAGTGTGGCGACACCTATCTACATCGCCATAAAGGAGTAGTTCCAATATATCTCAACAGATGGCGCTGACACGGCAAAGCGATAATAGCCATACAAACCTACATCGCGCTAGCAGAGTTTCCGCCGCAACTTAGCATATATACGACTGCACCAACAAAGATACGAATTGCATTTTGTGTGTACCTCAAGGGCCAAATTTAGCACCCCTATTATTCCTTCTCGACAATTTAATACGGAATAATATGCAAAGTTTAAAGTTTACCGTACCATAATATACAATTTGTGAAATATATGTTCCACCAAACCTGACCTATATGTCAGTACATTTTAAATAATGTATGTAAAGTGACTGTCTCGAGTCATTTCTGTTACAAGTTGTCGTTGCTTACCTTGACGAGGCTGAGGTGCACCTGCGGCGTCATGAGCGCGTAGACGAGCAGCGCCAGGTCGGCCAGCACGCCGGCCAGGATGCCCAGCTCCACGGTGGCGAGCACGCTCACCACGAACGTCACGACCAGCACCGCCAGCTCGCGCTTGCTCTGCCGCCACAGCCGGAACACGGTCTGGTAGTCGATCTGCACATGCACAGCGGCACTTATTTATACATTTATTAAATTGTTGTTATAGTTTATTCATTCAATTTTTAATATCAACTTGAGTTCAAATAAAGATTAATAACCTAAGCTTAAATAATAGCAAAGTTCTGCAGTAGTGTAATTGCTATGATCAAAGCGTCAGGATTCAACAAGCCAAGCATTTTTTTTTATGTCAGAGGCGTCAAACGAGCTAGCGGGTCGCCTGATGGTGAGCAATCATCTCCGCCCATGGACATCCGCGACACCAGAGGTATCGTTGATGTGTTGCCGGCCTTAACCCCATACCCTCCCCAACTGAGCTCTGGCAACCTTACTCACCAGCAGAAACAAAGCACAACAGTTACGAAGTGCTACTTCACTGCGGTCTTCTGTAAGGTGGAGGTACTTCCCCAGACGAGCGGCTCATTCGAGTGGAATTTCCACAAAGCTCTACCTCTCTTGCATAACATTATATTAGATGTTACAAAAATGAAGTTTTAACAAAAAAATATAAATGCACAATACATAATAACTTTCATATGTATGAAAACACTTCCTAACTTCATATTATTTTCACCCCTACTGATGCAAAATATTGTAGGTAGTCGTATTTACCATAAATATAACTGCGCAGATGAGTACAGCGGAAAGGCACGCCTTAGGGATGTAGTAGAAATACTGCGTCATAAAGATTAGGGCCAACAGCGTAATTATGCCTGCAAAAAACAAAATAGAGCATTACAAACAGTATTTGCTAAAGCAGTATAAGTAATCGCTATCAATTCAGTTCGATCTGAGTAGATAGGCTTGAACTTTTGTAGGTAATCTGGACTTTTTCATTGCAAATCGAAAGTGCCGAAGATGTGTAATTCAGTATTCTAGTAAAATTTTCGAGTCACTATTTTTCTCGGCTCACAACTTATCCAGAGTCGCTAAATTTGTCAAACCACAAATTTTCCTGACTCACCAAATTCCCGAGACCCAAATTTTCTCGAATTAGTAATTTGTCCGACACACTTATTTTCCCAAGTGGCATAAGTTAACAAAAAGGAATACTATCGTTGCGTGTGCTTGCGTTTACGAGTATCAGTGCGTGCGTGTGCGTGTATACGGACCGGCGTAGAGGCCGGCGGCGGGCGTGCGCACGCCGGACGAGTGCGCGACGGCGGAGCGCGTGAAGGCGCCCGTCGTGGGCATGGAGTGGAACAGCGCGCCCACCATGTTGCACAGCCCCAGCGTCACCATCTCCTGCGTCGCGTCCACGGGCGCGCCCCCACCTGTCCAATCAATCATATCATCACATCATCACATCTGAACACATGGAAACTTTTAAAAACTCTATACTAAGAGAAGGAGAGCTTTATGGAACTTCCACTCGAATGAGTCGCTCTTCTGGGGAAGTACCTCCACCTTACCGAAGACCACAGTGAAGAAGCACTTCGTAACTGTTGTGCTATGTTTCTGCTGGTGAGTAAGGTCGCACGAGCTAAGTTGGGGAGGGTGTAGGTTTTTTTAAGGCAGACAACGCATCTGCGACCCTTGTACGGTTATAATGTCTATTGGTAGCGGTGATATCTTACCATCAGGTGATCCGTTTGTTAATGTTCATTCGCCTCCCTATCACATAAAATAATAAACCAAAGACCTTAACTTGAGACCTGAACGAAGGTTCTAAAATTACTCCAGGCAAGAGCACAAGGCTAGCACCTAATTAGTTTAACACATGTTTGTCTCACTGAATGCCTTCGCGATGGCGATGTTGGCGACGACCATGACGACGGGCATCATGAGCAGCGTGGGCGCGAGGCGGCGCGCCATCTCCGGGAACGCGATCGTCTCGTTGCCGACGCGCGCGCTGAACGGCGGCAGCGACACCGCCGGCAGGCCCGGCTCCACGCGACCTACACACCAAAGCTCTTTTAGAAGATTAAAGCGTACTGGGACTTTCACTCGAAGGAGATGTTCTTCGGGAGGAGTACCTTACGGAAGACGGCAAAGAAGAAGCACTTCTTGACTGGTGGGCTGTGTGTCTAATGGTGAGTAGGGATTGTGAGGTTTCCCGAGTTCAGTTGATCAGAATGCAGGGTATCAAACGCAACCTAAGCGTCTGAAACTCTTTTGGAGCTATGGATTACCACAGGCGGATTACTTAGAATGCTCGTTTTCATCACTCTTACATAGTTTCTTAAAACATTCATTAGATTGCGATTTTAAAAAAAATCGCTAGATGGCAATACGTAAGCGTGAGGTCTAACTGCTATGTCATTGGTGAATTTTGACATATCTGTCAATATCATGTCAAAATTCACCAATGACATAGGCCCTACACCTACCTTCTGACATCTAGCGGATTTTTCGTTTGCGAAAACCCTCATTCAATCTTGAACAAGGGGCGAGTGGTGCGTTATTTTGAAATGTCGCCCAAAGAGTAGTCTGAATGGAGTAATAAAGAAAACGGAGAGCTGTGTGACCTGAGAGCTTGAAAAGCGGTCCGTCGGGGCGGTGCGTGCAGTAGGCGAGCAGCGCGGCGGCCAGCACCACCAGCGCGTTGCGCCCGATGCTCAGCAGCCACAGCGCCTTGCGTAAGCGCGGCCCGCCAACCTTCACGTCCTTCAGCCGCTGCCAATGGAACAACGACGCTACTGTTAGACAACTCGTGACATTCCGACGCCTAGTGCTGGAGAATTCCGCAGCACATATGTGTCCGTGACTCGTGGAGATGATCCCCCGAGACTAGCACCTCTGAAATTCTGAATAATGCAAGGAGAAAAAAAAGTGCAAAGAAAAACCGAAAGAAAAAAATAAAGAATCTTTCGAGACAAAGAAAGAGACGAACTTCTTAGCTATCCATGGATTCTCCGTGCGGGTGCCGGGTCCATCGCGTGGAACAGAGAGGAATGTCAGTCGGCGCCTGGGACTTTCGACCCAGCGTGTAGGTTTAAGGGGCCCCTTTATAGTATACTAACGATCACCTTCACCGATGACATTCCTCTCCCTTCCCAACCATATTCGGTATGAGCCGAGTAAAGCGGCTTTAGTTGCTCTTTCCAGTAACGAGCTAATATTAGATCTTGGTAATCCTAAGTCCTTCAGTAGGTTGTAGAGAGATTTCGCTGGTATACCTCTCGCACCCACTTCCACAGCATACAACCGTGCTATATAACCATTTTTACTCATCTCGTTGGTTAGGTCATAATACTTATTTGTTTTAAACGCGTGATCTTTGGGAATGTTTGTCTCCCATGGAACAGTAAGTTCCACCAACAGTACGCGCTTAAGTTTTCTAGAATAAACGAAAAGGTCTGGTCTAGACGACGATAACACAATGTCTTCTGGAATAGTGTAGTGCTTTTCATACGTGTCCATCATGATCTTCCAATCTGGAGCTACACTAACAATGGAGTAAGGTTTGACTTTGGACTTCTTGGTAGATCCTTCCTTGACGAAGTTGATGTTCTTTGTATTCGTCGTCAAACCTTTTGCTGCTCTTGCTATTGAAAGGCTCACCGCTTCACGTATGATCTGCAACACTCCGCAATGGCGGCGAGAGTAGTGACCTCTGTCTAGGAGTACTCTGCATCCCACCAACAAATGCCTCGCGGTACCTACGGCCTCGCCACAGAGTAAACATGTTTTGTCTACTGCCATTCCCCACCTTACAAGGTTGCTCTGATCGATATGAATTAATACATAATGAAAGTAAATCAGTAGGTATCTGCGGTCTTTAATCACAATTGTTTTTATTATGTTATTAAGACGTTCCCAAGAATTGGAATAACCATTTTAACTAGCCTGATAATAAATAATGGAACCAATAAACAAATCATAAAAGTTTTATTGTATTTCTGTTGTAAAATCATGGCTCTTACTGTGATTGCATCTGTGGCCTGATTATGTATAATATAACAATATAAACAATGTCAAGATCAATTTTCCTTATTTGTCTGAGAGAAACAAAAGGTATATCTAATCTAACTGATAAACGTGTATGATCCACTGAGTAGCTGTGATTGTGTTTGCGCATCATCGTGCGGTGTCAAGGCGTCAAGGATTGCCTCATGACACTGGCGAGAAATGCAAAAGATAACACATTGGTAATTACGACTATCACTTAGGCGCCATCGGACCCACACGTCATTAGATAAACCTACATACCTAAGATTGATTACTCTCACTATTAAGAAGTTTACGAGGAAAAAATAATTAACATCGTCACGATCGGAGGAAAACAAGTTAATGTTAATACTTCAGATCAGAAAAGATGTCCGCTAATCTTAATTTACTAATTAGGTAAACCTCAAGCACCATTTTATGATCTTCTCTTTGAAATGTAAAGATTTTAGTAGTATTGTTGTACTGCTTGATTGAGAAATCCGCAATATTGCCGCCGGCATATTTTATGTTGGTTTCATACGTTGTCATATGGACTCGCCCGCCACGCACGGGCGTCGATTTGTGGCTGGAGCGTGTGGCCCGGGGGCGGGAACGCTAAAAGGTGGATTCATTCATAAAATGAGAAGAGGAAGCAAGCCGACAGAGGCACATACCCGCAGCAGCAGCAGCGTGGCGGCGCAGCCGAGCGAGAGCAGCGCGTCGGGCGCGCGCACGTCCCGCCAGTGCGCCGCGAGCTGGCGCGCCGTGCCCAGCGCCGAGCCCGCCGCGCCCGCCAGCCCCGGCGCCATCACCAGCGCCGTCGCTACAGAGGCACGTACCCGCAGCAGCAGCAGCGTGGCGGCGCAGGCGAGCGAGAGCAGCGCGTCGGGCGCGCGCACGTCCCGCCAGTGCGCCGCGAGCTGGCGCGCCGTGCCCAGCGCCGAGCCCGCCGCGCCCGCCAGCCCCAGCGCGCCGCGCAGCTGCGCCGCCGCGATCACCACCGCCGTCGCCGACGTGAACCCGCTCGTCACCGACCCCGAGATCAGCTCCACCAGGAAACCTGCCCACGGTCACCAGCATCGTTATCAATCTGCCGCACTTCCCTGCTTGATGAAAGCCTCACTCAATTGGGGGATATATACCCGTTTGCTAGGAGACTATGGCTACTCAAAGTGAATGTCAATTAAATATTAAAAAGTGTCCCTGTTAAAATAACTAAAACTGAATAAATATGTTGTCGAGTTTTTCCTTTCAACATACCCCACCATAAGAGGTACTTAAAAGGGTGCAAGGATTCTCCCGATATAATTTTCTGACATACTCGAATAACTTCAAAAATCCCCGCTTGGGCTCCCCTATTACCGTATAATATTTACTATTAGGGAAAAGATGCCAAAAAAACCCACCATTTTCCCCTAGTCGGGGAGAGCATTCGGGGGATCAAGGAATAGACCTTTTCTTTCCTGCATGTCGTATGTAGTGAAGTAAATATGTGTGTGTGTGCGTGCGTTACCCAGCCGCAGCGCGCCCATGAGCAGCACGACGGCGCCGGCGAGGAAGGTCAGCAGCAGCACGAACTCCACGGGCAGGCCGCGGCACGCCTGCAGCGTCAGCAGCGCCATCAGGCTCGTCGGCCCGATGCTAACCTCCTTCACCGTGCCCAGGAACACGTACAGGATCGTGCCTGACAATACACATACACTCATTCACATTATGCAGTAAGTATCTAAAGTATAGTAGCCACCTATTATTGTACCATTGTTGGGCAAATGCCTTCATCATTTCAAGTCATGTTTTGGTTACAAAGATTAGAAGGGTTATGCAGTAATTGTGTGTGCAAAATCTGTCCAGCAAGATTTCAACGTTTAAAACTCGTCTATCACAATGACATACCTCAATATATTTTTTTATAATATAATTGTGAGTTTACTTACAGTAATGATTGCTTTTCGTAATGCAGTAATGGAGATTTAAAACTTACAGGGACTTCATTCCAAATGTATACCTTGTCCGAACAAGTACGTGAGCTTGAGCTTGTCATCCTGTGCTGTTGGTCTTCGAATAACTAATAATGCAGTAATACTTATTTCTTTTAACCCTACATTATATTAGGTAGTTCATATATTTTACGTTACTACACCGTACACCCGCAGCATGCCATACCCACGTCAATGGAGTAGACTAGTATTGTTTAAGCGTCCTTTTTACATAATGAGAATTAGCTACGGACTATTGTGATGTTTCCTATCTATCACGTTTTTAAAGGCATGCTTCTGTGCATTAGTTTTGAATGAAAAATATTTCTGTTATTGTTTTACAAGATAATACGAAGTGTTTATACTAGTAACACATAGTCGTTTCTAATTGGTGTTTCATACATAATGTAAATCGTGAGATGTTGTGTCTCGTAGATACTTGTGTCTTATAACGGCGGCGCGGGGAGGTACGGTGAGGCATGGTGAGGCTGGACAGGAGCAAGACTCACCGACGAAGGCGGAGTAGAGGCCGTAGTGCACGGGCAGGTCGGCGAGCGCGGCGTAGGCGATGCTCTGCGGCACGAGCGTGAGGCCGAGCGTGACGCCCGCCACCAGGTCGCCCAGCGCGGCCAGGCGCGAGTAGCGCGGCGCCCACGCCAGCACCGGCAGCCGCCGCCGCGCCAGCCGCGCCCAGCGGCTCGACCCCTTGTCGCCGCCGCCGCCGGGCGAGCCCGCCTTCAGGGGGAGGCACTGATCTTCCTCCATTTATATGGAGCCGGAGTTCAAATTACAATTGAATTTGTGGTATCAGAATTAGTAGCGGTAGAGTCGAGCGATTGAAGAAGGCCAGCTGAGAAACTATCGTCCCTGTAATTTTAGTGCGATCGCTAGCTGGGCAACGGGTCCTAGTCTGGACTTCGGACGTGACAGCGCGGTGTCAAAGATATTTCTGAGAAGGACTAATGTACTTCCTCATCGGAGAAGACCGTGTGTGGCGCGGCGTGCGCTCGCACTGGCCGCGGCGGCGTCCGGCGCGGTTACTTGAGGCGCTATTGCCCGCGAGCAAACAACGCCTCCGCCGCGAGCTCATTAATGCCGCGCCCGCAGCGCCCGCCCAACACCGACGAACGCAACTCCGTAACACTATGTATTATCTACTTCAATCATGCGTAATATTATTAGTACTATAAATATATAATACTATTACTAATAAGTAGGCCAAGTGCACATTTTCTGGTGGCAAAACAACCATCATCATCATCATCATCCTAGCGTTTGTCCCGGTCGCATCCTCGGCCGTTGCCTCGGAGTCCAGGGTCCGCTTTCCTGCTGCACCTACTCCACTTCGCACGGTCTTGGGCATCCAGGGTGGAAAGACCATTGGCACGCATGTCATCTTCAACGACGCCAAGCCAGCACTTCTTGGGCCTGCCCCGTCTTCCGGGACCCGGCGGTGGTGGCATGGTGAGACATTTGTTTCCCACGTAGCTGGCCGGTTTCCGTAAAACATGGCCGTACCAACGTAGGCGACACTCCTGCAGTTTATCTGCAATATCACGGACACGAAGGCTACCCCGGATGCGTGAGTTCTTAATGCGGTCTTTCCGCGTCACTCCACACATCCAGCGCAGCATCTTCATCTCCGTGACACGCAGCATCTGCTTGTGTCGCTCAAGTACAGGCCACGTTTCACTACCGTACAAAAGGACCGGCCTAATGATGGTCTTATAGACCTGTCCCTTCAACTTAACCGGCATTTTGGGGTCACAAATGACACCAGTCACCTCACGCCACTTGGCCCAGGCTGCTGAAATGCGGGCTTTGACGTCGCAATCGATGTCGCTAGACGCATGAAGTACAGATCCCAGGTATTTAAACTGGTCCGTACGCTCGACCAAGTCACCGTCTATGCGTACGGGTGGGGGATCTGTGTTGCAGGCCATGTATTCAGTCTTCGCCACGTTTAGTTTTAGACCGCCGTTCTCAAGTGCCACCTTCCACTTACCCGCTCGTCGCACCAGTCGTCCCCTGTCCGAATCCGTCAGCGCGATATCATCAGCATACATAAGCAGCCACGGGGGTTGCTCATGTGCGTCTATGATGCTGGTTGACAGTTCGTCTAATATCACGCTGAACAGGAAGGGACTAAGGACGGATCCTTGGTGCACTCCGACGGTAACCGGGAAAGGGTTGGTGTCACCAACAGCAGTCCTAACTATTGAATCGGAATCGTGGTACATGTCTCGGATGACGTCAATATAAGTTTCAGGCACCCTCTTGGACCTCAGTGCCCACCAGATCATCATGCGAGGAACACAGTCGAAGGCCTTCTGCATGTCCAGGAACAGGAAATGCAGAGGCGTGTTCTTCGTTCTGTATTTCTCCATGATCATCCTTAAGGCAAAAACAGGGTCCATGGTACCAAGACCAGGTCGAAACCCGTACTGACAGTCCGAGACAGTACACTCCTGTCGTAGCCGAGAGTCAACTATCCGCTCGAATAGCTTCATAGTGTGGGACATTACCTTTATACCGCGATAGCTTCCGCACTCCTGCACTGATCCCTTCCCTTTGAAGACAGGAGTTATGATACTCCGTCTCCACTGGCAAGGGATCCGCCCGGTGAAGAGTATGCGGTTATAAAGGTCGGTTAAGATGCCCACACCACGAGAACCCATCGCCTTCCAGGCTTCAATGGGGACTCCATCGGCACCGACTGCTTTCCGATTCTTCATGTGGCGAAGAGCTCTGAGGACTTCATCAGGCGTTATGGGTGGCACTAGTCCTTGATTCGGAGGGAGGTCCGGTGGCTGCACCTCCTTATGCTGCTCGTTGAGCAGCTCGTGGAAATACGAGCGCCATCTCTCCTTCACCGCGAGGTCCTCGCATAATAGGTTACCACTAGGGTCCTTTACACAGCGGCACTTGGAAATATCCAGTGCAGCTTTGACTCTAGAACGAGCTACTCTGTACACAAGCTTCTGCCCCTCAGACGAGTCCAGCTTATCGTAGAGCGGTTGTAAGTGTTCTCGTCTGGCTCTGGCTACAGCTTGTTTAGCAGCGCGTTTTGCAGCCCCATATGCGTCGCGGTCTTCAGGAGATCTGGTCGCTTGCCACTTTAAGAAGGAGGCTTTCTTCTCCTTGATCTCCCTCTGGACTTCTGCGTTCCACCACCAAGTCTCCTTGTCACATTTGCGTCCACCCTTTGAGATCCCGAGCACCGCCTTTGCCGCAGTGGTGATTGCATCCTGAATCCCATCCCAGTGGTCTTGGACCGGTTTGCCATCAGCATCAGCACAGGTAACGCTTGTAGCCGAGGCAAACTCCTGAGACGTGGATTCGTTCAGCCGCCACCACCTGATCTGGCGTCGGCAACGCTCAAGGGGCTTCTCCTTGGGTCTTACGCAGAGATCCATGACAAGGAGTCGGTGTTGTGCAGTGAGACTCTCACCGGGTATGACCTTGCAGTTGGCTACTTTGCTGATGTGGTGCCTCCTAGTGAGCAGGTAATCGATTTGGGTAGCATGCCGCCCGCTCCTGTAGGTGATTAGGTGTTCGGTCTTCTTTTGGAAGAACGTGTTCACGATCGCAAGATCCGCAGCCGCACACGTTCTGAGGACGTCCTCCCCTCCCGCGTTGCGACCGCCGTATCCAAAACCACCGTGAACACGATCAAACTCCTCACACCTGTCACCCACATGGCCGTTCAGATCGCCTCCCAAAACGATCCCCTGTGACAACGGGATGCCACTCAGCACATCTCCGAGTTGGTTCCAGAACCTCATCCTTTCAGCATCGCTGCAGCCAGCCTGCGGCGCATAAGCGCTCATCAAGTGGGTCGTTACTCCATCAATGAGCAACTTAACCACCATAAGCCGATCACTGCAACGATTCACCTCCAGAACGCTGTCCTGAAACTCCCCAGAGAGCACCACAGCGACCCCGTTCTCCCCCCCAGGCGCACCGGTATAGATCAGCTTGTAGCCATTCCCAATGGACCGGGATCTGCTGCCTTTCCATCGAGTCTCCTGCAGGAACGCCACGTCCACCCTCCGCCTGATGAGTACGTCGGCCAGCTCCCTCACGCGTCCAGTAAGCGTGCCAATGTTCCATGTTGCGAAGCGGAGTTTCCTAGTACGGTTCGGGGCTCGCTTCTTCAGCCGTGCCCGCCCAGTGCACGGTAGCCCTTGCCCACTTGTCACAGAAGTCGGGCGAGGCTCCTGCGCGCCGTTTTGCGGCGGCGCCCTAACCACAACCGTATTCTTTTCTGATCTAATCATTGGGATTTGGCGGTTTTGGTTTTTACGGAGGCGACTGCCGTCTGACCCCCCAACCCCTAGAGGAAAACCCATTGCCAGAGCCTCGTCCGTCCTTCAGCAGGGTGCACCACTTGCAGGTGAGGTTGACTTGGGCTCCTAAGATGTAGGCGGAGCCCCGAACACCCCACAAAACAACCATAAAGTAAAATTGCACTTTTACTTATTAAGCACAAGCGTTTGCTATTATAGCATAATTATTAGGCTGTTCCGCCAAATAAATTCTGTGTACTGATGCCATTCACCCTGCATGTTGTTTGCACACTTTGTCCTGCGCAGATCAACCTGTTCTCAAGGTTACCTTTTTACAATTTTACTCTAATAATAATACAAAACGGTTGACTGATGACATTCAACATTCCAATGATTATTTCATTTGTTAATGCCATCCCTCTTTCGCCCAAACATATACAAAGTACATGTTCGATTTCGTAAACAAATGGATTAGTTCTTCTTCGGAGGGTATAATGCCATTTGAAGCAAATGTTGTATGATTGGGGCATGCAAATCAAATTACGAACAATTAAAACAATAGGAATCAAAAAAACAAACGCATACAATGCTGCAACAGTGAAGTACGAGAACTCATTTCTTACAATGGCTCGTAAATACATAAACAAAAATAATTGCTCTGATCAAGTTGAAACAGCTCCTTCTTTGGTTGAACTACAAAACTTGACAAAAATTAATTCTTGTATTAATGAGAGGTACCAATCTGAAATTCATGGAAAATTTTACCTCTTTTTAGTATGAGTACCTACCTAGTATGTGAAACAAAAATCAAATAAAAACTTTCCTATAACGGGCTCACCTGGCAATCACGTGGAATTTACCGCCGCACCTTATTACATGCTAGATGGTCAGAACTGTTTTTTTTTTAAGAATAATAATCTACGACTTAACATTAAATAAATCCAACGGTATCCTCCTTCCATGCTTAATTTCCTAGGATATTTATGATAGTAAGCAACCTCTACTTTATTTACTAATTTTGCAATAATTTTGCAATAAATTGATTGTGATACCATGCATGCATCGGTGGCAATATTAATCTCCGTGTCTGCATGCTATTGGTCGAGACTGACACGCATCCGCATCACTACACTGGCAACCTCAGCCCAATTTCATTTTAATGCGAGTTGGGATGTTTCAGTGGTCATGTGGTCATATTTAAGCGCAATTTTCAATTTTTAACCTAGGCGCAGAAAAGAAAGATGATACTGCTGATGTTCCTTTAATTAGTGATATCGTAAGGCATTTTCATAACTCCTACAAAACGATAAGCCTAATTGGAATTGATAAATAATACAAAAAGTCAGTATACAACAATTTTATTGTAATACATACATTCCTCCACTTTTATACAAAATTAATATGTAAATGCACCAGTCACCATATTATGTTAGTGCCAGCAACTGCGTATAACATAAATAGTAAATATCATAATATTATTGCATGCCCAATAAACATATACATATGTATATAACATTATGATGTAGTGTTGATCTAGTATGATATATGATATACCTACAATGATAGAGGCTTAGGTACTAGCGCTGCCACCTCCGCGCAGCACGGCATTGTGTGGACTAGAGTAGTAGAGCACATTGAAATGATAGTAAATTCAACCGCATCGACATAGGTGCTGTACAAAACAGCGCGGAGGCGGCGCGCGGCGTAGGGCGGGCGGGCGTGGTAACTCTATTCAATATCGATGGATAGAATCGCAACAATGAATAATTAAAACAAAATAGTATTTTAATAATTAAGATTGCTTAAATGCATAAAGTGAAATAAATTAACATTTAAAACTCTTTTGCTCTAAATGAAATAGGGATTTTATGTTTTAATATCCATAGAATTTCCAAATTGTGGATAATGAATCAATCTATTACACAACATTGAAAAGGACATTATATCTTACATGTTAAGCATGGTCGTGTAATATCATAGCCGAAAGTAATGATTCCACCCGCCGTTGCCCGCCCGCCGCGGCCTGGCGCGTTCCTGGGCAGTGAACTGAACTAA
This sequence comes from Nomophila noctuella, assembly GCA_958496325.1. Taxonomy (NCBI): domain Eukaryota; kingdom Metazoa; phylum Arthropoda; class Insecta; order Lepidoptera; family Crambidae; genus Nomophila; species Nomophila noctuella. The sequence goes on from OY292489.1 coordinate 16,290,390, forward strand.
TGACACTACTGATACTACTAAGTATTATCACTTACTTACAATTTCATGGGCTAGATTACATTAAATAGCACTAATTTCGATATAAATAGACAAAATTTTATAAATAAAATTAATAACAATAAATTAAAATTTGTATAATAAATTTTCTGTACATATTAAATATTGCAATGAACACTTTTAGGAAATAAAGCGTTTATACAACTTTGTGCGCATACTATTTAAGCACAATTCAGGCACTAAGGCAAGGCTACTTGTAGATTGATTAAACCGGTCATGGTGTAAAACTGTAAAAACGAATCCATTTCATCGATACCTGTATCGACATATCTATTACCCTATCAGCTTTAACAATAAACCTATAAATCTATACCACCCCCTGGGCCAGGTCGGCGCATTCAATCCACAGCATACTCTTGTACAGTCAAGGCGAGCTTACCGAGCCGCGTCAGCCGCCGCCCGCTACTTCACCCTCTTCATTATTAAGTCTATCTGCTCGTCCACGCGCGGGCTCGTTCCCCTGTGGACAATCAACTAGTCAGCTATGTTCCCAGCACACACGGAACTTCAGTTGGGACAGCATCACCACTAAGTCTTCCTTCAAGAAAGATTACCTAATAAGAATAATTTAACATCAATAGGAGGTGAAACATTCAAAGTCCTTAAAATTTGTGTCCACCTACTGTGATGACGAACCGTAGTGCAGCGGTTTAAATCGGTTAAATACAGAATGAAAGGAATATTTCCAGTGCGCTCGGTTCACAATTAATTCATTAATCAAACGTTATCTCGCTTTATTGCCAAGTTAATTAAATAGTAATGTAGAAGCATAACAATAACATGACTTATTGTTTGAGTTTGATCGCACTCGGAAAATAAGCTATTTATAAGTACGTAACGTAGGTATCGGTATCTTAATATTACACTGAAATACATTAAATAAAAACCTTGTCATGATAAATAAACTGTTTTTTTTTCTATTTTACGAATAAACAAGATGAATGTTAATTCGTAGGTTATTTACGTTCCAGTTATTATAAGATTATACGCAGTAAATCTCCGTATAAGTAGGCCGCGAAGAAATCATGTCAGCGGGTCTCCACAGCTTCAATCACATGTAAATTCGTTTGGACACAGATAACGTTTACAATATTTACTGCTCTGATTTACATCGTGGCACCTACCTACCTACATCCTACATCTTGTTTTGAAAAAATCATACTTACTATCATCATACTAAACATACTTCATACTAATATTATACATGTGAAAGTTTGTTTGTTTGGATGTTTGTCCGTCAATAACGCTCAAATTACTGAACGGATTTTGATGAAATTTGGTATACAGGCAAGGTATAGGCTGATTTAGGTAATAGGATAATTTTACTCCCGATTAAATGCTCCCACAAGAATCTTGATAACGCGGACAAAGCCGCGGGTAAACATTAGTGAAGTTATAATAATATGAGCGTCCGAAGTTATAATAATATGAGCGTCTTTTTACATATGGCGTCGTCATTTTGCAAACGGGACGCGCTTTGTAAATTGCCTAAGGCATATCGTAAAATGTCGTAATTTTATAAAATACCTTGCAACCTTGGCGACGCGCCGTTTACAATAAATATTTATTTAAACAAACAAACTCGAGAAATAAAAATATTCTATAAGGGTTTAAAAAAAAATAACCACGAAGAGCAAGGCGGGAGCTCTGCTCCCGCCTTGCTCTTCGTGGTTATTTTTTTTCGCTCTTTTAACCTACTTCCGTCAGAGTAGTACTTCTGCATACTCATTGACATCATTCAGTTCAACAACAAAATGCCTTAGGCAATTTACAAAGCGCTTCCCGTTTGCAAAATGACGACGCCATATGTAAAAAGACCATTTTTACAAAATGCCTGCGACATATACAGAAATGAACTAAAGTATCTAATACATCATCTATGAATTTAATTATCTATTTGACGACCCGCTTGGTGTAATGGTCAAAATGTTGCCTATTACGCAAGAGGTCGCGGGTTCGATCCCCGCACAGGACAAACATCTGTTTGTCCTGGTCTGGGCGTTTATGTATCTATTTAAGTATATATGTAGTACCACCGTTGATTCTGATGTCTGTAACACAAGTGCTTAAGCTACTTAACACGGGGTCAGATCAATGTATGTGATGTTGTGAAATATTAATATTTATTTCTTTATTTATGAATGAGGGCGGGGTACCTGTAGGCGGCGGGGTCGGGCCCCACCATGGCGACGAGCTGCGGCACGTCGGCGGAGTGCGCGGCCAGGCGCGCCAGCGCGGCGCACGCGCGGAACAGGTGCTCCTCGCAAGGCGCCACGCTCAGCAGCTGCAGCAGCGCCATCGCCAGCTCCACGCACACATCATGTATGCATGAGGGTAGGTACCTGTAGGCGGCGGGGTCGGGCCCCACCATGGCGACGAGCTGCGGCACGTCGGCGGAGTGCGCGGCCAGGCGCGCCAGCGCGGCGCACGCGCGGAACAGGTGCTCCTCGCAAGGCGCCACGCTCAGCAGCTGCAGCAGCGCCATCGCCAGCTCCACGCACACATCATGTATGCATGAGGGTAGGTACCTGTAGGCGGCGGGGTCGGGCCCCACCATGGCGACGAGCTGCGGCACGTCGGCGGAGTGCGCGGCCAGGCGCGCCAGCGCGGCGCACGCGCGGAACAGGTGCTCCTCGCAAGGCGCCACGCTCAGCAGCTGCAGCAGCGCCATCGCCAGCTCCACGCACACATCATGTATGCATGAGGGTAGGTACCTGTAGGCGGCGGGGTCGGGCCCCACCATGGCGACGAGCTGCGGCACGTCGGCGGAGTGCGCGGCCAGGCGCGCCAGCGCGGCGCACGCGCGGAACAGGTGCTCCTCGCAAGGCGCCACGCTCAGCAGCTGCAGCAGCGCCATCGCCAGCTCCACGCACACATCATGTATGCATGAGGGTAGGTACCTGTAGGCGGCGGGGTCGGGCCCCACCATGGCGACGAGCTGCGGCACGTCGGCGGAGTGCGCGGCCAGGCGCGCCAGCGCGGCGCACGCGCGGAACAGGTGCTCCTCGCAAGGCGCCACGCTCAGCAGCTGCAGCAGCGCCATCGCCAGCTCCACGCACACATCATGTATGCATGAGGGTAGGTACCTGTAGGCGGCGGGGTCGGGCCCCACCATGGCGACGAGCTGCGGCACGTCGGCGGAGTGCGCGGCCAGGCGCGCCAGCGCGGCGCACGCGCGGAACAGGTGCTCCTCGCAAGGCGCCACGCTCAGCAGCTGCAGCAGCGCCATCGCCAGCTCCACGCACACCTCGTCGAACACCTAAGCACCACACACACTCGACAGGCAGCTCGACACGGCAGCGCGGGACGAGGGCCACGCCGCGCGCAAAGTTACCAATGAGGCGATTATTAAATCGCACAAAACTCAAGTGCTCTTAAAACATATGTATTAAGCCTATTTTTATTTTATTTATTTATTTTTTTTTTATTTGGAAAACCAACAGCAAGTAATACAAGTAAAAAATAACTTAAATTATAACGACATAGCCTATGGTGGAGTAACGCTTCGAGCCAAACATCTCTTAACTTTAGAAAAAAAGCCCTATCAAACGCAAGTCGCCGACTAAATGGTTGGATAAAAAAAACCATCAATGTGTTCTGATATGAGCTAAAACAAGCTTATTGGTCACTGCTCTCTAAAAAGAGTATTGTACTTAATTTAAAAAAAAATTCTAACATTTCAAATTCATAAAATATTCTGTTCAAAAATGTTAAGCCGCATGTCATTGAGAAAATAAATACTTATAGTGTCAAAAGGATTAGCGCCTCGGAAATTGTTTCACTGCAATTGACAACATTTATTTTTTTATAAGGTACTATAATTCGAAAACCATTTCGAGATTATCGCTAAATTAACACAGAAAAAATGTTTTTAATTTTTTTCATTCAGTAACTAAAAAGATATTTTGAAAAGTTTCCAAATTCAATGCTCGTCGGATCCACACACAGTCAATCTTGGTCTCGCTTTGGCCATCGTGAATTAAAAAAAAGAAACGTAAGTTTGACACTGTTTCTTGTCAAACTGACAGAAAACTGTGCATGTGTGTGTACATTTATCATACAGTGTTGCCGGATTGGCAAAACTCCTGGCCAATCGGGGAAAAACTCATGTTTTTGAATATTGCGACAAAATTATAACTCAGTTGATGTACCAGATATAATTTTATAGCTTTATGAAATCTTACTGAAACATTATTTACGTAAGTTTAAAGAATGAAGTGGGTACTTAAGTGGCACTTTAGGTACTTGGACAACATTTTTCATGAATTTACCCTAGAGTCTCCTGGCAACATTTGTGTGAACTTCCGTCATTCAAGTTTATTTTTTGAAATAGCAAAGATAAAATGTTCGTTCATCCCATGACATTGACTTACGCTCTTTTAGAATAAGTCGTTTTTAAATAATTTATTTTACAAAAAGGAAAGAAAATAAACGAAAAAGAAAAAATACGTAAGTTTTAGTTTTTGAAAATCTTTCAGTATAAAAAATAAAAACAGCACATGAAAAAATTTAAATGTTGTCAATTGTCTTCTCTTCGTTCCCAAGAAATTAAATAACCGCTGTAGTCATTCCATTTATTAATAAACGAGACAGTGATGTAAGAGATATTAGCGCATTGTAAATATAATGAAAATATTGTAATATAGAAGGAACAGTTACACTACTCTAGTTGCAGAGGCCAGGGGGCACTAAGGTCGCCGCGTTCAATGGTTAGATGTATCAGTAGATTCCACCACTTATCAGTTACGCCATTTATTTACTATATATAAACTCATGCAATAATGTCTTTACGCTTGTGTAGTATAATAAATATTATGTCATTAGAGATTATCCATTATGCGGCATTAGGAAAGGGGTTTCTTTACTATGAGTGCATATTAAATAGAAAAATATGTATAACATAATTCATCATCATCAACATCATATTTCGTAATCATAAAATAATTAGCACAATATAAACAGCTCGAAATTTCCGTGTAGTAAAATGCATACAAATAATACATTTTAAGTGTTTCAACAGCGGACAAACATTGATCTTGGTTATCTCGCGCGTTCGTTGACGGACGCCGCGGACGCGACGCGATCTTGCTTGCTCCCGTCGCTGTGTTTGCGGACGACTTTCGGAACAACTGATTGTAAACGATTGTAAAGCGTGTCAGGCGGTTACACGTCTGCAAACACATCACCGGCCCGCCGGACGCGTTTTTCATTTACGACACACAGAAAAAATAAACTTTTTTCATCTTCTTAATTGACTTCAACATTTCATTTTCCTCCTAACGTGATGTAAGACTGTTAGAAGAAAAAGGTTTTCAGTTATTTTCCATTTAAAAAAAAAGATTCAAGTCATCTTTCCAAAAAGTAGACTATGTGTTAATTTACATTTTACGGAGAATATTTACAAATGAAATGGGATATTTTTATAATATTTGAATAATTTACTCTTGCGAAATAAATTATTCTTTTCATTACAAGTTTGTATGTAGTCTTTTGGTTTTTTAATTACAAGATTGATTAAATTTGTCAATTGTAGACACTTAATATCGAAAGGTAGGAAATGATACGGATACATAATAAGGGGCTAGAATGCTGGGAACGCCATTAGTTGAACCTAGTCGAACAGACTTGCGAAAAACATACCTACCAGGCAATAAATGAAATATACAAAATGAGACAAGAGTTGAAAAGAGTGTAAACAGATCAAGTAAACGCAATCAAGATGTAGTAGAATGAATGATCTACGAAGCGGCGTCGAACAAACGCCGAAGGGGGCGTATTATGAATATAATTATTGAAAGTGTGCTCAAGAGCCGAGGAGGGTAGGCGAACAGGAGTCGATGAGTGTCCTGCGAGCGTACCTTGGACTTGGCGCCGGCCGGCAGCAGCCCGCGCAGCGCCCGCGCCGCGCCCAGCCGCTGCAACACGCCCAGATGCACCGCCGCCCCACGCGCACGCGCGCACGCACGCACGCATGTATGCAGCCACGTACACGCATACACACATTCAATCATTCACACGTCCGGGCGCAGTATTACACAACATCGAGTGCCTAGCACGACCTCCCGAAACGATCAACACCTAATATACTCTGATCCCAACCCAAATGATATTTGATTGGGATGGCTCGACCACAAGAAAATCGAAATAAACAAGGAGGTAATAATCTTTTGCTCCACATCGATACTCTACTCGAATGTTCATTCATATTTCGAAATGATTGTTTATTAATGTATTATAGCTTTATTTATACATTTCCCCCACAGAACTTCTGCTTATACATGTTGTAACTAAGCAATAGCAGTATAGGTAAGTTTCAACAAAAATATAATAATGTTGTTGATTAAATATACATAAATTATTTTTTCGAAATAATTACAAATGATGTAAAATACAAATATAAATGATGTTGTGTAATACTCCATTAAAATATTACATAACAAACAATATATTAGACCGCATGCTGTTAGTAAAGAAAAATATAGTTTTTAAGTTAAAATACGAATAATACTTGCAAAAGTTTGTGTATTGAGGAATGGGTAAAAATACATAAGTAAACTTAATGATATAAATAATATTACTTATGTACAAAATATTTATAATAAACTTAATAGGAAATTACATTTTCATGATCGTTAAGAGTATGAAATGTAACTAAAATTAAATATTGGATCATTATGTAAACAAAATAACTCAAATATTACGATAACTAGATAAGATAATATATTTATTATACGTAATCTACGTAAACGGCTGTCAAGCCGATTTTGTCAGATCACGCTTAAAAAAATAAAAGCGTTGATGTTCTGTTTACACTCTGGATATCCATGAAAAGTGGTATACTCTTTACACAAGTTTAAAGCGAGTTTGCCATTTGAAGCAAATATAAAGAAACTTAGCACTGCCCTGAAGCCGAACGACCTGAAGACTTAAGTTAAAGAATACGACGAGAAGACGCGTGCAGTACAACAAACATTATGCACGAGGCGAACGTCAACGCACGTGCGGAATGCCTATATTTAAGTTCATTTAAATAACTGCTGAAATATACTTACTAAGACACTATGCAAACAAACTATTATCGACTATGACGTTATAAAATGGAATATTTAAGGTTTAAAGTCTAAATGTTTTCTTATGGGCCTAGTAATCGATCGCGTAATCTTAATCGCAGACCTAAGTAAAAGTAGCAACGTTTACCGGGAAAAAGAATACGGCGAAAATTTTTGAAAGATTTTTAAGATAGTATAATGTAAATAGCGATATTTGCTTGTGAAAAGCTATTAGCTGCTGTGCAAAATGCGCGTGCGCAATGGACAGGGGCCAGCACAGACGCACAGACCGAGTGCCAATAGTAATCTAAAAATTTAGTTCCCAGCAACAAACATTGCTCATTGACCTTTTGTAATATTCAAATTGTTCAAATTGACTTACTTTCTATCTGAGTCGTAAGGAGTCATAGAGGTTAAAAGAATTTTTTTTTCATTTCTAATATAGAATGGTTTTACACAGGCCGATGTGCAAATATTTATTGTCTGTAAAGTACAGACAGCAACACGTCAACAGCTTTACCCTTAAGAGTTGTCCTATCCTTAGGGGTCATCCATAAAGTACGTCACCCGTAAAGGGGGGGGGGTGGACAAAGTGTGACATGATGTGTCAAGGGGTGGGAGGGGTCCTAAGTGTGGTGACATCACACTTATTAAATTTAATACTCGTTTGTTGAATGTTGCTGTTTGAATTTAACAATTTTTCAATGTGAAATTGCAAAGCATGTGACGTTACACTAGGGAAGGGGGGTCTCAGAAATGAAACTCGTGTGACGTACTTTATGGATGGCCCCTTATGCCATTATCGCACTGCAAGTGTGATGCGTTGCTGGCCGTTCGTGCGACCGAGTGCGTAGTAGGTAGTAAGTAGTAGGTAGCGAGGAGAGCGATACTGACCACGGTCTTTACCTCCTTGGTGGCGATGTTGTACATGAGCGCCGTGCCCGTCTCGCGCAGCTCCGCGTCCTCGCTCAGGCACGCGTGCACGCACACCTGCCCGACAATGTTGGACCAAACTTAATCAAAATATACCATGCCGGTGAAGTGGACTAACTAATGATGGTGGAGCAACTCCATAATGAGACTTGGCCTCCAATAATAAGCTACATTGTCGCCTAGTTAGACAACATAGTTACGTTGATAATACTACAGTGCACTAATTAATGTTCACTCTCCATTCCATCTAATCCATCGATGATTTCAGGGATCGGATACGGCCAAAAGATCAGGCGCAGGACTTATGATAGACAAGCAGGTGTAATTACACTGACTAAACAAATAGAAAAAATCAATAAATAAATTGTTCACAATTGGTTCACAATTAAATGTAACGTTCTTCATTTCGATTCATATTGATTAAGAATAAATAAATAGTGACAGGCGGCTGACCTTAGTGGTGACGCGTATGTTGGAGAGCGGCTGGCCGGCCGCCTCCCACTCGCTGATGTACAGCAGCCACTCCGACGACGACACGTTCTCGAACAGGTTGCACATCTGCACAGGATAACCAACTCATTACAAAACCTGGCGCTTATACAACCATATACATGTCTTTTTAATACTTTATTCTGCACTCACAGATTTTAAATCTAGTCACGGCCAGCACAAGATAAGTTAAAATAGCAACATGAAATGTAAATGCCATTCGATCCTATTTCTAAAATTTCTAGTCCCCAGACCTTAAATGGTTTCATAGACTCTTTTGGATCAAAACATATATGAAATAGGAGCAATGCCATTATATGCTGAAATTGCTTTTTTAGAATATTTTTTGCTGACTGTAACATTTTTACAAAATCAGCGGATGTTGGAAGTAGTTGCGTCTGGTTGATGTATAGTCATGAGCACCAACATGTATAGACATCGACTCTTACGTCAAAGCAGTCAAGTTAATATTTGAATGTGTTTGTATACATTTTGGTGCTGATGACTGTACAGTGTACATGTTCTCCAAAACCACCCCGTATAGTGGCGATGGTGATGCATGAGTGAGTGTTTTGTTTGTGTGAGTGTGTCGTGTTTGTGTGAGTGTGTCGTGTTTGTGCGCGTGCGTGTGCGGGTGCGGGGAGTGCGGTAGTCACCAGCAAGGCGAGCGCGCGCTGCTCGGGCAGCGGGCGCGCGTCGATGGCGTGCGCGTAGGAGAGCAGCGCGTGCGTGCGCCGGTCCTGGTGCAGCAGCAGCGCCACGTCGTCGCGCAGCGCGCACGCCGCCAGGCTGCGCAGCGTGCCCACGCGCACGCCCTCGCTCAGCGTACAGTCGCCCAGCAGCCGGCCTGCAACACACCACCGCCACGTGTCATCCAGCTGCGACATATTCCTTGCAAGAGTTTAAACTAGAGCTAATTTTCAGCCACTTAGGTCATAATCGTGAAATAATATGTCCAAAATTTTAAATTGTTCGATTCGATGGTGCTTTGAAGTCTTTAATTGAAGTAAACCAATCACAGGACCGTCAAATCTGTACAGCCATCTATGAGAATTACTCGAATTTCAGAAACACCCTCATTCAAAAACACCCTCATTCCGTCCTTCCTGACTAAGCATCCTTGGCATTCTCATTTATAACATTAGTAAGGATTGTCCTTACTAATATTATAAATGAGAAAGTGAGTTTGTTTGTTCGGATTGCTGTGAAATCTTGCAGACGTAAAGTTAGTAGTCCGGATTAAATAAAACTTTTTATCCCGGAAAAATTGATGTTCCCGAGGGATAACAAAAAATATTGTTGTAATATAACCAAATCCCACGCGACCGAAGCCGCGGGAGGTAAGCTAGTACGGAATCCAACTGACCGATGAAGGCGAGGAACTCGTCGCCGAGCACCCAGCTGCCCTCGCCGTGCACGAGGTACTGCTGCAGCTCGTCCAGGCTCTGCTGCTCCTCCGGCGACAGCGACACGCCCTCCAGCGCGCGCGACAGCTTCTCGAACTCTTGCACGCCCTGGAACACGGAACAATACATTTGTAAGAAGCGGTTTATCTTGGTGTTTTGATTCCTAACGAAGTATGGAGATACTACTTTAACGCTTCTCATCACATTACAACAAGAAAAAGCAGAGTAATAAAACGTCAACATAAACAATGCATCCGGCTAAAATTCAATTAACCAACTTAGCGAGAGATGATCGATCATCTTTTGAAAATCCCATCGCCCGCTGCACTGAGTGTTTTTATAATGAAAACAATGTTTATAATTAGCCCAAACACATGAGAATTACTTCCCGGCGAGTGACGAGCTTGCATATGATGGCACCGTGGTCCGCAAATAAGCGGTTATTCAGCCCGTGTTTACATGCGGAACGTTCTGGAAGACGCGACCTTCCCTGACTCAGGCTGCGTGACGTCACGCGGACACCCATGAGTGCAGGATACATTCATATCTGTCCGCCACTTGCGGATTTGCCTCAATTTCGCAAGTGCGTGCCAGACATTACACGCATTTGTTACATCCAATAAAAATGTGACATTTCCATGACAAGAAACATCTGTTGTCTTGGATCGGTCAAGCGTTGAGAAAAATGGGAACTATTAAACTTGTCTTGAGACTTACATCTAAGAATGACCAATCGAAAACAATGCAAAACTAATATAATTGATAATCGTATATCGTATACCAATGCAATTGTACCAGTTAGTAACTAATATAAATTATATAAACGCGAGCAAATGTGACTTTATGTTGTTGTTCTTCGTCGCAGTTGAAACTACTTTAGATGACAACTTTATTGCTAAATTGACATTTTCGACCGATAAATTGCATTTTCCAGAAGTATTATTATAACTTGGATATCATCCATATTATGATGAGCAATAGCGGGCGTCGCAGTTGATCAGTCGCGCGTAAGTTACCCCGCGACTATTTGGCAGGATCTGTGCACTATTGTGCGCGCTCGCGGAATGTCGCACTATTTCTAATTCGAATCTAAATTATCTCACGGAAAATCCGTCATGTGTTTTATAAAATGCAATATTCCGTGAACTGTATTGCCGCCTTTTATTTCTGCTTGATTCCGCGCATGTGTGCTTTTTAACCATCACAGAAATCATGAAGATTTGTGACCAATATAATACCAATTACATGTCAAGACTATAACATGACAAAAACAAACAAATAAATAAATATATATAAAATAAATATTTCACAACATCACATACATTGATCTGACCCGTGTTAAGTAGTTAAGCACTTGTGTTACAGACATCAGAATCAACAGTGGTATTACAAATATACTTAAATAGATACAGTTATCGTCGTCTAGACCAGACCTTTTCATTTATTCTAGAAAACTTAAGCGCGTACTGTTGGTAGAACTTACTGTTCCATGGGAGACAAACATTCCCAAAGATCACGCGTTTAAAACAAATAAGTATTATGACCTAACCAACGAAATGACTAAAAATGGTTATATAGCACGGTTGTATGCTGTGGAAGTGGGTGCGAGAGGTATACCAGCGAAATCTCTCTACAACCTACTGAAGGACTTAGGATTACCAAGATCTAATATTAGCTCGTTACTGGAAAGAGCAACTAAAGCTGCTTTACTCGGCTCATACCAAATATGGTTGGGAAGGGAGAGGAATGTCATCGGTGGAGGTGATCGTTAGTATACTATAAAGGGGCCCCTTAAACCTACACGCTGGGTCGCAAGTCCCAGGCGCCGACTGACATTCCTCTCTGTTCCACGCGATGGACCCGGCACCCGCACGGAGAATCCATGGATAGCTAAGAAGTTCGTCTCATAACACCCAGACCAGGACAAACAGACATGTTCATGCACACAAATGTTTAATACATTGCTAATTTTGTGTTAAGAAGTCAAAACGAAACATTTTCATCCCTAATTTTTTTGATCTAAGTACGTAGTCGTTTTTTCTGCAAGAAAGACGCCAAAAAGCAATTAGTTGTTTAATTTACGATCATGAATAAAGGTATTTTTAGTTTCGATTATCGACGCATTGCATTTATTGCAGCGCGTTTATATTTAGGGCTGTGAATGTTCCGCGCGTTTTCCTTAATGGTTGTCGCAAATTCTCCTGTATTGGGCACTTTGGGCAACCGGCGGCGTTAGTCACGGTTCCGGCGCCCACGCAACGCAATAACACTCAAATTGTTCGTGGTAAGCACGTGAGACCGATCGGGAGCTGGCTCTTTACCTTAGCGGAACCCATATAATACACTTCGCTACAATCACGAGTCAAAGAAGCTACTTATTGGAAATGTACATGCCAAAGAATACCCATAAAATCATAACGAGCGGTCGCTTCGTCCGTGCTGTAAACATCTAAACAGCAGACAGTATTTATGGCCCATGTTATAATCCTATGAGATGACCGACTGACATTGACATACTAAGAAGCCAGATGTGGGTGAATCAACACTGGGCTATGGTAATACATGACTTATTTTCAAAAATAACGTAAAGATTAATTATTGCTTTTCATGAATATCATGAAAAAAAATTCTTGAGCAGAATTAAAGAATAACAAATACATTTTGTAACCATCAAAGAGAATGAGTCTCTTGTGTGGTGGTGATAAGTTGGTTGTGCGTGTGTCATCAACATCAGCCTGTTGCTGTCAAACGTGTAGGATTTCCTCAGGTATGGTGTTATACCCATAGACACCAAGACCGCTGTATGGTGCCCAATGCTCCCGAATACGTTAGCGAGTGGGTGCGGGTATGTGGCGGTGTACTCACGTCGATGTCGCGGAAGACGATGGGCGGGTCGCGGGGCTTGGCGCGCGGCTCGTCCAGCAGGTCGGCGGCGGCGGCGGCGGCGGCGGACGACGGGCCCGCGCGCGACACCTCCTCCTCGCGAGGCAGCGCCTCCACTGCTTCTGCCATTTCACTCTCTGGAATAGTGAACACACCTGTTGTAGATACACCACCTCAAGTCGGCGTAAAACTAAACATTGTTTATTCAACATAAACATTTCTGTATGTACAGATAAACAGTCAGACCCGGTTCTTAGTGTTAAGTATGTTTTTAATACCTGCTGGATCTGTAACATAAGCACCTTAGACCTTAAGCCACGTATAGTTTAGTGAAAACACTGATGATGTTTTCAGACAATTATTGTTTGAAATATATGTATCGCGGCGAACCATTCTAAATATAATTTAGAAAGAGAGGAGATCTTAGTTTTATTGTTTACGACGCGTCTATTATTGTTACGGGATCTTTTGAATTAGTTTAAATTTCAGATAGTAGGTAGGTACCAACTAATTGCTCTGTATTACCATTTAGTTTACTAACAACTTTATGAAAAAATATCAATTTCGCATTTTCCCTCACAATCTAATTAATGATTCGAACATAGCGTTATTAATCAGGGCAAACGAAGTTTTACTTTTTGTTTGTTTTGAGACTTGTAATAAATTATAGAAGTCATCGATAAATGGGCTCACATTTAGTTAGACACACCCGATTGCGAACCATGGTCGTAAAAACACAAAATGAACGTCAATAAACAAACATGAGATCTCACATGTTGTTATTGGTATAAAATATTGATGAGTTTTCCTATGATCTGAATGGAAAACACGGGTATGTTTACAGTGCTGGGCAGCCACGTGACGTCGGACCACGCTCTGCGCGGGAGGTATCGGAATCTTTTTCAGAGTGTCGGCGCGGAGTTAATCGCCGCGGGTTCACTAATCTACTAATCTATTTATCCGGCGCGATCGGCGCGTGCGCGGCCGCGCATCGCTGCTCGCCGACACCTCTCTCCACACTTGCAACGCTGTTATACCATTTAGCTTAGTAGCTCCTTCAGCTTGATAGACAACGTCCAAAGTTTGCACAATGCTGTCGATGAGGGTACCTCGGGATAAATTACACACAGCCATACATAAATTCTACTCTCTGCGGCACGGTTAAACTAGTCGTGAAGCATCAACATAGACACACATAACATTTTCGGCAAAAGTCTACTACTACTAACATAAAACACTCGTCCCTCGAGCAAAAGAACCGCGCCCGCGCCGGCTCCCGACGACCAAATATTTATATCGATAAGTCGGTCAACAGCCGCGCGGTCCCGCGGCACGACAGACGGTAATTCGCCGGCGGATCGGGTTCCGGCAGGGCGCGGCGCTGGGGGGCCCGCGCGCAAATAGACCCGCTATAAATAAGGACGGAGGGCCGCAGGGAGTGGAGGCGCAGGGCGCAGGGCGCCGGGCGGGCGCAGGCAGCGGTACGCACCTGGTGCTGGTGCTGGAGCGGGCGAGGCGACTCAGCGAGCGACGCGGCGCGAATGCCGGCGGCGGCGGCGCGCAGCTGGCGCGCGGCCAACGCTGGCCCGCACCTATATTTAATCTGGATTCGGGCCGGCGCGGTGGCCGCTCCACCCGCGTGGGCTCCCGTCCGTCACCACGTCTCTCGAAGCATCCCCTGCATCGCATGGTCCCCGGGGTTGGGTCGGGAGAGCGCTGAGGCTGCATCGTTTTCGCCCCACCAGCTTTCACCAGCAGACAGCGGATAAAGTGCCGGGGCGCGGTCAGTCACGTCGCGGAAGGAATTCGAGTGCTCTTTTTTTAGTTTTCTCGGCACAGGCCAATGAGGTCAAAAACCTGTTTCGCACCCGATTATCTATTCCCGATACGTTTCGAAGAATCAAATATAAAATCCACTCCATTGATCGTTAAATCGTTTGCTTGGTCAAGCACGATTGTTTTTCTCAGGGGAAAATATTTGCAAATTAAAGTAAATCGCGTAATTTATGAAAGTTATCATTACGTTAAAAAAAATCGATGTAGTCCTAGAACTAAATTCCAACATCTTTAATATCTTTCATTTACTTAAATTGAAAAGGTCCTAACTTTAAGTGCATGCTACTTTAAGTTATAAGCCATTTCTGTTTTATCAACGTCGACCATAGAGGCAATTTAATCTAATAATGAATCCCGTCTCAGCTAATATCGCAATACCAACTTGTTGTGAAATATCCGTCACCTTTTTAGAAGGCGCCAGCACCTCGTTCCGTTTGCTTCAAAGATTTGATATTATAGAGACTACTTTTTATTCTTTCATTATTCAATAATCGGATTAGTGGTTTTACCGTATTTTGCTTTTATGTTTAACTAGCGACCCGCCCCGACTTCGTACGGGTGCTACTAAGTTTATTAGTGTTTCTCTACTATATTATGAATGTATTATACATAAAAATCTTCCTCTTGAATCACTCTATCTATTTAAAAAAAACCGCATCAAAATCCGTTGCGTAGTTTCAAAGTTTGTTTTATACTAATAATAATATAATAATAATATATTTATTGATCAACCAAAAAATGTTACAAAACTTTGCACTTACAATCATAAATACTATGTAGTGATAATCAATCATTTTCATTAATATGATGACCTATGACAAGTTACTGGAAAAAATAGAGTAGCAACTGAAAACATAGCACTTACCCGAATTAAATCTGGAACAACGCAGACGATAGACGAGTAATTTGGGCATTGCTTGTGCTTATTCTTTGAAAGCCTAACTGAATCAGCTGCCATTTTACCCACTTTCTGCATTTATCCACGGATTCAAATTATTTGATGTAATTGTTCTCCATATCAAACTGACCAAATGACGGCATGATACATATATCGGATCTTTTATTGCATCTTTTGCAGGGTTTTGCAGAACTGTTTTCCCTTATCCCCCCTTCCCCGTTCCGTTAAAGAAGGACCCAGAAGTGCGTCAATTCATTTCTTTCCGAACTATTAAGCGATGAAATGCTTTACCAGCATGCGTTTTTAGGGTTCCGTAGCCAAAATGGCAAAAAAACGGAACCCTTATAGATTCGTCATGTCTGTCTGTCTGTCTGTCTGTCTGTCTGTCCGCCAGTCTGTCACAGCCACTTTTTTCCGAAACTATAAGTACTATACTATTGAAACTTGGTGAGTAGATGTATTCTGTGAACAGCAACAAGGTTTTCACACGAAAATAGAAAAAAAAAATAAAAAAATGGGGGTCCCCATAGTTAGAACTGAAACTGAAAATATTTTTTTTCATTGAACATATACGTGTGGGGTATCTATGGATAGGTCTTTAAAAATTATATTGAGGTTTCTAAGCTCATTTTTTTCTTAAGTGAATACTTTTCGTGACAGACTCTTCCAAAGTCGAAAAAAGTGTGTCCCCCCCCCTCTAACTTCTAAAGTAAGAGGATGATAAATCTGAAATAAATATATAATGTACATTACCATAAAAACTACCAACGAAAATTGGTTCGAACGAAATCTATTCAGTAGTTTTTTTAATACGTCAAAAATTGAATTTGTACGGAACCCTCAGTGCGGGAGTCCGACTCGCACTTGGCCAATTTTTTCAACATTGGGTTCTTCAAGAGAAGCGTGAAGAAGTATCTTGCGGGCCTGTATGGCGATGCCAACGGATAGGATACCACTCTGGTACCTTATCCGTTGTCATGGCAATTAGGACAACTTACAGGGTGGAGCCGAAATACCGCGCATATATATAAAAAATTGGCCAAGTGCGAGTCGGACTCCCGCACTGAGGGTTCCGTACAAATTCTATTTTTGACGTATTAAAAAAAACTACTGAATAGATTTCGTTCAAACCAATTTTCGTTGGTAGTTTTTATGGTAATGTACATTATATATTTATTTCAGATTTATCATCCTCTTACTTTAGAAGTTAGAGGGGGGGGGGGACACTTTTTTCCACTTTGGAGGAGTCTGTCACGCAAAGTATTCACTTAAGAAAAAAATGAGCTTAGAAACCTCAATATAATTTTTAAAGACCTATCCATAGATACCCCACACGAATATGTTCAATGAAAAAATTAATTTTCAGTTTCAGTTCTAACTATGGGGACCCCCCATTTTTTTTATTTTTTTTTCTATTTTCGTGTGCAAACCTTGTTGCGGTTCACAGAATACATCTACTCACCAAGTTTCAATAGTATAGTACTTATAGTTTCGGAAAAAAGTGGCTGTGACAGACTGGCGGACAGACAGACAGACAGACAGACAGACATGACGAATCTATAAGGGTTCCGTTTTTTTTGCCATTTTGGCTACGGAACCCTAAAAAGGGTACCTGTAACGCGCCATAGCTGCAGGCTAAATACACCTGCTGTGCAGATGCGTATGTGGCTAGGGACATCGAACCACCTACCAAATCCTTGAGGTATCCACCGCACCCCCGGTTGAGGGAGGGACCGGTGAGTGCCTATGCTTTTGGCACATGCCAGGCGGATCTCGGGCAGCAGAACTCGGTTGTATCCTATGTAAATGCTACGCCATTTAGCGGATGATATAATTTTGAAATCATATTGTACATTTTACCAGAATGTTATATTGTACCAGATCTACAAACTCAACAACTGACCGTCTGGTGCGGCGTCGCCGGCGGCGTGCTGCAGTTTCTTGCGCTTCTTCTCCTTGCGCTTCTCCTTGCGCGCGAGCTTCTCCGCCAGCGTGCTGCGCCGCTGCTCCAGCTCCGCCGACTGCACTCTGCGCCAACACACACGCATTTATCTGACAGCACCATGACACAGGCGCTAGCGTTAGAACAAAACATTTAATTTATTTTCATCATCGGCCTGTTACAGTCCAGCACTGGCTAGGTCCAGTACTCGACTAACCTTCCCGAGGTTATCGTCATATTGGGGAGGCGGATCCCTGAACAACATTTAATTTCCTTTTTAGTGTGCAAAGTAATACATGCACAATACATGTACTCAATAATTATGAACTTTAATGGGTAAAATCATTAATTTAAAAATTAAAACTACAAAATAATAAAAAAAAATTCAATATTAATGTCTGACACTTTCATAATTAGTTAAATAACTTAAATTTTGTTTGTAAAAATAAGATAATATTTAACTAGCATGTGTACGAGCCACGAGCCTAGGATTTATTGTCGTACCTACAGGTGAAGACTTGTTATTAGCATTGTTGTTTTCATATACCTTAAATATTGTTCTATTTGCTGTTAGTCTTCCTAGCAATAATAAAATAAAATAAGTTATAATAATTCCCCTTCTGGCCGTATTCGGCCATGGCAGCCAACCCTGCGATCAGACAGGTACGCAGGATTTATGATTATAGTGCAAAAGTGAGTGCGTAAGCACACGTGCACTCCCTATTCCCTCACTCTCATAATTCGGTGGGACAGCAATCCGACACGACCGTAGAGAGATCAGGCGCAGGACCAACGGTTTAACGTGCCTTCCGAAGCACGCAGGAGCTCGAGATGATTTTTTTTTTCGGTCACCCATCCGATGACTGGCATCTGCGAACTTTGCTTAACTTTAGCAACCGCAGGCCAAGTGCGCGAACCATTGCGTCATCACGCTTCTCGAAAATGCAGTTGAATTTTAATACTCTTCAATTAAACCGAGTTCAGCGACTTGCCACGAAGGCGGACACGGTTGATTTGAGGAAGGGGACTGGTGTGAGTTGGATGCAATTTATTCAGGGCTGGGAACTTCAGCGTTATTTGGTACTTTGGCCTGCTTTCAGCAGTGGAGAGGGTGGTTTTATCAGTTCCAATTTTGAACTCTGTAATACATTTATACAATAAAATAAATAAGTAAAGCAACTTACCCAGGGGTTTGATTGATGAATTAGGAAGTAGTCCGAAGTAATCAAATATTTTATTAATGTTTAACAGTATCTGTCTGCTTGACAATCCTAGAGTACGTTTTAATGATAGTTTATAGATAAGAATGTAGAATCATTTAAACAGGGTGGAATTTTATAATGCCGTCTGAAGGGGACGTACTCTGAATACTGTAGATGGAAAATTTTACTCGAAGGAAATATTCTCTTATTTTTTGAAAGAAAGAAAACTGTATACAATGACTTTTAAAACTACGCTTGCCTCAGTCGGTAATTGGATCGACTAAAATCTGCAAAAGTTGCACGAATGGGAGTTAAGCAGTATCTACAATATTTTTTATAATATCGGGGTAGAAAGTGACGTAAATAAGTCATATATTTGCTAATGTTTTTATTGTGCAGTTTTATAATTTGTACACTTTTTATATATGTATTTATACTTTACAATTCAAAACTTTCTCCGCTAGAATCAGTTAACATTTCTTCTAAACGTGTTGCGAACTAAAGTTGAGGGTACTGATCGTGCAGATTAATGGAGAATGCTACTCGAACAGATAAGCAGCATGCAACGTTTTCGACAGTCATGCACTCGCTCCTACATCCGGAAACGAGGTCGTCCTCGCTCGCCTAGTAATTCGAACGGGTCCACGTGCTCCCTCCGCTACCGAATCGGCTTCGAATACGCAAGGATGTCGCGACAAGGGAGGCAAGCGGAGCGACCGGGCTCGCGGCGGCGGCGGCGAATCATCCGATGCGTCGTCGGTGGGGCGGCGGGCGGCCCGTCACAGCGGGCGGCGCGGGCCGGGCGGGCGCTGCAGCAGCGCGCGCAGGGCGGCCGCCGCCCGCGCCGCCGCGCCCACGGCCCACACGCCGCGCACGCACGCGCGCAGCGCACACGCGCCGCACGCGCAGCGCCCGGCCGCGTGCCCGCTGCGCACACACCACGCTGTACCACTGCTCTCTACTCCACCCGCCGAGGGCGAGCCCGGACCGGACGATCCCAGCCCGGTTCCGTTGAGGGGCGGATCATATTTGAATCTATCGGTCGGTCGTTCGTTGCGATCGATTTATTTCTGTCGATCGAGGAAAATTGAGCCTCGTCGATTGCAGGAGGCGTCGGAAGTTACTACTCCTACTTGTATTATTTTCGATAAAAATGAAACTCTCGATTCGAAGGACTATACCGCATTAGTAGAAGTTAGTGGGCCCCATAAAGCGGTCAAACCTGTTAGCGGCGCGACTCACCTGGCCTCCTCTATCTGCGTGTTGAGCGTGAGGAACTCCGGGCTGTCCTGCCGCGCGTGCCGCACGCCGTTGTACACCGACGACTAAGGGAAACGAACAATAGGTTAGTACTGCAGTATTCCCCGAGGACTTTGGAAGAATGACCAGAAAAGAAAATTAAATATTGTTTTCTTAATAATTCAAGACGTTTCAAGACTTCATTACACCAGTAGAATGATCTTCTATTGTTCCTGTATTATTATTACGGTATACAATTATGGGGAACCGCTAGTAATAGCAATATTGACATACTTGAAAGATTTCAAACCAAAACTCTGAGGGCAATACTAAATATCACACAATATATTGCAAACAAATAGATATACAGTGATCTTAAAATTAACACAGTTAGACAAGAAATAACCGAGTACAGTATGAAATACCAGAGGAGACTAACAAGTCATAGAAATGAGCTGGCCCTGGGACTCAGTGGTGACGGCAGCATTAAGTACAATAGACTTAAGAGACAAGGTGTTGCGAATCTCCTGGAGAGATTTGCCTGCCCAGAGTAACTAGCTAAGGGCTAGAATCTCTTCAATCACCCAATAATATTTCAGATACAATGTATTGGACAAAGGGATGGCTTATTGTTGAATAACAGATTGCCATAGAAGCAGAAATAGACAAAAAAAAACACGTGATCATTCACAACTGAAAATCCTATTGGCTACTTAAGACACAGCACACATCTGAGTTTTGGTGGAGTCTCACTTAATCAGCATATTTCTCTAATAAAAAAAAAAATTTGTTCCTGTATAAGGTTTTACAATCTTGAAACAAATTGACAAACAAACCAGTTGATAGTGACTAATCTAACATTATGCCTATAGACATTTGTCAAGTTTTGCAGACGTAAAAAGCGATGGCTGATACGATTTTATTAAAGATAGCGGCCCGTCACGCGGTTTCACCCGCGTCCCGGGGGAACTACTTCCCGTACCGGGATAAAATATAGCCTATGTTACTCTGGGTGAATGTAGCTTTCCAACAGTGAAAGAATTTTTCAAATCTGCCTAGTAGTTTCGGAGCCTATTCAATTCATACAAACAAACAAAAAATCAAACCTTTCCTCTTTATAATATTAGTATAGACGAAGCGCCGTGCAACCGAAAAACATACAGGCTATCTGTTGGGGTGGTAGCTATTTAATCAAACTAAAAAAGGTGTTTAACAAATCGATCGTTAAATAGTCTTATTGCAATTTTTTACAACACAAATATGTAAACACGTCAAATATTGAACATAAACTACAAATGAAATAATTGTCTCGTATGTGCGATTGTCAGTGTAACTAAAGCGACAGCACAACTCACACGGCGCGTATTAGTAAGTTATTCTAGAGGGCGGTGCTCCGGGCCGGACGGGGCGGCGTCCGGCGCACCGCTGGGCCCGCCGGTCTCGGCCGCCCCCTGAAATATTATGCAACTCATTTATACATCTCCTGAATTGATCAATCACCTGATTGTAAAAAAAATGCATTAATACTGGCTAGTACCACCCCGACAGTAACTCTCTGTCACCGCCTCTGACATAAAAAAAAATCTATACTTTCTATATGTCCTTCTATATGCCCTAAATCATAGTGACATTTTGCACATATCTACCGTGCTGTTTTTGCGTTTATTCTGTACACGCAAGACCCACCAGTACCTACCTGGCCAAAGTGCAGCGTCGTTGACGTCGTATCTTTGTGTACGCGCGGTCGTATACGGCTCAGACATAGATTTTTTTTCACACGGGAACGCGGTCAGGTAAGAAAGACTTCCAGCCGCGTCTGGGGCTCGAGCCGTCGTTTCGCCACCTACCGAGCCTATGACGACGTGACGTGTAAGGGAGACACTGCGGGGAGTGGCGGCCTGCAGACTAGATAGGCTTCCAGTTGTGTCTGCGGCTGAAACCGTCGCGGCCCGCCACCCACCGAGCCTGTGATGTTGAGGCGTGTGCGGGGTACCTGCGCGGCGTGCGGCACGAGGTTGTCGAGCAGCGCCTGCACGGCGAGGCGCTGCGGCGGCGTGAGCAGGCTGTCCTGCTGGTTCACGATGTGCTTGGGCACGTGCGCGCCGCACAGGAACTGCGCCACCTCCTCGCTGAAGTGGTTGCAGTTGTGCTCCAGCAGGCGGTACGCCGACGGACTGCAACCACGCAACCACACACTTACTACACCGAAAATAACACTGAGGATATTTGTTTGCGATTGAAAAATCTGCTAGATGGCAATACGTAGGCGTGAGGTCCAACTGCTATGTCATTGGTGAATTTTGACACATCTGTCAATGTCATGTCAAATTCACCAATCAAATACCAGTTAGACCCTACCCTCATTACAAAAACTCGCCTAATCGAAATCAAGAAAACAAAGTAAAAACATTTACATATGGGCTCTTCTTATCTACTACAGGTTATGCGTTGACAGCGTGAGTTCGCAGGCCTCACTCTTAAAATTCGGTCTCAGGATTCGAATCCGAGAAATAAAGCAGGCCGTCACGGACGCGATAGCATAGTGAACAGTAAGATGCATACGTGTAGGATGTGGTAGCGAGCGCCTGCATGTACTCGACGAACACCTGGTACGGCACGAAGGTCTCGCCCAGCTTGTCCACCTGGTGCGGCCGGCCCAGCTGCGTGCCGCCCTGCAACACACCAACAGACATTATAGGTAAACAGTTCCTTACAACTTACAAGGTCATCATAAAAAGCAACATAATTTTAAAAACTTTTAAATTAATTTAATTAATACTTAGATTTATTTATACTTTTAAATTAATTGTTTTTTGTTACTAGTTGTACTCGTTTGCACTCAACCGGTAAAAACTTGTGAGGGCTATGCCAACTTTATCACGTGCGGCGTTAGGGCGCATACAATATGTAATATTTTTACGAGTTACCGTTTCAAAAATAATAAATACAAATATACAAATCAACTTCTTCATTATTATTTACGGACGGATTACAAATAATTCATAACAACGTAATTATAAACAGTGATAAAATTGGACGCGTCTCTGTTTTCATGCCAGAAAAAAGGTGATTGGATTTTCACACCTCGAGTCAATAAGAACTCGTATCGTTGAAATATTTAGTTCCATGTTATTTTCAGTAATGATCTCAGGACTGTGCAGCCGCTACTTATAAAACTGACAATAATCTTCAAACGCGCTCCTCTGACATTTGTGAAACGGAGTCACCTCAACAATTTGAGGTTTCCAAGCGGCGTGTGCTAAATGAGCGTCCGGTGCGAGCGAGACGCGCGAAATGCGCGTATTTCGAGAGTTCCTAGACGCGCGCGGCCGGCGACGTGCAGATGCACGGATTCACCTACTGACTGCCGGAAGATGCAATGGCCATTTGAAACTGTGTCAGAGGTCGATAACCAGTGAACCTCCTCAGATCAAATCGGAATACGAACTTTGGCAGTAATCCTAGGTAAACCAGCATAATAAAACAAGTTTTTACAGGGTCGTCGAGGCATTTGGTCGCCGGGGTATTGCTCCAGGCGTTGCAAGACGTAAATGCAACGTTAACAGTATAAAATGAGTGTAATACTCATGGCGTCTAAATTAATGGTTTAATCCGCCCTAATATAAAATTTACTGAGACCGGGAACGAAGATCACATGGCATGTCTTTGACTAGGTAAAATAAAAAGAAATTATAATTTAGCATACTTAGTATGTGCGCATTATTGTTTCATTGAATATCTTCGCGTAGTAATAAATTCGTTTCGGTGCTTATTTAACCAAATCAGACATTGCTGCAGGGCGGTACTTATTTACCTGAAGGCATTTATATACTATCTGCTGATCACTTGTATATTTACACACATACGTCAGTCTTCTTATAAATAAATCACTAAAATTACCCATTATTATCAGTCATCTGGCATCGATCCCGTTGTACTTTGTGTCGGCCCTTATTTCTTTTCCTTGTTTCCTAGTATTAGATCATATTATCCTACTCAGTTCTTTTGAACCTTAAAAGCATCTCCAATGAGATGTCAACTATTATACCAGAGAAAAGGTTTGTGGTACTTGTACAGTATAAACACACTATGGTGTTTGGATTCTACCAGCAATTAATTTAGGTATTATTTTATGAATTAAATCAACGACCATTTTATTAACTGCAGAATGGTTTCGATATAACTCAATTCCATTAAACAATATTCTCGGTTTCCCGACGAAAATAGAAATTCCTGTAGTCAGAAAGCTGTAAAAGCAAGATGTGTGTGCGAGCACGTGAGTAGCCGCCGCTGGAACGCTGGCGGCGGAGGCCCGGGGCACGGCGCCCACGCCGCCACCGACTGTTTACATGCCACGGTGCGCCAATTTGCCATCTTCCGCACGCTATAATGAGGATACCAGAACGCACAATGTAAAACAGCGAAATAACGCCGTCACGTCAGGCAAACAAACATCTGGCGTCAGTTAACACGAAATCCATGACTGATTGGTAGATTCGGTACCGAATGATAGAGACGGACAACTGACTCAATTAGGTCCATCATTATCGTGGCAAAATACAGGGCTGCAACAGCATTCTCTCCTGTCTCCATATATTTTATCAAATCATTGTACGCGGTTCAGTACCCCGAAATGGGAGTCAGGCGGAGAGAGGCGCGCCATTATCGGGATATTTGCTGGCGGCGCGCGGCACGGGGTCACCAGATGCGGCTGCAGCGCCGCAAATACACCGCGCAGGAGGAACTCCGCTGCAGGTGAAGTTTTTATTGGATTCAGTAATTGTCACATTGGCGCCTCGCCGTCGGCGCAAATAGAACGTGTTTACAATCCGCCGACGCGTGCACGCGGCCGCTCTAGCGCGACCCCTCGCCGCCCCCTTGCTGCATGCGAGCCGGGGCGCCCGCGGGGTTTTCAGGAAGACTCCCCGCTGGCCACGTGCCGATTAGAATTATTAGCGTAATAAGACAAAAATAACGCGAACGCGCAAACTATTCGTCGCGAGTTATGAAACGCATTAATACGAGTCTAATATTACCGCGCGTGGCGACCGGTGACATTAACGATATTGCAAACACGCGTTCGCGGTCCACTCACGACACGTGAAGTTTTCTAAGGGTATGGTTACATTGGTTTTACATGAATATGAAAAATGTTTTAACTAGTTAAAACACTTATTACTTAGTAATTAATATAAGCTCTTAATAAAATTACTTCTAACGAGTTCTTCCTTTTTATAGTAAAATATAACCTTTTTTTTTATAACCTGCTATAATTCTATCCTTATCTTCTTATTACAATAATAGATATCTCACATCGCTGTACATGCGCTAGGAGCACGCCAACCTACCTCAACAAACGCCATACTTCACCGCAACTACGCGGAGCAGGCGCGGTCCAGATACGCTGGCTTGGTTTATGAACGACCGAGATAACAGCAATAGCCAATAAACGATGAACTCTTCAGCACGACTATTACTATATTCCTTTATTTCTTTAATGCCTTACATATAATGTGTAATGTCCATAGACAAGAATCAATGTTTCTTTTTACGACCAATACACCTCATGAGACCACCGTTATCGACAATAACCTTTGAGTCTACTAAACTGATAACTTGTCACGAACTAGATCCCATGTGTTCTTTTTAGAAAACTATGTGTCAACATTAAAATAAGACCCATCTAAGTACAATGAATTTGTCCACCTGTGGTCTTCAATCACCAAAAGATGGCATTCGTTCAAAAGTCATATACAAAGTTGGTTATTCTAGGATTACTGTGCGTACTCTAGCAGGACAAAGCGCAGTTATAATGACAGGGCGATGCAGGAGTGAGTGATTAAATCTCTTCAGTTGGCGAGGGCCGGGTCTGGCCACTGCCAACACTCGGTGCGCGGGCGCAGCTCGTGGAGACGCAATACGCCGACTCGTACGCGCAGGGAAACCGCACGACTGACAGTAAACGAGAATACCACCATCTGTATCAGTTTACTCAAGAATGATGAAAGTAATACATCAGGAATATACAGAAGATCACAATCACCATAATTTCTTTAATATGGCATATTGTTCAGATCAAATTGACAGTGTCAATGCAGAGACTTTCGCGTTCTTGTGAATCAATCACTTCAGGTATTTAGGCCCTACGGGGCCCTATGGCCAATATATAAAAACACATGTTTGCTACTTCCAAATAGATCATTACATCTTATTTTACGTCCCATTAACTAACTTCTTAGTACTGTTTTCGCTCGATATATTAGGTGTAGTAAGTACACATGAAGTAAAAAGTCTGACATTTATGACAATTTATGAGTTTGTTCCAATAAGACGCTACAAGCTTCTACTGCGATAATACTGCAGTCCTGGAATGCTTCCCATCCATTACAAGCACCATTGAATACAAACATCAGACTGAAGATGATACTATTAATAAGCATTCCACTTAGTTCGACGAGAACCGAACAGGTCAAGTCAAATAATTCTTAGGACGTCGCATTTTGAAACATTAGTCGAAATTTATTGTTTCTTGAATAATCAAAAATAAATAAGAGGTAAGACGGCTATATTCCCAGTATTAATGGATGCTATCTTTTAGTTCTTACGACTTGTTTACGGCCGCTGAATAGCTTTCGTCGTAAAAGCCCTTGAGACACAAGAATAAACAGAAATGAGTTTTGATCTCAAAAAAATGTTTCTCCAATTCAGCGCAGACGAATAACAGTTAGAACTGGGTACTGGTCCTTCTTCAGAATTCTATTAATTCAAACAACAAACAGTCCTAAGCTTCTCCTTTAAATTCCAACAGGTTACAGCTGGAATATTTGTATCAGCCAGCTAGCATATGGCAACATAATTTCCTTAGAGTAAGTAGACACACAAGCGAACTTACAGGAGCGCAGCTGGTGACGCCGCCGCCCCCGTAGAAGAACTCGCGATCGTACACCACGATGGACGTATGCCACACGCCCTCGATCTGCCGCCCTGGAAATGTACACAACTGATTGTAAACACTGGTACTCTGGCCACAAAACATAGTCGATACGGAATCTCATTGACGACATTGGGGTTGAGTTGAATAAAAAGTCAAAACTTGTAAACTAAAAGCCTATTTACTATTGATTACTTTTAAAGCCTTTTTATTATGTACAGTTCATGAATACATTGGTAAATTCCTCTCAAAATTTCATTACACGACTCGACTCCAATACAACACCTGCTCAAAAGTTTGTGATGTAATAGACGTGAAAAATGATTAGTGCGATAGTTAGCAGTATTTATTTAAAGAGTCGTAAGTAGAACAACAAAACAGTCCTTGAAACAGATCCAGTGGGAACGGTCATCTGTCAAACCCAGCTGAAAGTAGGTCGCGAAAAGTTCGCAACTACCCTTTCATTTACAGGAGGCGCGCCCGTGAGCGGGTAGCAAGATCAGCAGCATGTAATTGGTCTTTTGTACCGTTTTGATTAAAGTAAATAAATAAATAAATGACTGATAATCATGCTCAGTACAAAACAGTAAATGAGTTGCAAAATAACTATATTTGCTGCCCCAAATAGCTGTCTTAAAAGGAGCTAACACACATGAGTTATGAAAAAAAAATAGAGAAAGTTGTTAATTTACTCATGCATAACAAACAGAACCATCGAAAACTTTTTGATATTGATTTGATCTGCATTCACAGACTTAGGAAAAGAGTTGCAGCCAGCAAAAAATTGCTTTAATAGGCAATTCTCTTTTTTTTTGTTATTCAATCTTTTCCAAGAATGGATCAAAAGACCAAATTCCAGTTCAAAATTCCACCCCATATTCTTGTCATAAGTAGAATAACCCTCAACTTTTATTTCAACAACTAGCGGCCGCCAGCGACTCCGTCCGCATGGGTTTCGTTTCCGTACACAGTGTTACTATAGATAGCTTAAAGCCTTCCTCGACAAATAGTAAGTGGACTATCCAATACAAAAGATTTTGTCAATACGAACCAGTTGTTACTGAGATTAGCACGTTCAACCAATCTGGATCAGGATGTTACACGTGTTATTGTGAGTCAACCATGAAAGATAGACATATGCTGTTAAGGGATATTTTTAGGAAATTTTATGAAGAATATTTCCGTTGTACATGATTTTTATGTAACTTTAACCATTAAAGCTGCACACGCGACAGAAGCTTAAAAAATGGAGTAAATTCTCCCATTTTCCCAATATTTCCCTTCACTACTCTGCTCCTATTTATTGTAGCGTGAAGAAAGGTATCCTATAATATGCCCAGGAGTATAAAGAATAATTGTACAAAGTTTCGTCAAAATCCGTCCAGTAGTTTTTGTTTCTATAAGGAACATACAGACAGACAGACAGTCAAAAATTTTACTGATTGCATTTTTGGCATCAGATCGATCACTAATCACCCCTGATAGTTATTTTGAAAATATATTTAATGTACAGAATTGACCTTTCTACAGATTTAATATAAGTATAGATGTGGCAAGCACCATAACAAAAGAATGGGAAAGAAAAACTTAAATAAACACTTCTATACTTATATAATAAAGCTGAAGAGTTTGTTTGGTTGTTTGTTCGAACTTGCTCATCTCAGGAACTACCTGTATTATTTGAAAAAATATTTTTGTGTAAGATAGTCCATGTATCAAGGAAGGCTTCAGGCTATAGTATACCATAATCTCTGTTTATTAGTAATATTTCATTTGAGAAGTATTTGGTTTCATCATATCCATTGATAGAATTTGGGATAAGAAAGTTAAAGCTGATATAAGTTGAATTTGAAATTTAGTTATTAATCTTTACTATTACTGCAGACAAAACTGATTTTAGTAAAGAGTTTAGTATTTTTGTGCTTTTAATAAGCTGGAATAAATTAGATGAACTACCTAATTGAGTACTTTGATCAAATTGAATTGTTTGGTTGATACTAATCTATTGCTTTAAAGTAAAACTGTATAATATAAAGAAGACTGGTAAATAATAAGAAATTTTCAAATAATTTTTCAGCAGAATGAACACCAGTGGACTTACCAATAATGGAGGACGAGAGCAGAGATGCCATGCCATTGGTGAGGTCATAGATGTACAGCTCTACGGGCACTCCCTCCTCTGTAGCCATGGCTCACACACTGCACCAACAGCAAACATTGCAGTTACATTTACTAGTATCAACATTTGCACTTATAACATGTAGAACTTTTAAAATTAGTCATATAGGAAAACTATAAATGCTATTTAAAAATAAAGCAATAACTGAGGTTGAAGAAATATACCTGCTATATTATGTCCAGGAAACAACAATAGTTACGCAATTACTTAGTGACACACAAATGTTACAATAAATAATTTTATTCCCCAACAATATTAATATCAGAATGTGAAACTGCACCAACTCATGAACTGATGCAAGGGTAAGTGTTATCGCGAGAGTGCGGTCCGACGGGAGCGAGTGCAGCGCGCGAGTTCCGGCGGTGCAGCGTCCACCTGCGCGACCTGAGCACTGCCGGCTGCAGCCCGCCACCGCCGCCGCCGCCGCACCACCGCGCCGCCGCCGCTTCTACGCTACTATTAATACTACAACATTTGAGAACTACTGCTCCATTGCTACGCACGCTGATAACGATGCCTCTCCTCACAACGACACTTTATACGACTTCCAGAATTTAATTTCATACCCTCACCCTCTAAGAAATTGGTAATCAATACTTTCATAAGAGTAAAGTTACATCACATTTTAAATTATTACATTTTAAAACTTACACGAATTTGAAGGTCTCTAAGATTGATCACTGTATACAATTGGGTATTTTACACAATTTTTCTAACTGAAGATATTAATAAAAAATGGTCTAAAATTGACTTTTTTAAAAATAGGTTTCTGTTTGTTTATTTTATTCTAGTTGACGTACGGTCAGTATGACAAGCTGACTTGACAATTTCGATTCGATTTTTGACATTATCAGATGTGGTCCGATTCCAATAGATTGTTATACAAGAATAACAATTTCATAAACGTGTATGTTATTAAAAAAGATAATAATAATTCCATAATTAGCGTAAAATGTATTAACACTGTGGTTGGTATATTTAGTGAGTGAGCATTTAAGCACCTTTCGGAACATTCCGTGTACGAACGGAACGCTCTCTAATTTTAGATAATAGAACACCCTAAAACCTTTTAAAGTTCACACAATAGGTTTTCTTGTTACAATTTGTATGTGCTTTCGTAATAATATTTATTTTACTTTTTAATAGGCTGTAGAAATTATAATATCAGAACATAAAACGTCATTAAAACTAAATTTTTTAGAGTTTACGTAGCTGTCAAGCGTAAATGTCATGTCATGATTGTTATGTCAGTATACACTGTTGGTATTGTGCAGTTATTTTAGTTTAGTTAAAAATGTCAGCACCGAAGAAAATGGTAAACAGTTTATCAGAATTTATCTACATTGGGTCCAACATGGTTAATTACAGCCATATAACAGCTTTACTATGTGAAAATAATCTGTCGAAAGTCTCTTCCTATCGTGATCTTTCATAGAACATTTTCAAATTTTGTGAAATAATTCGCCAATTTGTTAATTATTCTCGTTAACAAATAACTTATATCGCAGCATAAGATGCAAAGAAGAAATCGAGATGAAGACTGCATGATGACTCGACAATATTGAGCAGTGAGCGGTTAGTAATCCATTGATGTGTTGGTTGCAGACGCTGCGGGTGCAGTCGTCGGAGGGCACGGCGCGCGTGGAGGCGCTGGACACGGAGGTAACGGCGCAGCTGTTCGAGCGCGTGTACGAGGCGCTGCACCTCACCACGTTCGGGTTCGCGCTGCACAAGGACCGCCAGCGTAAGGAGGAGATCGCGAGCAGCAAGTCGCGCCAGCTGCGCGACTACGGCCTGCGCCACGGGGACATGCTCTACCTCAGCCCCGTCAATGGAGCTGTTCTCTTTGACCAGCCTACCACCAGTGCTGAGGTATTGTGTACTAAGTCCTATTGAATTGTGATTGGACATTATTCCATTTTTTTTACTTTGACAAGAGAAAAGCATTAGCCTCTATTATCATTTCTTATGATTAAATTGTATTGCTTGAATGGTACTGAGAATAACTTTAAATTCATCCACCTTTATAGCATTTAAAACTGAGAAACTTGTCATCTTATAACAAAGGTTTCATTGTATGATTTATTCACGAACAGGCTAACAACAAACCATTTGGTGAGCCGGCCCAGGCAGGGCCGTCCTCA
Source organism: Nomophila noctuella (assembly GCA_958496325.1). Lineage (NCBI taxonomy): Eukaryota > Metazoa > Arthropoda > Insecta > Lepidoptera > Crambidae > Nomophila > Nomophila noctuella. Next base: position 16,321,578 of record OY292489.1, read on the forward strand.
GCCCCAGCAACCCCAGCGCCTCGCTCAACGGCTATTCAAGAAGATGAAGTGGACATCCTGCTCTACAGCCAGTCTGGTGCCATTCAGAGACCCAGAGATGACAAATTGTAAGAAGCCATTTATAATTTATAAACATTAAGCATACCTGACTGGTTAATTTTGTTTGGTAAATAATTCATCAATTTCGGAGTCAATGAACATTATTATTGCAGATGCCGGCATAATTCAAAAGGCTGTTGTGTGCACTGTTCGCCGCTGGAACCATGGGACGAAGGCTACCTCAAGGACCATAATATCAAGCATCTCTCCTTCCACTCTTATCTGCGCAAGATGACCTCAGGCAAATTCATTACACTGGATGAACTTTCATGCAAAATTAAACCAGGTAAAGTTAAAACAATTATGCAAATATGTGAAATTAACAATAATATGATACTTCTACTGAAGTCATCATCATACTATAAACATGTAAAAGAGAATAAAACAACAATTGCCTCTGCATTGGCTTTACAATCCTGGTTTATATTGAGTTGAGGGTGATTCAGTACTGTTGTGAGTCATTCCAGTGCAGACACTCATTTTATTAGGAAAACAATAGTGTTTATTATCAATTATATTTTGAATGCAACTTTTTGAGACGATGTGTTGTTTGCTACAGGGTGCAAGGAGCACCCGCCGTGGCCGCGCGGCATCTGCTCCAAGTGCCAGCCGGGCGCCGTGACGCTGAACCGGCAGACGTACCGCCACGTGGACAACGTGCTCATCGAGCACCCCGCCATCGTGGAGCGCTTCCTGTCCTACTGGCGCGCCACCACGCACCAGCGCGTCGGCTTCCTCTACGGGCAGTACGAGCCGCACCCCGACGTACCGCTCGGTAACTACGGGAGCATCCATTCAAACACTGATATGACTAGCAACAGACCTGAACTCACTGAAAATTTAATATCTTTTAAAGGAAGTTTAAATGGGCCATGCCCCGTACGTACATACGTTACATACATACGTACTGATGTAGAGGCGAATTATGGTTTTTTCAAATGAAAAATCCGCTGGATGGACATGACATTGACAGGTATGTCAATGTCATGTAAAAATTCACCAATCACATACCAGTTAGACACTACGCCTACCTCCTGCCATCAAGCGGATTTTTCATTTGCGAAAATCCTCACTAGAGCAAATGACGGGTCATCCCGACGCTTTTGAAATAAAATAGTTGAATGGTCGAGTGTGTCTGCAGGCATCCGCGCGCGCGTGGCGGCCATCTACGAGCCGCCGCAGACGTCGACGCGCGACAGCGTGACGCTGCTGCCGGACGCGCGCGCCGCCGCGCTGGACGCGCTGGCCGCGCGCCTGGGCCTGCGCAAGGTGGGCTGGCTCTTCACCGACCTGCTGCCCGACGACGTCGCCAAGGGCACCGTCAAGCATCTGCGGTGAGCGCTCCACCTCCCGACTCGACCTAATCATACTATTTTTTATTTTCATTTTTATGTTGTAAATCCTGCTTACATAAAATTCTAAATCAATGAAATGCTTCGCAAAATAGTCAGGAGTTGATGTATCATCGTAAGTGTTGTATGACGCAGCGGCGTGGACACGCACTTCCTGTCGGCGCAGGAGTGCATCACGGCGGGGCACTACCAGAACCTGCACCCCAACGCCTGCCGCCACGCCTCCTCCGGCTACTTCGGCTCCAAGTTCGTCACCGTCTGCGTCACCGGTGAGCCATTGACTAAACTAATTGACAACATCAAAAAACTAAAACTTACGTATTTTTTCTTTTTCGTTTATTTTCTTTCCTTTTTGTAAAATAAATTATTTAAAATCGACTTATTATAAAAGAGCGTAAGTCAATGTCATGGGATGAACGAACATTTTATCTTTGCTATTTTAAAAAATAAACTTGAAAGACGGAAGTTCACATAAATGTTGCCAGGAGACTCTAGGGTAAATTCATGAAAAATTTTGTCCAAGCACCTAAAGTGCCACTTAAGTACCCAGTTAGTACTTTAAACTTACGTAAATAATATTTTAGTAAGATTTCATAAAGCTATACAATTCAATCTGGTACATCAACTGAGTTATAATTTTTTCGCAATATTTAAAATCATGGGTTTTCCCCGATTGGCCAGGAGTTTTGCCAATCCGGCAAGACTGTATAATGCATGTACACACATGCACAGTTTTCTGTCAGTTTGACAAGAAATTGTGTCAAACTTGCGTTTCTTTTTTCTAATTTACGATGGCAAAAGCGAGACCAAGACTGATTGTGTGTAGATCCGACGAGCATTGAATTTGGAAATTTTTCAAAATATCTTTTTAGTTACTGAATGAAAAAAATTAAAAACATTTTTTCTGTGTTAATTTAGCGATAATCTCGAAATGGTTTTTGAATTATAGTACCTTATAAAAAATTAAATGTTGTCAATGGGCTTGTTGCCACTATTTTTATTATTTGATAGAACGGTTCATTACGATTATATTACAACATACTTAAAAAAAATATGAAAATTTTTTGAAGCACCTATCCAACTGTATTTTGAATTTTAAATTATTATCTTCACTATACTACCGTAAACGCCGTCCGCCATGATGGTCTGTGCCGTGGCGTCACTGTTCTTGTCAAGAATACGCGTGACATAACCAAAAAGTGTTTATCGGAATTAAAACCATGTCTTTGTAGAGATAACATGATACATTTATGAATTACCACTATTGTATCGTGCGTGAATGTAAGAATACATCAATAAGAAGTTGTGGATTAAAGTACCCAGTGATGAGAATTTGAAGCAAAACATTTTGCAACCATCAAAGTATCTATTTTGGGCAGGTTTATTTTCAATAAATGTGAAGTGTATAATATTTTAATAAACAATAATCAACGCGTTTAAATAAAAGACCACGAATAACCTGTCGAAACTGTCGTTTGAATTTGTGTTGTTTACAATATTGGTGACGTAGAATCATGGCGGACGGTGTTTTCAATCAAGAGAAAAAAAAGTAAAAATGTATCGGGTTTAAGTTGAATTTTTGCAGTAATCCCTTATTTATATTTAATGAAGTTTACATATTTTGGACCCTTGTACGGAATAATATTTGAATTAAAAGTGATTTTATAAATGGTGATATGAGGCAACTAGCCTATTGTCTATAGCATTCACTTTTTTTTATTTAATCTGAGCATGAAATAGGAAAAAACTGTTATCTAGTCCATGCTAAAATAGGTTGAACTCGTTGAAATTTTTGAAGACACTTTTATTACGAATAATTTTTATGATAGCATCCCTCCTGAGTCGCAAAATATTTGCAATAAACTGATTTTTATGACCTTTTCACGTATGCAACTTCGTAAATTTTTCACATTTTGATAAAAACATTTTAATAAAAGTGCTTACGAAAACCAGATAACTAAGAATAAAGTAGAGTTTCAGTGTTAAATGAGTTGTGTATATGTTTGTGTGCGGCGCAGGGGATAGCGAGAAGCAGGTGCACATGGAGGGCTACCAGGTGTCGGGGCAGTGCCAGGCGCTGGTGCGCGACGCCGTGCTGCTGCCCACGCGCGACGCGCCCGACCTCGGCTACATCCGCGACTCCACCGACGCGCAGTACGTGCCCGACGTCTACTACAAGGTACCCGCACTTACGCACATGGAGCTTAGTAATTGAAGAATCAGTTCAGTTCTGCCAACGCGCGGTCGCCCGCCGGCTGCCGGCCGCGCCCGCCGGTTCAGCGGGGCTCGCAAACAATCGCACACGACACGGGCGAAAAAACTCGTCGAGAAATATGCTTCAATTTTAATATCTGTTTTCTGCAAAGGCGGCAAGCTTGCAACCGAAGCGGGTGCGAGTGAAAACCGCTTCGTGAGTCCTTAGCCTAAGTCTACAGACTTCCATATTTAGATCGTATGCTAAATAGCGATTTTTACGAGACGAGTAGTTCGACCCTCCTCCTGTTTGAGTGAAATTGCGACCCTCTCATGAACCTGTCGACACGTGCATCATAATCGAATTTTTGGCGTCATCAGTTTTGACGACCCGCTTGGTGTAATGGCCAATATGTTGCCTATTATGCAAGAGGTCGCGGGTTCGATTCCCGCACAGGACTCACATTTGTTTGCATGAACATGTCTGTTTGTCCTGGTCTGGGTGTTATATGCATCTATTTAAGTATATTTGTAATACCACTGTTGATTCTGATGTCTGTAACACAAGTGCTTAAGCTAATTAAAACGGAGTCAGATCTATGTGTGTTGTGAAATATTTATTTATTAATTTGGATTAGGTACATAATATGTGAAAACTATTTCATTATTGAACTATGCTGCATTGATAGGACGCTGCTTACGCGACCTTATTGCTAGGCGATAAGAACGAAATGACGCTATTGATAACGTTGTTAATGTGTACCATAACAGCGCATGGTCGAACCAGATGTTACCTTCTTTGTTCATGCAAAGAACGACCGTAGTTCATACATGATTTTGTAGGATGCAGATGATATCTCTTTCATCAACAAATTATCTTCCATAATTAGATATTTTCTATTTTTTATCATTATTGTGAATTATTTACAAAATAATAGAATTTTTATAGTGTAATACTACTACTACTTATCACTACATAGTATAAAACAAAGTCGCTTTCTCTGTCCCTATGTCACTTTGTATGCTTAAATCTTAGAAAGTACGCAACGGATTTTGATGCGGGTTATTTTAATAGAAAGATTGATTCAAAAGGAAGGTTTATATGTACAATACTCTTTCAAAAAATAATTGCGAATTGGAACTGTTTCGAACTAAACCCGCAACTGTGAAAAGATTGTTTGCTTCAAAATTTTTTGGCTCCCACATCTAAGATTTAACATAGGTAACTGCTATTTCTTAAATTGTTATTTTTTTATTATTGATATGTTAGCTTCATGAGGACTGTTTTATGATAGCTCCTAAGTCTATTAGCATCTTAGTGTCCATATGCGAATACCTGTGAATGGCTATGTCGTTATAATTTAAGTTATTTTTTACTTTGTATTACTTGCTGTTGGTTTTCCAATCCAAATAAATATAAATAAATAAATAAATACATGCATAACAGAGTAGAGAAACACTGATAAATTCAGTTGGACCCGTGCGAAGCCGGGGCGGGTCGCTAGTAATAAATAAAGTTGAACCAAATTGGTACGTCTATAAAATGCCCCTGCAAAGTGAAGTGGATCAGAAGCCACGACACCACGCAGACTTCCCTTGTGGTGGTCTGCTGGACGGATTCTGGTCAGCTTTACACTCGACACTTGTTCTGCATCCGAGTGGTCCAACTATTCAGGGGCGACGGCAGCGCGTTATATTTCGGTGACGATAGGTACGTAATGAAAGACGTGTGTGCTGCTCCATAGATAAGTTTATTGATCACGAATTCGCTTCGGACATGTGTATACGCGCGATACACATAACATCAACAAGGCGCTCCACCCCACACCCACATAGACTATATCGAAATAAAACGCACTACGATATAATATGAATATAGTCAACACCAGGTACAACATGCTAGACAGGGCGAGACCGAGCCAGCGCAAGTAAACTCTGCTACATAGAAAAATAAGGAGACGGGCGCCGGGCCGCGTCCGCGCTTCTACCTTACATCACAGACTTGTAAAACTTCCAGAAAATTGGGATTACATCTTTAATTCGAGGTAAATATTCGCGTTTTTTCGAGAGGTACCGTTTTTGTAAATATAATCGTTAAAAGTATATTCTCTTAAATAACGTCGATATAACGAACGACCATAGCTATATACGCACGCCGAGTCGCGCGCCGGGCCGCTTGCCCGCACGCGCTTCTACAAACGATTAAATATCTTTTATATTTAACATTTATAATTTTAATATTGACACAAATATTATCGAAGTATATCGTTTATCTTATTCGCTATATCCGCCTTCGAGGCGCGCCCGCTACCTACAGATCCGAATTCCGACAGTCAACAATCGACGAAAAGCGCCGCGCCGCTACCGCATCTAATAACAAAAATATATATCCATCATAGACAGTATCGCACTAGGCCTCTACAACACGAGTAACAGAACGACGCGAGTAACCCTAGAGGACGAAACGACGAGCATCCCTGGAGCCGAGGACGCTCCGCGAACCGAACGCAAGCTCGAGGCGACCGACCACCACGCCACGTAAATACTTCCAAATATCACTACACGTATAAAAATATATCGAGGCGCGAACCGCACGCGAAGGGAACGGCGGCGGTCCGACGGAGTATAAGATACGACAGTCGCGACAGCAGGAACGATATGCAGAGACGAGGACGAGAGACGGAGCGGCTAGTTGAGCCGGCCGCAGGCCGAGATGACGATGGAGCTGTGCGGCTTGCCGGCGCCGTCGCCCGTGCGCGACAGCCGGTCCACCAGCTCCAGGCCCTCCACCACCGCCGCGAAGATGGCCGTGAAGCCGCGCATCTCGCGCAGCACGATGCGGAACTGCGAGCCCACCATGCCCAGCGTGTCGTGGCGCTTCTGCGAGCGGCGCATGCCCACGGCGCCGCGCACCGCCGCCAGCCGCGTGTCGTCCGGCACGAAGAAGCTCTCCTCGAACGCCGACCGCCCGCCGCGCCCGTTGTTCAGCTCGAAGTCGCCCGTGATCACGCTCTCGTTCTCCCAGCACTGGAACACGGCGCAGCCGCGGTAGCCCACGCCCAGCTCGCCCGTCGCCAGCGCCGCGAAGTTGCGCGCCATCCGCGGCGCCACGTCGCTGCGCACCTCCACCACCACGCGTCCCGCGCCCGCGCCGTTCACCTCCAGCTCGAAGTAGAACAGCGGGAACCCCGCCGGCGCGCGCAGCGACGGCGAGCTCGCCGCCGACGCGCCCGCCTCGCCGTCCGCGTCGTCCGCGTCGCGCGGCCGCCGCGCCGCCACCCGCGCCGCGCAGTAGTTGGCCAGGAACAGCAGCGGGTCGCGGCGCGGCGGCGGCGGCGGCGAGCCCGGGCCCGGCGCCGCGCGCCGCAGCAGCTCCGGCGGCAGCAGCGCCGTGGCGCCGCGCACCAGCTCCTCGCCGCGCCGCCGCAGCGTCTCCTGCGCCACCAGCGCGCGCAGCCGGTCGCGCTCCAGCGCCGCCGCCGGCAGCGACGCGGCGCGCGCGCCCGGCGGCGGCGGCGACGGCGCGGCCAGCGCGGCCTCCAGGCGCAGCTTGAGCGCGGTGGCGGCGTCGAGCGCGCGCAGCAGGTGGTCCCGGCGCGCGGCGGCCAGGCGGCGCAGGTCGGCGCGCAGGCGGCGCGCGTCGGCGTCCAGCGCGGCGCGGGCCTCGGCCGCGGGCCGCAGCGCGTGCGCGTGCGCCGCGTGGTCGCCGCACGCGCGGCAGGCGCGCACGCCGCACGCCAGGCACCACAGCGCGGGCAGCGCGTGCGCGGCGCAGGGCGAGGCGGGCGCGGGCGGGGCGGGGGACGCGGGCGCGGGGGAGGGCGGCGCGGCGAGGCGGCGGGCCAGCGCCAGCACGGGCCCGTGCGTGGGCAGGCGCTCGGCGCGCCCGTCGGGCAGCTCGGTGCGCTTCCAGCAGTGCGCGCAGTAGACCTCGCGGCCGCGGCCGAGGGCGGTGCGGGCGCAGGCGAGGCAGAAGTGGTGCTTGCACGCGAGCAGCTTGGGCGGGCGCTCGGCCTCGTCGAAGGGCCGGCGGCAGCGCGGGCAGAGCGTCAGCTCCTCGATCTCGCCGAGCGGGGAGCTCGCCATGGCGCCGCTGTGATGCGGACGCGGTCACATCGCCGGCGCCGGCCGGCTCGCCGGGCCCGGGGCTGGTCGGGTCACCCGCCGGATTAAAATTTTGAGAGAACCCCTCGGTGCCACATCACTCTACGTTTTGTATACACACGTCATGTTGTTTCCGCCTCCCGTGGCGCACTTCGCGGCGGTCGATCAACAGATTACTTCCCGTCGCGGTGACCTCGTCCCGGCGGCGATGTTTTCGCGTCTCGCTCCGCGCCGGTAAGTCGCAGATATTTTACTTTTCGCGAAAAAACGAATTTCGCGCAAAAAAAATAGCCTTCCTTTTTATCAGGCAATTATTTTTTTCAATCCACATTTATTCGCTTTTAGTTTATTATTTTATACTAGTTAAAAAAAATATTGTAGCCACAAATATGTCTCGACACATTACAAAATAACAAGTGATTAAAAAGTCGGATAATAGTGAGGCCACCCGCCGTGGCAAGGCTAGCGCGGGCGGGCGGACCCGCGGCGACTTCGCGCCGGTGAGCGCCGCGCCGCCGCGCTGTCACCGCGCCGCCATCGGCGCAGGGCTGCCTCCGCCCTCCTTCGCTCCCGGAAACAACACGATCCACTTTCACCTGGCGTTTTTTAATCATTTCTATATTTTTGATTTTATATAAATCATTTTAATGTTTCATAATATGGAACAAAAGGTCGCCTTTATTTAAATTTTAAATTAAGAAAAGTATAGAGGTTATTTGACATATAATATTGCAATACCTACTAATAAATCAAAACGTTCATTGATTTATGAAAAATTAATGCATGGATTTGGCTACGAAAGAAAAATGCAAACTAATCGCTATGTTACCTACCTATTTTTTCTTCCTATATAGGGTGTAACAAAATAAACTGCAAATATTTTAAGGGCGAATTCTCTAGTGGCAATGTAATCAATATCGGATATTAAAAAGTCAAAATTAATACCTACAAAATTTGGCATTTTCTGCATTGGTCAATTTGCTCTTTTCGTCCTGTAAGCTTCGCCCCCTCTCCACCACTTTGCTTTTGGAGCAGGACAAGTGAAGCAATTGTATTACACTGATAAGACAAGACCAGCTGTCTTGCACATGACAAAATTTGTACTTTTCTCAATTATTCACTCAATTTATTTGTTGATTTTCTCGGAAACTAGCGTATTAACAAAAAAAATTTACTAGACTTTATTACATTTCCACAACGATTCGCCCTTAAAATATTTGCAGAATATTTTGTTACACCTTATATAACTCGGAATTTTTCATTTATTACCTACAATATAATTCGAATTGATTTGCGTTGGCTATAGTGGTCGTATTTTTTTGGCCTGGACTTATTTCTCTTTCATTCTAAGTTTTATGAGTTATCAGATTAAATAGTCTATAAAACTTTCGTAAGGGTGAATATGTCGGGGGCACGGGGCAGCCCTGCGGCGGTATCGACCCGCGCGCTGACAGCCACGCGCCCGCTGACGCACGCACCACGCACCGCGCCGACCCACTTACTCCCTAGGTCTACCCAGTTTACAAGTTAGACAACATTTTAAGCCCTCTACACTTATTCTCGATCATAATTATTTCTAATGTTTTAGCGAGATTCCGTTATTATAGGACTTGATTTTCGTTTTGCTTATAAAAATTTATACTTTTTTTCGATGCCGGTTTACGCCACCGTTTGCTTATTGTCATTACTTCGTTTTTTTGCTGCTGGGGATCGCCTATCACGTGACCTAATTTGTAATTGGAAACTAAACATCTTGTAATGTAACGTTACGAGCATGAAGCATATAAAAAACGTAAACGGAATGGATAGAGCTGTTATAAAACCTAGCTACGTAGGTATCTGTTTCATTGAGATTGCGTTTGCAATTGACGTCGATTAGGCGAGACCGCGCCGCCGCCGCCCAGCACTGCTGGGACTTGGTGAACATCCGTCATTACGGACCGCAACGTTTATTAACGATCAATGACTCTTTATTCCTTACTTGAATAGCTGTGTTTGTTTCTGTTGATGTTGTTTCTGGGCAACATAAAGATCGTCTTATCCTCATATAAACGATTAATGATATACACACATCAACAAAATCTAGGGATATCTTAATTGTATATTATAAACTACGTTATATTGTTAATTCTATATTTTATTTATATGAAGTTTATATATCGATTGAAAGGTATTTTATTCTATTTTTATAATATTTTTATAGAAAAACAAAAGAATGGCAAAAAATTTTTGGTAGTTCCCTCCGCACGGGAAAAGTGCATGAAAATTAAATTTGTTTTTTTGATGTTTTACTAAAGAAAAGTGATGTTTTTTTAATTGTTTTTTATGAAACTAGTATTCTTTTAAGAGTAATGTAACGGCATCATTTGAGTTGAAATGAAATGTTGCGATCCGTGGACTTGTAAGAAAGTGCTTCCTTCGAACGCGTCATTGCCGAGGCCCTAACCAACAACCAAAACCTGTTTCCAAGGTTTTGACGCAATTATTACAGTCTTGGGAACGTGGTTGACCGGCACTAAAACAGAAATCGCATTACTACCCAGACGCAGGATCAATTTTTCCAAAAGACTGCTAGAGGACGATCAAACATCACAGCGATGCGACCAGTAAAAAGACTCCAGGAGGACCATCAGCTGCTGGAAAGCGACCAAACCGTGCAAAGGGGTTGGCATGAAGGGGGTCTTTATTTTGGACAATCGCTGCGTGTACGAGCAGTGTGATGGGGCAATCGCGGTAAGCGTCGTTCTTGGGCTTAGGAAAATTTTCCATAGATTGACGACCCTTGGTCTGTGATGCTGTAAACCGATGACTCCCGCTACAGATTTTATCCAGATTCAAGAAGAACACGCGTTTTGAGAACTCCTGACAGTATTAGCCGCCTGTGACACCCTTAGGAGGTCCACTTATACCAAGGCGGGACAATCATGGTTTTAGGAGGATTTTTTCTGGGTGAACGAACCCAGCTCGTTTGTATCCAATTCATCATGACTGAGCAAAAACATCTCAAAAAGGTAGTAAAATCTGTCATTGTGCTAAACAAAGTCCAAATCATCGAGGAATTTATAACCATGAACGACAGTGCTAATTCCCATGCGGCGCGGTAGGTGCCGGCCGCTCTACGAGACTACGATATCCAAGTTTTGGATTGCCCTGCTCAGTCGTTCGGCTTAAATTCTATCAAGCATGCGTGCGGCATGTTATATCAATGAGTTTTAAGACATTTCCCACCTAATTCCAAGACAGTACAACAACTTCACCATCACTTTGAAAGAGCATGGGGGTCTCATAACGCAACAAGACCTTAACAACTTAATTTTAAGCACTGACAATTGATACTGATGCTATAATAAACGTGAGAGGTGGCAACACTGACTAAATTAATAAAATTGTTTATTTGAATTAAATTTGATCATTTAATTTTAAAAAAACGCAGTTTTTCTACCACACACATTTACCTAGGGCGATAAAAAGTTAATTATTTTTAAAAATACGATTAAAATCACATTATTTTTTATTTATTATTAAAAACTATAAAATTCTCTATAATTTTTCCATTTACAGTATTAGCCTCCTAATAGTATTTAAGATATTTGATGATATGAAGATATCCCTAGATAATGTTGATGTGTGTAAAACTCATTCCAATCAGGAAGTAAGATTTTACTTGCACTTTTTAAATGTTTTGGGATTTTAGGGATATTCCCTACTAGACAATTTCTGGGAAGCTATCAGGGATTAGGATCTTTTATAAACAGATTTGTCTGCGCCCTATATTCTCGCTTACGTATATTTACGAGTAGGTAGGTTAGGTACAGTTATTACTTAGTTATACTGGCTCAATGCATGTAATTACTCGGCGCGGGTCGAGGTCGCGGCCCGCGCCGCTGTTGCTGCGTCCGTGCAGCCGAGAGCAACATGGCGTACCGCGAAACATAAACACATCCTTAACTCTGAGGATTCACCGCAAACACTGCACCAACATTACCTATAATTATGTCCGGAATAGGAGACTTTCGCGACTCACATAGAATGTCTAACAAGCTTGTACTGAATCGACATAGTAATGGCGTAGTAAGCTCTAACTAGGAGAAATATCTGTTTCGGGGTAACTTTAGACCGTGTGATAACTAGGTCAGGTCGTGTACGTGTCTGTTCATGATATAGCGGCAATGCCGGTGTCGCACTCGCTGTGCGGCCGATTTGATTCATTATGATATTGATCACAACTTCCTGCAGCGAGCGATTTCTCGAAATGTAAACATACGAAAACATTTATTCAAAAACCGGCGACGTCCTCTACAAATTATTTGATTTAACGAGTCAATAAAAATGGTAGTCAAGAGTGACGCTTAAAAATAATGTATTATTGTAAAGTCCTACGCTAGCTCCAGAGCTAAAAGGACCCAGGTACTAGCATCCAGAGTAGAAGCTTCGAGCTAAGTTTGAAAAGTTTGGGGTTGGGCAATTGGTGTGTCAGTCCTAGGCATTTATTGATTACTAGCGGCCGCCCGCGACTCCGTCCGCGTGGATTTCTTTTTTTCGAAATAAAAAGTAGCCTATGTCTCAGGGTCTAAAGATTGTCTGTACCAAATTTCATCAAAATCGGTTGCGAGGTTTAAGCGGGAAAGCGTAACAGACAGACAGACAGACAGTTACTTTCGCATTTATAATATTAGTTGGGATTTAATAAAATGCCATGCTGTTGCAGGAGCGCGACGTGTACGGCAACGAGGTGGGCGTGTCGGCGAAGCGCGTGCCCGTGGCGTACCTGCTGGTGGACGTGCCGTGCGGCGTGGCGGCCGCCGCCGCGCCGCCCACCTTCTGCCCCGCCGCCTCCTTCCCGCCCGCCAACCGCAGCCTGCACGACCAGGTACATGCACACCGCATCACATAGGTACACCCGGAGCTGACGGCTGCTACAGATCCAACATTCATAACTACCACATTGTAGGTATCTAACTTTTGTGTCTTTGCTAAAAAACTTGGAAGTGTTGTTTACCATCAGTTCTATGCATGGCATGAGGTCGTTCTTCTCTCCGGAACAACATGGTTTCTTATGGCAGGTCGCTAATTACATGAACCGGTGATCAGTTGCAGACGCCGGCGGCGCTGCACGCGGCGATCTCGTCGGCGGCGTCGTTCCTGGACGCGGTGTCGGACCTGCACGTGCTGCTGTACCTGTGCACGAACGAGGCGCTGCCGCTGGGCGCGGAGGCGCTGGCGCCGCTGCTGGCGGCCGTGCGCGCGCGCGACGCCGCCGCCGCCGCCGCCTGGCGCCGCGCCCCCATGCCCGCCACGCTCGAGCAGCTGGCGCGCGCCGACGCCGACGCGCCGCACCTGCCGCACCTGCCGCCCGGGTACGCGCGGGCACACACGCGGACACACGCACACACGCACGCACGCGAGCGAGAGCCGTTCTACTATAGGGGATGATTTAATACTAGAGGTCGCTCGATCGACTATGACGATGAAATGTACATTGGTATTTTACGAAGGGTCTCAAGATTCCTGTTTTATCCCATTTAAGCATTTAATCGAGATAAAGACACCCCATATACCAAGTTTCATCAAAATCCGTTCAGTAGTTTCATCGTGATTGACGGTCAATCATCCTCATCAAAACAACAAACTTTCACATGTATAATTAACATTATGACCTGTATGATTCAATCGATGTAATCCAAAGAAACTTGGCAGCGAAGCGAGATTGTTGAACAAGGAGCCTTTGAAAGAAGTCCCGGAACGTGTTAATGGAAGGTTTGCCTGTTTGTGTGTCGCAGCGGGGCGGCGGGCGGCGGCGGCGCGGGCGGCGTGTGGACGTGTCCGCTGTGCACGTTCCACAACGCCGCGCACAACGACGCCTGCGAGATGTGCGCCATGCCCAGGTAACACACGCACCTACCTTTGCTTGATTACACTACTTCCCGCTACTGCTAGCCATTTTGTTCCTTTACTTTTTGTTATAATTTTTGCCATCTTGCCGAATACTTATTTACCGATCATCTGGACAAGGACATTTTCGTACCTTCGACATTATACATACTTATATGATAAATATCAAAATATATTTTACTAACCTTCCGCCTGCAGTTTCAACCGCGCGTAATTTCTTTTTCAAATATCATCCCCTTCTCCCCACATTTCCGGGATCAAATATACTAGCCAACAGTGAAAGAATTATTCAAATTGGTCCAGTAGTGTTTGAGTTTAATCGTTACGGACAAAAATACAAATCTTTCCTCTTTTTTAGTGTAGAAGTGTACATATCAGAAGCGTGATGACCACCATTCTATTATTAAAATCCAGATTCAGTAGTAGAAAACACATTTCTGTAAATAGAAGCAGTGTTCGTAAGTTCCGGAAGAAAGTTCAGTTGAACACTTGAACGGTTTAGTTGAGCACTTAAACAGTTCGGTTGAACACTTGACCGGTAACATATCTGATCGGGAAATTAATATGCTTCGGTGATGTCTTTTGTAGGTATAAATAAATTGTTGACCTTAACTGCGTATACATACAGTACACAATAATTTTTATTTCCAGGACATGACTTCGAAATTCCATTACAATTCAGTCTTAGGCGCTTGTTCAAATTACCGGTACGTATGCGGCTATTTGACTTATTTCTTTTAAAGAAATTTCATAGTTAATCATTGATAAATTTTGTTCCAGAAATAATGCTATGTAAATAGATCGTCGAGGAGGGGAAATAGAGTTCACTTTTTATACTGAGGAAATCTCGCGCGTTCGACTTGTGAATAGTGAAACTAGGTTTACTTTATTTTTGTATTTGGATGTTGACGCGGCGGCGGTCCTCCGCGCTCGCCTCGGCCGCGCACTGCACTCGCTGTATGCAACTTCTGGAGGTAACTTACACTTCTCGCCATTCGTCTATCTTAATTTCCCTAATGATGAATGAGAGGGCCGCTGTTTACTGCCCCATGTTTCAAATACTTAAAAATATTTTTTAATGTTATAAAGTTTCTTTAGAAAGAATTAGCCGAGCAGTAATGTAACAAAATCATTATTTAAAATGTATTGTCTTTTGCTCATTTGATTTAACTTTCTTTACAAAGAGCATCGAACCTAGTTGGCATACCTACAAAATGCGCCATTTTGAAAATATCGCGATTCGGCGCCCAGTAATAAAACTCATGTCAATCGACAGAGTAAGTGATTACAAACAAAAAGTGTTAAGTAATCATAGCTCTAAATGATACGGTTTTCCGTTTTTGAGATAGTTATGTTGAAAAATAAGTACTTATTGTCATTTGAAATCACTATTTTCAGTTATTGGGAGTGTATATCTCTGTACCGTATCTCTTAGAGCTTTGGTTACTAAACAAGTTTTGTTTCTAATTACTTACTTTGTCGATTGACATGCGTTTCATGATTGGCCGCCGAAACTGAATATTTTCAAAATGGCGGATTTTGTGGGTATGCCAACTTATATACAAAAAAGTTCGAAGCTCTTTGTTACGATTTGAATGGAGTCGTATTTATGTGATGTATTGTATAATATTATAATGGAATATTTTAGAGACATTAGTTCGGTTTGTATTTGCCCGTCGATTTGTTGATTTAAAATATTTCACTGCGTTTTCAAACGGTTTCGTTTGAGTCAACTCACTAGCGGTCGGTCAATTTGTTCGTAACTTTTGTCGTATATTTATTTATATTTGTGTATAAAACCGGGACATCGTGACGCTTAATCGGAAGAAGAGCCGACGCCACCGGCGATCGTTCGCCCGCTATTCACTACGCAGCAAATTGTGATACCGCAGAGTATGTATACTATTGTAAATGTTACGTTATTTATTGTACACCGCCGGAAGCGGCGCGGGAGCTGAAATACAGTGTACCTACTTTGTAAACTCTGGAGTTTTATTTGGAAAATAAACACACCGAAATGGTTTTGTAAAAATATTTATTTATTATTATTATATACAATTTTTTGTATCTAGCAGTGCACGGGCGGGCGCCGCCGGGCGCACCCGGGCTCGGCGGCGGCCCGTCGCCTCCGCCGGGACGTGTTGCAGCATAGTATATTTCTTTTTACAATTTTTCGAACAATAGCCGGAGTCGGTGAGCGACTCGGGGAGCGGCGGCGCGGAGGCGACGGGCGCCGTGGTGCATAAACGAGTAATCACACACACGCAGACGCGCCTACCGTCAGCTATCACATGCGCACGCCCCGCCGTGCGGCGCCTTCTATCTGTCAATCTTTAGACTTTAGAGCGGGTCCGACCCTCCTTTACTTAGGGGCGACCGTTGTTGCAACGTGACTAAAATAGGAAGAGACAAAGTGCGAGCATGAAGTCAGCAATAGAGTCGCGAAGAGAAGGGCCACGTCTAAATACGGTTCTGGTTTACAACCTTCGGACAGATATTGTGTTGCTCATTTCAAACATCCGATAAATAGAAGGGATTTTCCGAGTAAGTGACGGGGCAAAGCTTACTCAGAGGTCTCGCGGCGCGGGCGCGGCTGATGGCACACTGCACGACAACATTCACGTTACGTTTAATAAAGCATTTTAGAATGGCCATAATACCCAAAATACTGTATTTTATCCAAGTGGGGATCTATCTACGATGTTTATTTGGAAGTGCGTCCGTGTGGTTATTCGTCCGACAAATGGTGACTCGAAAAAAAAAATTATTAAAGTAGACACTAGGCAGGAATTGTTACAACGTGCACAACGCCATTTGTCATGGGGGAACGATCCGTAATATTACCCTAGAATTTTAGTGAAGAGTCACTTAGACAGAAACTAGTCAATCGCAATTTCAAAGGCGCACTTCACATTTATCCCTGGGCGCTCGTCGGTCGGGACAGCCGCGGCCGCGCGGCGAGGGCTGCCGATCACAATATAATACAAGGCTCTAAAGTTTACATTATATGTACAATGTCCGGCCACCGATGTCTTCCAAAGATTTATTAAGTATTTTTATAGTACCAAATTGAGACATCAAAATAAATAGTTTAAGATTTGTTTTCGGGTCATTGATATGTTTTAAACTAGTCTCTTTCCTCGCTCGAAAGTTTATCAAGTTGTTTATTACAGATATTTCATATTTCACAGCAACTTTGAAAGACATCGACGACAGCTGATTACAACTAATTTCTTTACAGTATTTTTTTATTACATTCACAAAAATTCAGATTTTAATAAGACCTTGTCTAAACTATTACATTGTAATGTAAGGTACTATAATAGTCCGTTCGCTTCCTTCGTGGACATGTATAACAACGAAACAAGATTGTCATGAAAATAAAAACATCTGATTACTTCCCTAAGGTACATCTCTCAAATTAATTATTAGTTCGAGGAGAAATCCACAGTTTTAATATAAAAAAAGGTAGATTTCACAAAAAAATATTGCAAGGTTCCGGGCACATTTCCGGCCTGGATTCGCGGGAGCGTCGTCCGATGGTTTCCTGGAAGAGATGCAGCGTGGTATTTTTCGGGCGAAGTCGGGATGAAACCGAACGAACGGATTACAGCAGATCTCGTGGATGACGCCGCTACTGGTCGGCGGCGGCGGCGGCGGCGGCGGCGGCGGCAGCGGCGGGCGGCGGCTGCGCGGCGTCGCGCATGGGCGGGAAGTGGCGCGGGTCGCGCAGGTCGTAGGGCCCGCGCGGCGGCGACGCCTCCAGCGCGGCGCCCAGCTCGCACGCGCGCTCCGACTCTGCGGACACATGGCGTGTCGGCACCGCGCCCCACGGCCCTGCGGCCGGCCGCGAGGCGGACGCCGCTGTACCGACCCGCTCGCCGCCTCCGAGCGCCTCCCCCGACCGAGGCCGAGGGGAGAGGCGACGGAGACGCGCCGCGAGTTCGCAAGCACAGCGTTAACATCTACGTGAGCGATCGGTTTTAGTACTGACCGGTGAGGCGAACTTTTTATTACTTCAAGCTAAATGTGTCCAGCGAAACGTTTCAGTCGTTTGGGGTCCTACTATCATCGATTGTTCGATTTCTTCCTAGCGAGAATCGGTTGTTTATTAAACAGTTTCTTAAACTAGTCCGAATTTATACCTGGATCTAAGGCGTCCTGTGTCAAATAAATTCTTTTCTAAAATCCGAAGTTATGCATAAGTGAGTCATAATTTTAGCTTTCCATTATTTTAGACAGTTGGGACTTATAAAATTAAACGTTCCCACGATCGTGCCTTATATTGTCCTTTATCGTTAGAATTCACTACATCAAAATTTATAATGAAAAAAATATTCATCATGCATAATTTTTATATTCCATGGGTTATTTATCGTGTAGAAACAAAATCATCTAAGTGGTTACATTCGAATTTAATACAATAAATATCGTTGTTGAATAATCAGAACACATTATTATCAATATTTACAAATTGTATATACCTAGCGTCCAACGGACATATCTCACTCGTTTTAGATTTTGAGCTTTTTATTCAGTTTCAAATAATGGCATATTTGATATTTGCCCGTAAAATAATTAACAAAGATATCACAATTAAATACAAAATCTAACTTTATTCTATATCTTATACAAACTAGTCTAGATCGCTAGATCTGAAACAAATCACTCCCAGTTTTACTTCAATAGGACTCGATCTATCGCTACGGAGCGGTGTGTCGCGGCGAACGGACGAATGAAAAAAACATCACAAGAAGCTTACAATAGTATATATTCGGTAAAAGTACAAAAGTGTGGGCGCTCGCCGGGGGCGGCGGCCGGGGCACTCGCGCGCCCGCCGCGTCCCGCCGCCTGCGCTACACCGCACCGTACTACACCGAGCTACCGACACCGACTGCCGACTGCCCACGACGACCAAACGACTGACAACCCAACGGCGTCGCTCGCGGGCGGGCATGGGCCCGGCGCGAGCGACTTCGCCGCTCGACAACGAGATGAACGGGGCGGGGACCGGGGTGATGGGACTACGTTAGTGGCGGCACAGCACACCGGGCGGTTAGCACGACTCGCCCGCGAGCGGAGGGCGAGCTCCCTCCCTCGCGGACTCGATTAAAGTGAGGCAAGCTACCTTTTAAACAATTAAATGATACACTCACTCGTCGTCTGCACCGACGACGTTGCATAAAATTAACATTGCAATAAAAACTGGAATGATTTACCCGGTACGCCGGCGGCGCGTTGTGCGGAGATGCGGCGGGTGGGGGGCGGGGGGCAGACGCTCAAGAGAGCGCGGGAGGAAGGAGAAGGGGCGGGGCGGGAAGGTGGAGGGTGCGAGTACCTGTCATCCGCGTGGGGTCCCGGCCGCGCAGCGCGCCAGCGTAACTGTTGCCCGCCGCCGCTGCACAAGGCCCAGAACAATGGTCAGCCGCGTGAGCGCGCCCGCCGCCGCCGCGCGTGCCGGGCGGGCCCGGGGCCCGGGGTCCCGCAGCGCGGTCACGCGGCGGCGGCGGCGCGGGCCACGCGGCGCGGCGAGGCGCGAGCGGCTACATCACATAGTATCGTACCGAGTCGCATCGATTATTTCTTTATTGATAAGAGTCGCTCCGAGCGAGCGATAATTAAAAATACTAAAACAAATTTATTATTTTTTGACCCGAGTCAGTACATATCTCCCTGTGAAACGAGAACTTCGAGAGTTCCGAGTGCCCGGCGGAACTCGTCGGGGCTAGATTATTGATCTCCGATCGAGACTGCCCGCTCGAGGGGCCGCCTCTCCCGGTTTCTCGGTACGATACGAGTCGTCCGCGCTCGTGTTGATCGTCGCTCGGGCCTCGCCGGGACGGGGTCGAGCTCGGCCTCGTCGAGCCGACCGGGGGACGTCGTCCGCTAAGTAACCGAACAGTTACTATTGGCATGGAGGGTTTCTCGGTTACTCGGTCATGCGTAATAATTGTTCGGGTCCGAAGCCGGCGACGCCGCCGAGGCGTCTCAACGAGGCCGAGCTCCTACAGTTTACGAACCATTACTCTGCACAAACCAAAGTAAATGAGTTGAGAGGTGTCGGGCGAATGATCGTGAACGTTAAGCGGACGAGTTCGTTAACGGGCGCGCGCGCGCGTCCCGGGCGGGTGAGCGGAGGAGGCGATGAGGTGACGCGGGAGAGGAGGGGCGAAGAGAAAGAGAACCAAAACTGAAAAGAAGCATGTCCGGCTCGGCGACGCGCCGCGGGCCATGGGGCCCGGCCGCGCCGCCCCGCCGCTTAGTGTCGGCGACGTCGTTGCTGTTGCATGCGATCGTTTCAATGGTGTCGATTCACTTAGTACAAGCTGAGATATCGATTGCCGGTCGCTCCCGTCCGACCGCGCCGCCGCCGTCTCGACATTTTTGAGAGCGTCACCTAATTCCTCATTAAGAGATTATTACATTTCAATAAAAACAAAGTTTACGAGTACTATCACATTATTATGTATACTATAAAAGATGAATCTTTTTACGAGACAAGCAGTCGGTTATCGGGTGTCGCGACCATAACATGAGATCAATAATTATATTATTAAAAAATTTAGTGATACAAAGCACCAGGAGGAGAAGACTAGGAGGCTCCTCTGATTCTATTTTTATCAATACGGTATACTCGTTGGAGAATAAACGTCACAACGCTATTTCATAACTTGATCCAAATCGGCAGCTCGCGGACTGCCCTTTCTGCCTGTGACATAAACGTCTAGGCAACATGATTGAGTCGCTCGCGCTAGACGAGGTCGAGGCGGGCGGCGGCGGCGGCGGCGCGGGCGGAGGGGTCGCCGGCGGCGGCGGGACTCGCGGCGGGCGTACCTTCGTGCGGCTGCGGCGGCGGCGGCTGCGGCGCGCCGGGCAGGAACTGGTGCGTGTGCAGCAGCGCCGCCTCGCCGCCCTCGGCCGCGTCCAGCGCGTACACGTACAGCACGCCCGCCGCCGTGGCCACCAGCAGCCGCGGCGCCCGCGCCACGCTGCAACACACGCGACGACTTATGTCCCCCTTCTCCTCGCCTCGAGGCTACTATTCTTAATAAGAGCAGGATGAGATTGAAATTTAAAAAACATGGGCGGGGTCGATACTGACTTGGTGACGGCGGCGACGGCGCGCGGCCCCACGACGGGCAGGCGCGCGGAGGCGAAGGCGCGGCCCTGCGCCAGCACGTCGGCCACCTGCGCCGGCAGGTAGCCCGCGCCCGCCGACACGGCCTGCGAGATCCAGCCCATCCAGCCGGCGGCGGCGGCGTCGGGCGCGGCGGCGGCGTCGGCGTCGGGCGCGGGCGCGTCGGCCGGCGCGTCCGTCAGCCGGAACACGTGCACGGTCTCCGTGTTGGAGGTGGCGGCCAGGTAGGCGCCGCACGCGCTGAAGGCGAGGCAGGCGATGCTGACGCAGCGCTTGACGCCGCGCCGGAACTCGTGCAGGCGCTGCCGCTCGGGCACGCTGAACACGCGGATGACGGTGCCGCGCTCCGACGCCGTGGCCAGCCGCCGCCCGCACATGGACCACGCCAGCGCCGCCAGCGGGCTGTCGTGCGCGCTGATCACGCACTTGGCGTTCTGCAACGCGACACCCACCGCCCGTGTTAGCGACCACCCGCTGACCTCGCCTCACCTCGCCCGGTCCGACCCTGACCTCGACCGACGATGACTTAGTTGCGCATTTTTATGCGACAAACGCTGAATGAATACTAACAACAAATCTTATTAATATATAATATATGCACAAATTCAAATTCATTAAATGAAATAACAGGGTGATTGATAACAGACCGATAGTTCCGATTGTGGAATTTTCGTGTAGGTAAAAGATCACAAATCCAATATTATTGAATGGCAACATGACCAGAGGCGGAGATTAGGTCGGATCGGGCGAGGTATGTGTGAGGCCTGTGTGCGTGTGTGCGAGTACTGACCAGGTGCACGGCGTCGAAGATCTGCACCTCGCCGACGGCGCTGGAGCCGGGGTAGGCGACGTAGCAGTGGTCCACGCAGGGCGACAGCGCGCACAGGCCGCGCGGGTTGGGCGGCGTGTCGCGGATC
Source organism: Nomophila noctuella (assembly GCA_958496325.1). NCBI lineage: Eukaryota > Metazoa > Arthropoda > Insecta > Lepidoptera > Crambidae > Nomophila > Nomophila noctuella. The sequence continues at coordinate 16,343,273 of OY292489.1, forward strand.
GTGTGCAGGATCTTCATGTCGCGGATGTTGTGGATGTGCAGCGACTCCTCCAGGCACACGATCAGCCTCTGCGCCGCGCAAACATACTCACATCAACATCGACAACTCATCGCTTCGCCGCGACTGACTTAGACATAGCGAATTGATTCGATTGATAGTTTTTTAAAACTTGTTTTCTATTACAAGGTTTGTATTATATAATTTTTTTTCTAATGATATGCTCCAAGCAAAACATAATCGATGAGTCTGCGTTTTGTTAGGTGAATGAAATATTGTAAATTTACAAATTTATAATAATATGGACTTCGGCACTGCCGAAAGTTTATTAAATATTCAGAAATGTCAAGTTTAGTGTGTGGTTTAGAAACAAAACGACAAGTCATCGCGCTGCGGCGGCATTATCTAAACAGGTGACTTAGAGCAAGCGCGGGCGACGAGAAGCAGCGTATTACTTCTTTCAGTTCTATTTACATCTCAACGACCTTCGGTGACTTCAGCGTAGTAAACAAAAATGCACGTCCCAAGCTATTCCCAGGGTTAATTCCAGCCCAATTTAGAAAATAACGCATTCTAACTTCGTACGCCCGACGGACGCTACACGTTGTTTTGTAAACAAAGGTCAGATGTTTGCTACGTGGGATACAACGCGCTTGTTAACTACGATCGGTTATGAAAGGCGGGATGAGGCGGCGCGGCGCGTCGCTGGATGCGAGCACTCACGGATCGGTTCAGCTTGACGGCGAGGATGGTGTTGCTGTAGCTGTAGTTGCATATTTCCGTGCCTTTCTTATAATGGCACACGATCAGCTTCCTGAAAACAAACAACGATTATGTTTGACTTTATGAAATAAATTTAAACAAAATATGGTATTTACTTAAAGCCAATAAATGTAATGACTACTGTCAAAATATAAAGTATCGATAGTGAGTAGGTGTCTCTGAAGATAGCGGAAACAATAAACAGTGATGCATAAGTGCGTATTGTGCTGTAGTCAGCAGCCATCAGCGGATGGCCTTCTCTATCGGAACAATGCTAGCAGTTCTTCCTCGAGGAAAACTTCCAATGACGTGTGGCGGCGCGGGCGGGAGCGGCGCGAGACGGCGCGGCTCGTGCGCGCGGACGCTACACTACACTACTTAAGCATTTTTGGCACGATCATATTTATGATGAAACGTAAGATACTATGGCAACCAATAATTCAATATTTAAGTATTTGCCTGTTTTCAGTACCTCGGGAATTGATTTGTTTGGCAAGTTTCTTATATTAAAACAACCATAAAGTGTTTTGATTACGAATATACAATTGGGATAGAATTCCTTTGTGATTTTTAAATGTATTTATTATTATAATAAAGATATTTTTAAATATTTCTTTAAATACATCTAAATGAGGATGCAATTCATACCCCTCAAGAAGTTCACGCTACAAGTATTATTTGACAATTCGACCCCTCTGTTGCCAACGCACGTCAACGGTGAGCTATTTATATTGCACATGCAGAAATCTGCACTAGGGTCTCAATCTATCCGGGAGCAGGCGATGCGACCTCTAGCGCGGAGAGCGTCTGTCAGCTAATAATAGTCGGTCGCTTGGGCAGAGCCAGTGGGTATTTCAGGCGCGGACGTGAACTTGGCCGTGGCAGCTCTCTCCGCTTACACAACCGCCGCCACCGGCCGGTTACATCAACCAACAACGTTACAAAAACATTGCACTCCGATCACATCACAAAGTGAAACTTCATAGAAAAATATAAAAGACGTCCCCTAGCAACATCAGCTAAATCGCAATATTATGAGGTACTTTGCGCAGCCCAATGCAATGGTCTAAGTTGGCTCTTCTCAATGCCACTGTACCTACGTCTCAGAGTCATCGCATGCAATCTTGTATTTAGCCATTTGTTTCAGTGGAATTAAATGTAATAAGACAGTTACACAAACTGAAACAAAATACGTCGGAAGAATGTACGTCAGGCAGAATATACGTCGTAAACTTATTTTGTTATGATTATTCCGTTAACTTTATTTTGACATTTCCGCCGATGTGGTGCCTTACTTTTAAAGTGGCTCCCATAGCCATCGAATGAATTTTATATTAATATCAATCAAACCTTTCAAGCATTTAGTATTCGAGTCGCAGATCGAAGCCAAATTTAATTTATTAACAAAACAAACTATGACTAAGTGATTTATCTTTCCGCCGTTTCACATCGCAGTTATTGAGGGTCACGCGGCGATAAATATAATTTAAGGTTAGATACGTACGACTACGAGTACGCGTGTAGGTAAATATCGCGGGACATACGAGCTGGTAAAGGCGCGCGGGGTCTCCTTTGTATGCATTCATTTACTTTGTATTTCCGTGACGTTCATTATTTATCGTCAGTTTTCTTCGCCCTCAGCTGCGCGGTATCGCATGCATCGTCAATGTTTACATTATAGATTAAATTATCGTACGTTGACGTTTATAGTGTTTTTATACAATGCTAATTAACGATTTGTTTTTCAGTGTCTTTTTGACTGAAATTTTTAATTTGTGCTATGTCTCAAGTTTTTTTACAATGATCCTTATATCTATAAAAAAAACATGATAACATATTTGTCACATTCGTCGTTCTCCATTGGTACCAGAATTTAACTACCAATTTAAAGATCATTAAAGCCATAGTCGTTTGCGGTATCAGCCAATATCTAAGCCGAGTGCGAGGCGCGAGGCAGGGCGCCGAGGACTCGCGCGTGATGACGCGGCGATAAGCTGCGCGTATCGCATTGCGCAGTAGTGGCAGCAGGGACGGCCGCGATAGGCAAATAAACACCTCCTCGTGCCGATGCTGCGGCTCGCGTGCGTACGCGCAGCCACAACATTATACTGAGCGGTGAAGTATCCTCGCCTTGAATTAAAACACCCTACGTCACACTACACGTTTCCAATACCGATTTACCGACATATCATTAAGATAAGGTTGAGAGTGTAGTAGATATTATGGATCTATTTGATACATATGTTAGTTGATTTATTTACTTTTCGTTACATTTTTCCACACTGGAGTGTAGAATGGGTGATCTGGCTCATGTGTGTGTGTAGTTGGCTACTCACACACATGAGCCAGGTCACCCAGGTGCAATGCAGTGTATAGGATACACGTGCACCAGCTGCAGCGGCGGGCACTGTGCGTGCGTCGTGCGGAAGCCGCGTCACCGCGCGACGGCTGTGCTTGCTGACGAGCGCGCAGCGCCTACCCGTGCCTCGGGCCTAATTGCCTACTCGGCGACTTATAAAACTAATTAAAAAAAATTGCTGTGCCCAATATCCCAATATTAGTAATTTTCTTAATTAAAAAAATATTTTCTATCTAGAATATTCATTTAGATATTTATATATTATTTGTGCACCATAAAATTACAAGACAAAGTTAGTAGTAATATTAATGTAATATGTTGGACGACTGGGGAACTCTTGGCATGAGTATCCGCAGTCGTCAGAAACGCTGACTTTGGCATACAACTACAGCATATTTTGTAGTTGTATAACAAGGCTGACGTCATTCCTGTTTTCATTAAAATGTGTGTACAACAAAACGAAACATGTTATGTTGCAATGCTACAGAATAAAGAAATTACAACATAACATTATTATTATCAAATGTGTAGATTTGACTCACCTGGGGGCCGACACCGTGACAATAGCCACCAGCGAACTGCTGAAGAGCCGGTCCACCAGGCAGGTGTCCTGGCCGGAGCGGCTGGCGTAGATCTCCTCGATGCCATCGTCGGGCGTCAGCGCGAACAGGTGGTAGCCGCTGCTGCTGCCAGCCACCAGAGACCTGCGCAAACTAGATTTTTAGTCATTCAATATTTTTTAGTCATTTAATTAGTGGAAGACAAACACCTGCTGAGTGTGTGAGATTATGAAGTTAATAAATTCATTTCAGCATTGAGATATTTTCTCTGTAGATTTATTAATTTAAAAATCAAATGCTTAGTTGCTAGCTATTAAGAACAGACATGTAGTAATGTATAGCTTTTGTTCAGCAATCAGAAGAAATGAACAGGGGTCTATAATGTCAAGCAGTTAGGGTTAATATCTGTTTCAACAACAATCATTCTTTTGAAAACAAAGTTCAGTACCCTATAGATAAGAATAATGTACCTATAAGTAAATTCTTTGAACAATAATAATAATATGTGTACACTTGAACACAGCCATAATTAACCTTTTGAACGCCACGGTCGGCACTGGACGACAAATGAAAAAGTGCCCGACACGCCACCGTCGTGTATGGCCGACGAGAAAACTACATTTTTAAAACACAAAATAAACATACTAAATCAACTTTTCTGTGTTTCTTTTTCCTATTATTTAAAAGTACTTTAATGATGTATTGTAAAATGGCACGAAGATATATCCATCAGTTACATTTCACTAGCAAAAATTATCACTAAATATTGCTAACCAAAATGGTGTTCTCCTCACGCCACAGTCGGCAAGACACGACAGCTAGTGATGGGTAAGTTAGGTCAATTAAATTTTGAATTCATGAAATATTTTATTGAAAGCAGCTTACTACTACATCGATAATTATTTTTTAATAGCAACTATTTGTATCTGAATATTCTTAATGCGTAATATTTATGAAATTATTGAAAAATGATTACTATTTATATCTATCGATCGAAAGTTAACTGTTCACTCTCGCGCATCCCTACGGAACAGCGCATAGACAGTTACCTGTACGCCACAGTCGGGAAGACACGTCAAGCGGTGACGTCATTAGCGCTACGGGAGACTGCTAGTGATGTCCTATCCTATTATAATTTATAACGGGGAGTGTAATATGAATAAAAATGGATAGCAGTCAAATGACTACCGAAGAACTCCTTCGTGTGTTAGGAAGTGTAGAAGAGGATGATGAATAAAACTTTCAAGATCTGAACGCTTTTGTTTCATTGGGTTACCAAAATACCGACTTATATTAGAAATTTCATTAAGTGCGCGAAGGCACTTTTGAGCTCCTAGATTGAACTACTGTTCTAAACAAATGAAATTAAAAAAAATAGAATGTTATCTCTTAAATAGTCGAATAGTTCGTAGCGGCCTCTGATTTTTTAGATGTCATTGATTTTACTTAGAAATTATTCTAAACCAAAAAACGTCGAAAATCGATTTAAGATCGCTGTGAATCTCACCTATACGATAATATTATTGAACAAAATTTATACCAGAATAATTGTTACTTCATAATATTTTATAATGAATTTATTATCTTATTTCGATAAAAACTATAAATACAACTGCAAAATTACTACAAAATATGTGCCGGCCGTCCGAACTCAGCTTTTTCTCGCAGAGTGAAAATTTGTTATACTAAGCATGAATTTATTATCCTATTTCCATAAAAACGATAAATACAACTGGAAAATTACTATAAAATGTGAAAAGGGGCATTCTACGCAAAAATCATGATCGATATGTAACAGGCCTCTTTAAGTAAAAACGGAGAAAATCAACTAAAGCTAAGTAATTAATTCGTACTCCTAATAGACAACCCTTTCTTTACCTTGTTGTTTATAATTTATAATAATAATTATAAGTTTACTTGAAATGTCACATCATTACCTCGCACGCAAGAAAGCTGTCAAAGGTCGTGCCAACCACGCCAGAGTCGGGTCTTCCCGACAGCGAATGCCTACACGAACGAGATTAGTGATGTATCTTATTATTACCTGATTTATTCGTTTGTAGTTCTAATGTCTACTTTTACTTTGTATAGAATTTTGTAACTGCTGTTAAATAATACGAAATCAAAAAAATATATTTAATTTCAAAGATATGTGACGAATAGCAGAGATTAAATCGGTTATTGACAACTTATCGATAACATCGTTGGCATTCCTATTTTATTTGTAGGTATTTGCTCTGAATTTATGGCTTGGCGTGGGAAGGGCGCCGATGCGTTTGAGCACTGGCGTTCATAAGGTTAAATCAGCTCATGCATAAGTGTTCATTGACACTAACGTAATAGATGGACTACTAAACTGATGAACTTTTTATAAACAACAAAGTTTTCTAGATCTATACTAAATCTTTTATTGTTACTAAACTCACTTTACCACTTTTCTGTTAGTAATGAAGAATTATGTGAGAGCTGATGAACCCTGTATACCCTATGTTTACGTAAGTTTGTGTAGCTATGTCATCAAAAAAAGCAAATGATACTAGTAAATGATCACCTTGAAAATATGACTATCGAGTAACTTTAGTGCAGATATTATGCTAATTGGTATCAGGTAGTTAATGAAATCAATTACCTCTTGCAGACAAGTTAAGTAACCAGAACTATTTACCTATTTATTAACATTTTTCTTTACCAATCAACAAGTAATATAGCCTGTGTATTTGTCATGTTATAGATACTTATAATTTTTTATTACTAAACTAACTATTACGATTAATCTGGTGAACGTTAAAATAATTTAATTATTGTCGACCCGCTTGGTGTTTGGGCCAAGATGTCTGTTTGTCCTGGTCTGGGTGTTATATGTATCTATTTAAGTATATTATGCAATACCACTGTTGATTCTAGTGTCTGTAACACAAGTGCTTGAGCTACATAAAAAAATTAGTCAAAAATTAAAAAAAAAAATTTGAACAGCATCTCACTTCTGGGTTTCTTGAAGGTGTTATAGGATTGAGTCTTGCAATGTAAAATTAAATTCATGCATCATCATGGTGGTTTTAAATCCTTGGCCAGGGTAGGTACCCCATAAATATGACATTCAGGTGGAGTTTTCCAGTCTCGCTACTGTTGTAAGCGATCAAACTAATATTTAAAAATATTTTTTTACCAAGATGCAGCATATTTCACTTAATTCATTGTTTCAATCAATCAAGTAAGGATTGTAACATTTTATAAAAAATTATGCAATATTTATACCAAACCATTAGTCATGGTAAAAACAACTTTGTCTTTGATAAACATATTAACCTCTCAATTAAACCTTAGATACAATAGAAAAATATAGTACTGTTTAGCAGCTTATATACTAAAGTTTAGTAATACAATGAATCTACAATAAATCTTAAGATTTGAATTGACAAAACTCTTTGCTATTCCTTTTATTGTGATTTAAGTATGTACTTTATTGTATTATCTGATCAGAAATAGGTAAAAGAATATTTTAGTACTACCTACATTTAATTCGTATTGTTAGGTACCTACTTAAAAAGTGCAGGCCACTGCATTATCTATCTTTTGGGTGTCCAGTGACAGCTGTCATTATATACGAAGTCCCCTAGATCTCCTGGACTTTAATATGTTTAAACAAGAAGATCACCACCAGCAAAGTTGTTGGAGACAACAGCAGCGATAGGGGGCATTGTCAAGAATAGGTATAACAGTAATTAAGGTGTTTGGTGGTGGACGCCATGTTTGTTTACGCCAGCTGTTGGCTGCTGGTGTCGGGCGCGTTACGACACGGCTGGCGGCTGGCAATGACATATTGCATCACCGAGCGATGCCGAGCCCGCGCCTCTGCCCTGCCGCGGAGTCGTGACACTGGCGCTTTCGCAACTCCTACCGAGAACCTTGAGCTCCAGCTGTCGGGACCTCCGCCACCCCGGACATACCCAGCTTTCAACCTATGACTTCCGAACTAAGAACGTTACTTACGTGCAATCTTGATTAAATTGAACGAAAATTCCTCCTGCATTTGATCCCTCAGTGTTTTGACCTCCTCCCAAACTCATTGGAGCGATCCGAGATAACAGATTGTTCTAAAGGCTAAACGCAGCACACAACATACGCGCACTATGACCTATGCAATTGAACACTAAACAGTCAGTCACTTTTATTAACAAGTAAATATTTGAAATCAATTAATCGTTCGTCACAAGAAGTAGATTTTTTGACACAAAGAACGACCTTGCTACTAAAAACAAGCCCCCTCCCGCACAACACAAATCGCACAAACACAGCTCGTCTGACTGTACGGTCCGTTTACTAACGAGTGGTAACTGGTAATAGTACGAGCTACGTGACTTCGTGTGTGACGATAGACAGAGAGAGGGACAGAGAGAAACAAAATTACTAACAACGAGAAATACGAAGTCCTTTGTTTTATCGAACAGTTTTTTCAAAAATAGTTGCACAGTTTTACCTACCGGTTATTCTGTGCAACTTCACTTCGTGATGATTTTCTTATGTAGATTTCCCACCTCTGACCTTTGTGTTATGCTCAGATCAATCTGAGGTAAAATGGGACTCTGTTACTACATCATCGGCTATAACAAGAAGTTTAGTACCTACCTTTCTTGTTTAACCATGCCGAGTGACAATTTATGAGACAATCAAAACGTTTTTGGATAGAAGGCATTGCACATTATGCATTTTGACAATAATAATTGAATATCTACTAAAGTGCATCACAATTGATACTTTTGAGGTTCAAAATTACGTAAACTACTCAGATTAATGAATTGATATAGGTGAACTAATAAGGGGCACATTTGTAACGGGACTTAAAACACTTAATTTTTTTAAATATATTTGTAAAATATTAAAAATATTTTTTTCGCTGAAGTAGGGAAAACTCATATTTGCAATGTTCCATTTTCAAGTAATAAATTAAATCTTATATAACTTAGGTATTAATTTATATTTTACATCAAAAATGTGTCCAGTTTACTCGTTAGGAAATACTTTCGTGACGACATCACAAACAATCGGAAGGTTTCGACGTTCCTATTGGTTGTTGCAAATTGACATTTCTTTCATGTTTCTGTTTTCCATTTGGATACACACACAACTATGAAATTGTTTATTGTTAATTTTAACCAAAATATTTTTGTGTTTATAATTAAATCAATAAACTAATTTTGTTATACGATAAAATTATATCGAAACATTATAATATACGCAATTTAGCTTTTAATTTTAAGGGTTGTTGAGTTGTTACCACAATATTCTGTATTTGACAAACAGCTGTTTTGGACTTGCTTGGACTGTCAAGTGTCAAAAAACGTGCTCTCTTGCCGTCAGAACCGCGTGTCTCAAGTTGTAACATTGATTAATTTGGTATTTCACTTAAACAGTTAATAATATGGGCCGTAAAATACCAGCTAAAAAACATCGTGGTGTGAAGGATCCTGTGCAGCAACAAGCTAAACGCTTACAAAGGTGACAAATAAATAATTTTCTATTGTTATGTTTGTTCAGATTTGTTTATTTATTTTATGTTCTTGAACAGACTCCGTGTAGTTATATATGTGTAAAATCAAAATTAATCCTTTTCCTGTATGTTTTGATAAGGCTATCACCATGACTGTGGCTCCCTAGCTTGACATAATCTCTTGTACAATTTAATTATAGTCAATACCTTTTCAGTTATAATATTATCATATTCTGTGTTTTTTTAACAGCTTAAAGGGCAAAATAAATGCGCCCCCGAAGGACCCTGATGAGCAGCCAGTGCCGCGCTCGCTCACACAGCTGTTTGCCTTCCGCGAGCCCAAGACAGAAAGTGTTAAGAAGAAGAAACACAAACATTTCAGGCATGGCCAACATGATCAAGGTTTGGCATTGTCTTCATTGCTTAATTACTTGTTATATTATGTAACACACAGTTCTGACATTGATCAAGATCAATATATCTTTATTATTTGAAACAATCTTGGTATAAGTTTTTTGTCGCAATATTTGACTGCCATAGGTTAGGTTTAGGTTTTCCAGATAGTTTTCCGCGCTTAACCTCTAAGGTGGGCTGTTACACGTGATATCTTAGACAAAGGAGGATCAGTTACCTTGTCCGTTCCCATAAACCCTTACTCAAACCATTTGAGCTCCAGCCAGAGGTCCAGAACTCTCGCGGCGTCGCTGAAGGCTGCCCGTAGAGTCTCGGAGTCTGGGAGAAGTCGAGCTCGTTGTTTAGCCACGCTGTTGCATCGAAGCAGCACGTGGGCAGGCGTTTCCTCGGCGTCCATGCAGCCCCTACATAGTGGGCTGTCGGTGAGGCCGATGTTGTGTAGATGCTTATTAAGCATGCAGTGACCTCTAATTATGCTTATAGCATGGCGTAGGTTCTCTTTCCGAAGACGCAGTAAGCGGCGCGATAATCGTCCGTCGAGCGATGGAAAGACTTCTTTTGTTAGCTTGCATTCTGAGCTAGATGTCCATAGTTTTACATGTTCTTTCTTGGTTCGTTCTTGTAACCATGTTATAATCTGACAGTAAGGTAGTGGTATTATTGGTTCCGGTCCTACGATGGTAGTTCCGGAGCCTCTCCTAGCCAGTTCGTCCGCAGCAACATTGCCTAATGAGTTGCTGTGGCCCTTAATCCATTGCACATTGACTGCCATTGAACTACTAAATTCATTAAAACAATATACTGTTACAGGCAAGCCAAATGGAAACAAAAACACAATTTCACAGATGAAGAAGCTGCCGGGTGAATCAGGACGATCATTCTCTCTGCGGATCAACAGTGCCATCAAAGCCATACACGGTGTGGATGAAAACAGTGATTACCCAGTACGTACAAGCTTTTTAATGCTACTACCATTGTACCTGATGTAGTATAGTATCTGCCTAGTTAGACAGGATAGGCAGTGGAAAGATGAAATTGTAGTGATGGCAGGGTAAATATGGGGAAGAATTGCACAGAACAGAGGGGAATGGAGAATGCTGAGGGAGAGAGGCTTATATTTTAAATCAATGCTTGTTGTTGTTACCACTGTAGTTGCACTGATTAACTTGGGTCCCTATAATTATTATAAATAAAGAAATAAATAAAAATAAAATAAATGCCTCGGACTAACTCACCAATTAGCCTAGCCCCAAACTAAGCTCGAAGCTTGTATTATGGAAGCTAGGGAATACTTTTATAAACATCCATGACTCAAGTACAAATGCCGATGTTCATCACACAAACCCATATTTGCCCCTAACGGGATTCGAACCCGCGACCCTTGGTTTTGTAGCCAGGGTCTCTAGCCACTCGACCAACGGGCCGGTCAAATTATGTAGGTACTCTTTCTAGATTACGGGGCCAAAGGGACCCGGTCCTTTGAAGCTTATTATTATTATTATTAAAGTATCAGACTATTATTTTCCTGCAGAGCAAAGGCCTCCATCATTTGAAATTCTTTTTTCAAAGATGGGCTTTGGCTTAATCACCATGCTTACCAAATGCGGATTGGTGATCATAAACCTTTATTTTTTCTTTGGCTTACTATCTATACAAATCATTAAATAATTAAATTAGGTGATAATTTCTTTTCTATTTTTGTATAATAAAATGTTGTCGACAGCTGGACATGGAAGAGGAGTCGGACTCGAAGGGCGAGCGCATGGACGCGCAGCGGCGGCGGCGCGAGCGCAAGCGCAAGCGCGGCGCGCAGGCGCAGGGGGCGGCGGGGGCGCAGGCGCAGGGGGAGGCGCAGCCAGGTGCGCCCTCGCGCGCGAAGCGGCTCGCACTCAAGAAGGAGGCCAAGAAACAGAAGCAGATGGAGGCGGTGGGTGCATCGCCGGGCCTGGCCTTTTAGTTTTCTTTTTAAACTCCGTTAAAAGTAGCATGACTGCTGTGACCCTAAGGTGGACTGCCATACCTGTCTTAAGACTTTCACTCGAATCGAAACATCCCAAGTCTCGTTCACGAGAAGTTATCGTATCATTCGTGTATCCGTGTCGAGCAGGCGAAGCTGGAGCAGCGCGAGGTGGTGTACGAGCGCGTGGGCTTCGGCGAGGTGGCGCACGCGCCGCCCGCGCTCACCGTCAGGAGCAAGAAGGTCGGGAGCCAAGGCGGCGCGCCCAGGGTGAGTGCACCTCGAGCTTCAGCACGTTATATAAAATCGTTCCTCGGGAGCTTATTACACATATTATTACACAATTATATTAATAAATAAAAAACAATTACGATAGGCCGCGTCACTGTAAAAAAGTTAGGCTGGCATTTCAGCGGGAACGAGTGCCCGTCGCCGGGTGGGAGCTAATCATATTAATATGTGCACAGCCCGGGCGGCGCGACCTGCTGCTGAGCAAGCTGCTGGGCGGGGCGGGCGCGGGTGTGGGTGCGGGTGTGGCGGCGGGTGTGGCGGCGGGCGCGGGGGTGGCGGGGGCGGGGCGGGTGCGGGCGCGCGCGCTGCCGGCGGCGGAGCGCTCGCGGCGGGAGCGCGCGCGGCAGCAGGCGGTGGCGGCGTACCGCGCGCTGCGGACCGCCGCGCGGCAGGACCCGCCCTCCGGCTGATGTGTTCCGGGCGGCGGAGACGGTCCGACCTGTATCTTCCGATTGAGATTCTCGGCGGGCCGATCGGGCGGAGGTTTGGTCCTTCCCTCGATGCGGAGTCGGGTAGTGACGAATCGGATCCAGCGGTCGGTGACGTGCAAATGTGTGGTACTTTAATGGATATTTCTTCTCCGGTTTCGAGCGATTCAAGTTGAGGTGTCGCCGGCGTTATTGTAGATACTTATTAAAATTACGTGAGCCGAAGCTGACATGTTCTGTGCGGTTCCAATAAATGTAAGCATTCAAAATATAAATATAATTTACGATGTTAAAGAATCATTTTCTTTTGGGTTTGCAAAAACTTTTTAAGTTAATTCTTTTTTGAATTTTGATGGATTCTTATACTTTATACAGGCTGGAATTTGGAATGGTTTGTAAAGTGCAGGTCCTACCATCTTCAACGGCCTCGTAGCTCATTTGATCCATATGCTATTTCACCTCATTTCAAAAATCCACCCTGATATAACCTAATGTAAATGTGAAGTTTTTTTTTTTTTAATTAAGGAATAAGTGGGTATTTGACCGCGATCTCACCTGATGGAAAGTGATGATGCGGTCGAGAGTGTAGCATACCCACTTACAAACAACCTATTTACTCTGGCCTTTAAAACGCCAAGACCATAATTTTCCGGAAAAACAGAGGCCGGCAAGGAATTCCATTCTTTGGCGGTTCGTATAAGGAAGGAGGAGGCGAACCGCTTCGTTCGAGCAGGAGGTATGTCGAAGATGTAGGGATGGTATCCCGTCGTGCGTCTGCTAGTCCGGAGGTGGAAAGGACCTGCAGGAATTAAGTTGTGGAGGTCTTGCGCGCACTCTCCGAAGTGTAGCCGGTAGAACACCGAGAGACAAGCCACGCGGCGACGGTGGGCGAGAGTCTGTAGCTTCCTTTTGACCAGTTTAGGATCGTTTATGATTTTAATGGCGCGCCGTTCCAACGAGTCGAGTGTGCCCAACTGATACTTAGCAGAGCCATCCCAAAGGTGAGAGCAGTATTCCAAGCACGACCGAACTTGTGCTTGATAAAGTTGTAGAAGCTGTTCAGGCTTGAAATACCGCCTGACCTTTGAGAGGATACCAAGCTTTTTGCACAACATCAGTCGAGTGGTTCTTGCTTTAGCACACGCAGCGGTACCTATTAGTATAGATTTTTTGGTAATTGTTAGAGGAACCTAGGTTGTTGAAACAATTGTCACCCATGCACATAAAGTATTGTAGGATATCTTTATTTTTGTCATAATAAACAAATCTAAGTTTTAAGCAGTTAAGTTCTGTAAACTGAAAGTTCTGTAACTTTAGCATTTATAATGTCATTTTGTGACAGTTTTCTCTCAATGAAAGAATCTGTTGTTGTAAACGCTCTTAACTTCAGGCCTTTGCCCTGCAGTGGTTCAGTAAATGTCCATTAAAATAATAATAATAAAGGCTCTTAGTTGTTGATGTCTCGGACACAGATTGCATCTGGCCGGTGTGACGAGGTCAAGTTCATTGTCCATCAAAACTGGTCCATACGTGAAAAAATGGATTTTGTGTTTGTGTAGGTAAATTTTGCTCACTTCCTTAAGTTCATTGCAATTTAGCCTTGTTACATCCTAGTAGAGAAACATCGTGCAGAAGTTAACATAATGAACAATCAAATGTTTGACAACAATTTACAAATATTTGTACTTAACTTTAATTATGTTGACGTAGTTTACGCACATGTTTTGTTACTAAGTCATACTGTAACAAAAACTTTCAAGTGACTAACTAGATAATTAATAATTTAATATTAATATTAAATAGAGAGATAATTTATTCACGATTTTGTCGCAGAAGTCTAATTGATCCAGTCGGTCTTACTGGTCTGCCGAATCAGGTCGGCAACAAATGTTCCGGTTAGGCTTTTGCTAGTTACCGTTGTTATGGGGCTAGGTTAAACAGGAAAACATCATCTACAAAGGCTGCCTTTTAAGTTCTGTCGTTTAAATATTTCCCGCCAATTTTGAATTTCGAACTGTTGAATATTCGAAATTGCTTTATTTAAGAACGTGAAAACAATTAAAAGTGTAGGGATTAATGCTTTTATTTAGTCACAACATCGTTCTAAACCTAGCAGGTCGCGCACAAGAATGCTTCTTACTAAGGAAAATACCTGAGCAATAATTTTCTACAACTTTCGAAGTGACCTGACACGACTTAAGTGTTTCGAAGTACAATGATCTGTATACCACAAGGAAGCTCCATGTCTGCAGACTATCAAAAAGTAGTATTTAGTATTCAAGCGTGGAAACTCTAGTCTCAGTGACTAATCTCGTGAAGAACGTCCAAAATTTGCCTTCACTGAAATTAACATCGTTGCTGTGAGACAACTTATTCATAAAGATCGTCATGTTACATATCGGGAGAAAGAGGCTTTATTAGGCATCTCAGGGAAAACATTCATAAGATTTTTCATTGAGAGTTTGGTGTGAGAATGCTAGTTTCCAGTTTGATCTCCCATTTGCTTTCCCACGATCAAAAGTTGGGTCGCGGCAAATGGTGTAAGAAAATTCTTCCAAGGCTAGATTGGGGAGAGTCAAATCTCGTCTACGACATCATCAGTGATGAAGAATCATGGGTCTATGCTTACAATCCTGATTCCAAACAACATTCAAGAATATGTATCCTTTAAAACAAGTCGAAACTGACCGAAGTTGTTCGCTCTCGAAGCATTTCAAAGGAGACGGTGGCCTCGATCGTCGCAAAAAACTCCCAATGTTGCGACAATTGAACTTGGTATTCGTGGAACGGTTGATGAAGAATAGTTTACAACAGTTTGTTCACCAGAAGTCATCTCCAAACTTAGGAAATCTCACCCTGAGCGACGCGTCATCTAACACTATGACAATGCGAGCTCACACAGCGTTCGACATACGATTCAGCAATTGAAGAATAAAAACATTAAATAAATTGACCTAACCTGGTACAGACCTAGCCTAAACCCTAGAAAATCCTCTAAAATACCTAAAATTAAAAAAAAAACTTTGTGGTCAAATTTCTAGTCCGGTGAAGAAGCAGTTGATGCTTCAAGTTAGCCTAATTGAACACCCTCACTTTGGAGTGGAATTAATACTTTAAAAACTAATTCGAGCAAATGGAAAACTGCGTTATTCTACGTAATAAATACTTTTTAAAATAATAACAACGACAAAAATGTTGTAGTTCTGTTTTTTTCTTCAAACGACAAAACTTAAAAGGCAGCCTCGTATAACATGGTCAGCCGTGTGATATTCCTTAAATCACTCAAATATATTTATTGAATAAGGTAGGATATACAAGTGGCATTTTCATACCATTTCAAAAAATTCTGTGAATATTAAAGAATTACTCAGGTAGTTAATTTAATAATATCATCTGTAGAAATACCCACTACGACATGACTAACTCTTGTTATGTAAGTACTACATCTTATACACAGTTAATTATTTCCATATATTTTTTTATATATTTTTTTTATGGCAGAGGCGGCAAAACGAGCTAGCGGGTCGCTTGATGGTAAGCGATCACCGCCCCCATGGACATCCGCGACACCAGAGGTATTGCCCACAAATGCCCCAGACATATCCCAACTAATATTATAAATGCGAAAGTAACTCTGTCTGTCTGTCTGTCTGTCTGTCTGTTACGCTTTCCCGCTTAAACCTCGCAACCGATTTTGATGAAATTTGGTACAGACAATCTTTAGACCCTGAGACAGAACATAGGCTACTTTTTATTTCGAAAAAAGAAATCCACGCGGACGGAGTCGCGGGCGGCCGCTAGTTACATATATCTATATCTATAAAACTCAAAGGTGACTGACTGATTGACTGACTGACTGATTACATAGTGATCTATCAACGCACAGCCCAAACCACTGGACGGATCGGGCTGAAATTTGGCATGCAGGTAGATGTTATGACGTAGGCATCCGCTAAGAAAGGATTTTGTTTAATTCAACCCCCAAGGGGGTAAAATAGGGGATGAACGTTAGTATGAAACTTTGTCAATTTTGAACCTATCGGGCTGATATTTTGCATACATAAAGCTACTATGACGGAGGCATCGCTTAAGCAATCATATTGTTAATTCTAACTCCCAAGGGGGTAAAATAGGGGATGAACGTTTGTATGAAACTTTGTAATTTTTTAGCCGATCGGGCTGAGACTTTGCATTCATAAAGCTACTATGACGTAGGCATTGCCTCAGAAATTATATTGATAAATTCCAACCCTCAAGGGGGTCGAATAGGGGATGAAAGTTGGAATTAAACTTTGTCATTTTGGCTGACACTGCGTTCATAAAGATAATGTGTCGTAGGCATCCCCTTTTAAAGATTATTTGAAAATTCCACCCTTAACGGGAAAAAAAGTTGATATAGAAACCAAAATCCACGCGGACGAAGTCGCGGGCGCCCGCTAGTTTTCTATATTCGTGTAAAACAGACTCCACATGTGCGGCGAGAGAGACTGTCGCGTAGGCGCGTGTGTCACGCACGGCATACCTACTTAAAAGTTATTACAAATAATTATATTTAAGATTTATTGTGATTGATGAGCACAATTCATGCCACGTTGAACAAGATAAACATGAATTAAGATTTATTTTAGATTTTCTTTCATCTATACTAATATTATAAAGAGGAAAGGTTTGATTTTTTGTTTGTTTGTATGAATTGAATAGGCTCCGAAACTACTTGGCAGATTTGAAAAATTCTTTCACTGTTGGAAAGCTACATTCACCCAGAGTAACATAGGCTATATTTTATCCCGGTACGGGAAGTAGTTCCCCCGGGGCGCGGGTGAAACCGCGTGACGGGCCGCTATATTTCATAAAATTCAAACTCTTCTTCATATCGTAGCGTTTATCTCGTTTTTGTGCGGGGTCCGCTTTGACCATAATCCATGATTTGGCAAGTCTGGTTATTACAGTGAAGTTAAAGTGACTGCCATCAGACCTTCGTAACCCTTAGAGGGGAACCTGGCAGGTTGGATCATGGTTACACATCCAGATCTAACTGAACTAAAGTCAGAAACTATCTGAATATGTATGTTTTTTCACCGTGTTTACCTCACCGCCGAACTAATGCCACAAATCCACACACAGATTTCGAAAAATCCAGAGGAGGAGGAGGTGGCCCGGATTCGGACCACACACCTCACGTATTTGAGGCGCGGTCCGTACAACCAGGCCACCTTTGCTCATAAAAATCAAACACATATCCTGAAAAAGGACGAGTTTGCCACTAGTTAGACAAAGTTAAAGATATTAGAGTGGCTCGCTTTGCATAGGCGGAATGAATTGCTTATTGAAAGCGGGGTCGAAGTCATAAACGTTTACTGTTGTCGTGTGACTCGTGTGAGTGACGAGCGCCGGCGGCGGCGGCGCGAAGGTCGCGGCCCGCGTGCGAGTGAAAAGCTTTCACCGTAATTAATTAACTACTGATTTCAGTAATTAAATAAATCTCAACGTGCTAGGTACCTGTTATATTCATGTAGGGGTGACACCTGCTCTGTCAAAAATAAAGCTGTTTTATATAAAGTTGCAATTTAGTTTACAGACCGTGCGGTTTGTAGAGTTTTTGAGTCAAAGTATTTGGAATTTCTACTGAAATGAATCACAGAGTAAGGACCTACACTTCATTAACCTCATGCAGGTCTATTCGCTGCGTTCTGTGTTTTGTACTTTCATAGTTGTTATTGTTCTTAGTAACTGTTTGTTATGGGGAGCAATGGAGCACGGATTTCTTTTATGTAGCAACATACAACAACAAGAGCGACCGACGCTCTTTTTGAGAACAAGAAGACTTGTATTGTGTTCAAATTTGTACTAAGTATGTACACGTCTACTGTACAGGACGGCCAACAAAACGCGGTTTAATATTTAAAATGTTTAAATATACTTTGTAACATATTGTTTAAAGTAAATAAATAAACAACTAGTAATGGGAGTGCATGCAAGTGGTGGGTGACGTTTGTAATATTATGTTTATGTAGCAAATAAATGACTATTTTCGGGGCTTCTTTTATTTAGAGGATAAGTAAATGTAGCATTTGATCGTAAGAAAATGTTAAAGAAGTGTATAGATTAAGCAAATAAATGTTTGTTTTGCCTTATTTAGGATAATAACTAAGAAATTTGTATGCATAGAAATATTAAAATAAAGAAGGGTAGATCGTACCAACTAGCATCGTCAAGTCGCGCCCATATGTTTTGTCCTTATCACAAAGTTAGACTGTTTTACCCTGACCAGGTTGGAAAAGTTGTGCTCGTCTCAGCTATCGCTAGCTGAGACCAGCCAAATCGCACTTAAGCGAGCCTGGTCAGGGGCCAAATCGTAGTTCACCGGAGGATCCAGTACTAAGAAGCCCTAAAGGAAACCACAAGAAAACCACAAGAAGCCTACCCAGAAGGCTGAATATCGGCGGGCTTGACGCGGCTAGGCGGGAAAGTGTACCCAGTTGTACCGACAGTGGCGTTTCACTCCGACCACCCGTAACCACATAAGGCCGAGTAACCACATAGGCCGCGTAACCACATAGGGCCGTGTACCACTACGCGCCCTACGCCCTGCGCCCTGCGCCCGTATCCCGCGCCGCCGAGTCACCGAGTCACCGTGCCCCGCGCCCAGCGCCGCAGAGTCGCCGTGCCCCGCGCCATCGAGTCACCGGGTCGACGCGTCCAGCGCCTCGCGCCGCCGTGCCGCCGCGACGCCTGCGTCCCGCGCCCCGCGCCCTGCGCCGCCGTACCGCCGCGACGCCTGTGTCCCGCGGCCCGCGCCCCGCGCCCGCGTCGCCGTACCGCCGCGCCCCGTGCCCCGCGGCCCGCGCCCCGCGCTTGATCCCGCGCTCCGTGCTCGCGCCCGCGCCCCGTACCCGCGCACCGCGCTGCGCGCTCGCGAACGTAACGAGGCCCGCAACTAGTGACTGTACGTGGAAGCACTAGTGTTCACCGACCGCTGCACGACCGAGTCCTGACCGGCGCACATTTCGCGACGCGAATATCGCTCAAGGGTCGTGAAAATTGGTCCTTCGAGCCGGATACTGTGGACAGTCAGTGAAGTGAACGAACAATAAGTGAACATTAGTGAAACAGTGACTCAGTGCAACAGTGACTCAGTGCAACAGTGACTCAGTGCAACAGTGACTCAGTGCAACAGAGACTCAGTGCAACAGTGACTCGGTGCAACAGTGACTCAGTGCAGCAGTAACTCAGTGCTATAGTGACTCAGTGACTAAGTGATAGTGACTATGCCGTGCACAAGGTCCATGAGCGGAAAGACCGCTTCGCGGGAAAGGACATCGGCTGAACCGCTGAGGGATGCTGCGGCCGCCCAGATCGACAATGCACCCCGCCTCGATGCTGCTCAGGCTGAACGAGCAGCAAGCGCTATGCAGGCGAGGAGCACGGCGACCGCTCCGGGCAACTCGGCGGTATCAGGCACGGCTACTACGAGTGGAGCTACGTCCACCGATAACACTGCCACTGATACGACCGCCACTGGAACCACGACTACTGGCATCGCGACCACTGATACAACATTTAAGAAGGGCAACTCAGAGACGACTGTAACTACGCGACTGGATCCTCCGGAAACAAGAAGGGCTCGAAGAATAAGGGAGGGCGCAGCCCAAACTGAACTACCAACCGCCCCCACCGCAGCAGCCTCCCAGAACCCTGTGGAAGAGAACAGGGACCCGTCCGAACAACGACAAGCATGTAAGTCGACAGTGATTAGTGTGGACCGGAGGTCGAAACATAAAGCAACCCGCCTAGCTAAAGCTAAAGAAGAATTGTTGTGGCTTCAAGTACAATTAGCGGCCGCTCGTGTTGCTACAATAGAGGCCGAGGAAGAAGATGAAGATGATGATGACACCGTCATAACGCAGGAAGATACGGAGCAGCGAGTCACCGACTGGATCGAGGAGAGCGGCCGTCGGGTCGTGCCGGCTATTGCTGATCAGCCGCACATGGAAGACACTGCCTCATATCAAGCCCGCCGTGCTACAGCACCAGAACAGACGTTTGTCATCAGGGATCCCGAGCCAAGGTATGCACAGCAGCAACAGGCGCCGCCGCCGGAGTACACAGAACGGCGCACTTTCGAGCAGCCCCAGCACACCTCGCAGCCAGCGAGACCTGCCCAACCAATGTACGTACCCCAGCCAGTGAATACGATAGTACCGGCGGGAGATGGAACAGTCGCCTTACAACAGAAGGTTGACTTAAGTGAATTAGCATCTGCGATAGCACTCGCAGCAAGAGGAGGACAACGACATCGCACAGAGCTACCGATATACAGCGGTTCGTACCAAGAATGGTTATCATTCAGAGCGGCCTATAAGGAATCTGAAGACGCCTACTCTGAATTAGAAAACTTAGCCCGCCTACGCCGAAGCCTGAAGGGAAGAGCAAAGGAAGCAGTTGAGGACCTGCTTATCTACAGCGCTCAGCCGGCTAGTGTCATGAAGACTCTCGAGTCAAGGTTTGGACGACCAGATGCGATCGCCCTGGCAGAGATCGAACGCCTGAAGAGCTTGCCACGCCCTACAGACGCCCCGAGGGAACTCTGCATATTCGCAACGAGAGTGGCTAACATTGTGGCCACGCTTCGAGCACTCGAGAAGACACATTACCTCTACAGTCCCGAGGCTACAAAGGCGACCATTGAAAAGCTCACCCCGTCACTGCGATACAGGTGGTTCGACTTCGCAGCAGAGCAGAGTCAAGATGAAGCGGACCTTCCTAAGTTGGCGCGTTTCCTCCAGAGAGAAGCAGACAGATGTAGTATGTACGCGCAGCCAGAACAAGTGGAGATGACGCGAATAAATGAAGCCTCCGGCCGCGCTCCTGTAAGAAAACAGAAGACATACATCACATCTCAGAAGAGAACCGAACCCGAGTGTCCTGCATGTGGGAGGCAGGACCACCTTACCCCCGCTTGCCGCCATTTCAAGGAAATGGACGTGAACAAGCGGTGGGAATTTGCGAAGGAGAAAGCTTTGTGCTTCCGGTGTCTGAAGGGAAAACACCGGAAGTTCAACTGCCGCGCAAAACCGTGTGAAGAGAAGGGTTGTGGAAGATTGCACCACACCCTGTTACACGCCCACTCGAAGGAGGAAGACAAGGAAATAGTGGCTTCTACCTGGACACCGATAAAAACACAGGCGTACCTCAAGATTGTACCAGTGAGAGTCGTAGGACCGAAGGGCGCCGTAGACATACATGCCTTGTTGGATGATGGGTCCACCGTCACCCTTATTGATGAAGAAATAGCACAGCGAACAGGAACCAGGGGACGAGTCGAACCCCTACATATAGAATCAATCGGGAATGAAGAAATGAGTGCATCGCAGTCACGACGGGTCACCGTAACATTGGTTGGAGCAGCTGGCAGGAAGAAGTTGAGGGCGAGAACGTTCGCCAACCTCCAGTTATCGGCCCAGCAAGTACGGGAAGAGGACATCAAGAGTTGTACTCACCTAAAGGACATACTAGGCGAGATAACTTATGCGAGCACAAGACCGAAGATGCTGATCGGGCAGGACAACTGGAGCCTCCTCCTGGCACAGGAGACCAGGAGGGGAAGACGTGATCAACCAGTTGCCTCACGCACGGCGCTAGGCTGGGTGCTGCACGGCGCCCACACCCGAATCACAGGACAACGTGTGCATTTTGTAAACCAACTTGGCGAAGTAGAAAGGAAAATGGATGAAGAACTCAAGCATTATTTCACAATGGAGGCACTCACGGTGGAGCCGAGAAGACCTCAGAGCGACCCCGAGCAGCGTGCACTCCAACAACTTCAAGAAAGAACCACTAAATTGGAGAATGGTGCATACGAAACACGGCTTCTGTGGAAGAAGGAGCCGCCGCAAATGCCGAACAATAGAGAAAACGCCATCAAGAGGCTGTTCGCCACTGAAAAGAAAATAGACAAGGATCCCAACTTAAAGAAAAAATATGAAGAACAAATGGACGATTTGATAAAGAAGGGTTACGCAGAGAAGGCGCCACCCTATGCTGTTCCGGGGAAGTTATGGTACCTTCCCCACTTCCCAGTTCTCAATCCGATGAAGCCAGGGAAGGTGAGAGTGGTTCACGACGCCGCCGCCAAAACAGGAGGAGTCTCACTGAACGACCACCTTCTGACAGGCCCAGATTTGCTGCAGTCATTGCCCGGCGTGCTGATGCGGTTCCGGCAGTACCCCATCGCTGTCACTGCAGATATAAAGGAAATGTTTATGCAAGTAAAAATAAAGGCTGAAGACCGCGATGCGCTGCGTTACCTTTGGAGAGGTCAACACCGAGGAGATCACCCGCCGGAAGAGTACCGAATGACCTCGCTGATCTTCGGTGCCACTTCATCGCCAGCCACCGCAATCTTCGTAAAAGATGAAAACGCCAAGAGATATGAACAGACTCACCCGGAGGCATGCAAAGCCATAATAAAAAATCATTACGTCGACGACTACCTGCAGAGCTTTCGGGATCGAGACGAGGCGATAAGGACAGCGCGCGACGTAAAGTGGATACAACTGGAAGCCCACTACGAGCTAAGACAGTGGGCCTCCAACGACCCCGACATATTGAAGGAACTGGGGGAGGTCCGCGACACAGAGTCCACGACCAAAGCCCTTAATGATGGTGAAAAAACTGAACGAGTACTCGGTCTGATCTGGCGTCCCGATCGCGACGTTATTACATTCAATTTAGAAATGAAAAGACTCCCAGATAATATTTTGATTTCAGAAAAGCCCACGAAGAGACAACTGCTGAGGGTCGTCATGTCTCTCTACGACCCGCTCGGCTTCGCTTCGCCAGTCACAGCTCGGGCGAAGCAGATACTGCAGGAGACCTGGCGAAGAGGAACGGGCTGGGACGACCAGCTCGACGAGGACCTCGCAGACCAATGGCGGACCTGGCTGGGACATCTACTCTCACTCAAAGACTTAACGATCCCACGTTGTGTTCCAGGTTTCAGCGGGGCGCGCAGGAGAGAGCTCCACATCTTCGTGGACGCGAGCGCGGCTGCCTACGCTGCTGCGCTGTACTGGCGCACCGAGGACGCGACGGGGAGGATAGCCATCTCGCTGGTTCTTGCCAAGGCGAGAGTGGCCCCGCTGAAACTGACATCGATCCCGAGGCTCGAGCTGCAGGCGGCGCTGATAGGCGTCCGAATGGCGAACGCAGTTATAGAAGAACACGACGAGAAGCCAGATCAGAGGGTGTTCTGGACGGACTCCAAGACCGTGCTCACCTGGCTGCGAAGAGGAGCACGCGCCTACAAGCCGTTCGTCGCGCACAGACTCGCCGAGATCGAGGAGCACACCAGAGTGGCAGAATGGAGATGGGTGCCTACCAGTTTGAACGTCGCAGACGACGCCACCAGAGACGTACCATGCACATTTAACTCAGAACATAGATGGTTCCGAGGTCCCGCCTTCCTGAAGGGACCAGAAGAGGAATGGCCAAGAGAGATCAATAAGGAGGAAGAGATACACACAGGCGAAGAATCGGTGATGACTATAAGGGCCCGTCACCGGCGGGAGAGTATATTAGAAGCTGTCCCCGACTTCACCCGCTTCTCGCGTTGGGAACGACTGCTGCGAACGACGGCGCGAGTAGTTCAATTCATAAACATAATTAAAAGGAAAACACAACGGGTTAATTACGCCCGCACGAAGAGAAATAAATTAGAAGATCCAGATTACACCGGAAAAAGAAAAAGAGAGGTTAGTAAAACTCTCAAAGAAGAGAAAGAATCGAGAGGAAAGAAGACTCTCAATTTTATCAAGCTGCCAGCCGAGCAACTCATAGAAGCCGAAAAACTTTTAGTCCGCGCCGTTCAGGAAGACGCTTTCGCAGAAGAACTAGAGGATCTGCGACACGGGCGCCGCGTGAGTAACCAGAGCAAGCTCAGAGCTTTGGCTATAGACATGCAAGCCGGGCTCATCGTCATAAGGTCTCGCATAAACAAGTTGGAAGACGTCGCAGAAGAGACAAAGAGGCCTGCCGTGCTGGACGGGAGACACCACATCTCTCGTCTCTTCATCGAAGATGCCCACCGTAGACACCACCACCAAGGGGTGGAAGCAACCATTAACCACTGCCGACAACGTTTCCACATAATCGGCGTGCGTCCAGTCGCGAGGCAAATTGTACGGGGATGTCTGCCCTGTCGAGTGCGCAAAGCCGCGCCTCCGGAACCAGCTACGGGGAACCATCCGCCGAGTCGGCTCGCTCACCATCAGCGAGCCTTCACCTATGCAGGCGTCGACTACTTCGGTCCGCTGCAAGCCACGATGGGGAGGGCCACGGTCAAACGGTACGTGGCTCTCTTCACCTGCCTCACGACGAGAGCGGTCCACCTGGAGCTGGCCGCCAGCCTCACCACCGATTCGGCAGTCATGGCACTGCGCAGAATGATTGCGCGCAGAGGCTGCCCCAAGGAGATATGGAGCGACAACGGCACCAACTTGCAGGGAGCCGATAAAGAGCTCCGGCAAGCGATCGACGAGGCCACCGAGTTTGAAGCGTCAAGAAAGAAGATCGTCTGGAAATACATCCCGCCAAGCGCGCCCTTCATGGGAGGGGCCTGGGAGCGCATGGTGCGCTCTGTGAAGACCGCACTCGCGGCGGTCACGTCGGGGCGAGCGGTGAGCGACGAGATACTCGCCACCCTTCTCGCCGAAGCGGAGCTGACGGTCAACAGCCGTCCGCTCACACACGTCAGCGTCGACCCAGAGGATCCCGATCCGCTGACGCCAAACCACTTCATCCTGCTTGGTCCAGCCCACGAGCCGCCGATGGGGGTCTCCTCAGACAGAGACCTCCTCGGGCGGACACACTGGCGCGCCTCACAGCGCCTCGCCGACATGTTCTGGGGCCGATGGCTCAAAGAATACCTGCCGGAACTCCAAAACCGGCGGGAGCCCCACGGACGAGGAGAAGGCTTGAGGGTCGGCCACATCGTCATCATTGCCGACAACAACCAGCCACGCAACACGTGGCCGCTGGGACGAGTCATAGCGGTCTACCCGGGAGCAGACGGAGTGGTCCGCGCAGTCGACGTGCAGACACAAGGGGGAGTCCTGCGCCGCCCCACGAAGAAGCTGGTGATCCTGCCCACGGAGTCGGCCGCCCTTCCAGCAGCAGGAGATGCGTCGCCACAACTGCCGACGCACGGCGGGAGAATGTACAGGACGGCCAACAAAACGCGGTTTAATATTTAAAATGTTTAAATATACTTTGTAACATATTGTTTAAAGTAAATAAATAAACAACTAGTAATGGGAGTGCATGCAAGTGGTGGGTGACGTTTGTAATATTATGTTTATGTAGCAAATAAATGACTATTTTCGGGGCTTCTTTTATTTAGAGGATAAGTAAATGTAGCATTTGATCGTAAGAAAATGTTAAAGAAGTGTATAGATTAAGCAAATAAATGTTTGTTTTGCCTTATTTAGGATAATAACTAAGAAATTTGTATGCATAGAAATATTAAAATAAAGAAGGGTAGATCGTACCAACTAGCATCGTCAAGTCGCGCCCATATGTTTTGTCCTTATCACAAAGTTAGACTGTTTTACCCTGACCAGGTTGGAAAAGTTGTGCTCGTCTCAGCTATCGCTAGCTGAGACCAGCCAAATCGCACTTAAGCGAGCCTGGTCAGGGGCCAAATCGTAGTTCACCGGAGGATCCAGTACTAAGAAGCCCTAAAGGAAACCACAAGAAAACCACAAGAAGCCTACCCAGAAGGCTGAATATCGGCGGGCTTGACGCGGCTAGGCGGGAAAGTGTACCCAGTTGTACCGACAGTGGCGTTTCACTCCGACCACCCGTAACCACATAAGGCCGAGTAACCACATAGGCCGCGTAACCACATAGGGCCGTGTACCACTACGCGCCCTACGCCCTGCGCCCTGCGCCCGTATCCCGCGCCGCCGAGTCACCGAGTCACCGTGCCCCGCGCCCAGCGCCGCAGAGTCGCCGTGCCCCGCGCCATCGAGTCACCGGGTCGACGCGTCCAGCGCCTCGCGCCGCCGTGCCGCCGCGACGCCTGCGTCCCGCGCCCCGCGCCCTGCGCCGCCGTACCGCCGCGACGCCTGTGTCCCGCGGCCCGCGCCCCGCGCCCGCGTCGCCGTACCGCCGCGCCCCGTGCCCCGCGGCCCGCGCCCCGCGCTTGATCCCGCGCTCCGTGCTCGCGCCCGCGCCCCGTACCCGCGCACCGCGCTGCGCGCTCGCGAACGTAACGAGGCCCGCAACTAGTGACTGTACGTGGAAGCACTAGTGTTCACCGACCGCTGCACGACCGAGTCCTGACCGGCGCACATTTCGCGACGCGAATATCGCTCAAGGGTCGTGAAAATCTACCAAATAAACTAAGATTATTCCCAATAAACAACCATGGCTATTGGCCTTTCAATGTTGCATGGGTTTTCTTTTGAAAAATATGTAGTTAGTAGGTTTGTTATTTTTTCAGCTGCTGTTAACAGCTCCAGACAGTTTAACTTATCTGGGGAAACCCGCAAAATATCGAAGTATTAGCAAAACAATAATGTTCAAATTGCGAGATGTCCCACGCACCCGCGCAGCCGTGAGTTCACGCAACATCTGTATTAGGCGCCTGTTGACTGAGATTCGCCTTTTTAAAATTCGATTGCGAACTTGTAATTTATGTGAATCATTGACGTTAAAGGTAGACTAGTCATTAGTATATTGCATATAACAAGATTTTTTTAACATAACTGTTATGAAAAATGTGTTGCGCAGAAAACCTTGCAATATCTTTTTCGTCTATCAAAATAAACAGCAGCGTACTACGCAAAGGGAGTGGTGTGGTGGTGTATTATTCAAAGGATTTTTGCTTAGTTTGTTTTGTATAGACCTACAGAGTCTTATATATCAGAACAACATCATAATTTACGCACAGTGGAAGAACTCGACAGAGCTCTTGGCAGTGACATAATTAACTTAATGTATAAAAGCAACTTCAATTACTCAACTAGAATTATTAACTAGTTGCTTAATCAATTAAAACAGAATTATTAAATCACTGAGTTTTAATATTTTGGAAATACGGTGTGATAATTGGTAGAAACAGCAAAATAGGTACTTACTAAGTTACTACTAAGGTCAGCAATGCGTCTATGCGTCAGGGTAACACGTCTGTCTTATTTTTGCGTCAACATTTGAAAGTATTTTTGCGTAGCTTGAGGAAAATAAGCAATGAAACCTACGCTCGGAACTGTGTATGAATACGCCAAAGAACCCCTAGGTACCTACCAAGAAACACAAGGAACCAGTTTACGGGCTTTTACAAAAGTATGAAACTGTGATTTTTTTAGTGCGGTCTTTCCTTATTATGTATTCTGGATATGGAGACCATACATTGCAATACAAATGGAGAATATTTTGCAGAATAAATATAACGACAGTTTTTTGAGAGGACCTATCGAAGCATCAGGGCTCTCTCAGTTTACCTAATGATTTAACTCGGCGTAGAGTAATTAATAAGTATAGCTGACGAGGCCGGGGCTCGGCGCGTGCGGCGTCAGCGCGGCCTCCGCGCGCGTCCGGCTTCCGCGCGCCGCCGCAGCGCCGCCTGCAGTGTTGCCAACTCGGATTTTTAAAAAGGCGTAGGTCAGATAAAGAAAGTTATGTAGAAATGTGAAATTGCCGTATAGAAAATACGTAGATCTACGTACTTTTTTTCTTAGTGAAATTAAGAGAGTAGGGTAGGTAAAAGTAAATAAAACGACAATTTATATTACCCTAAAATACAAACAATAAATTTTAAAATAAATTACTGTGAGCAAACAAAAAATCTATAAATTATATAGGTCTACCAGAATCTCATGGCAAATATAAAATCATTTATTTATATAGATATATATTAGCACGTAGGGTATGAAATAAATAAGGTTAAATAATGAATGGATTTTAATATATGTGTGTATAAAGTTTGGCTTATTTGCCATGAGATTCTGGTAAACTTATACCACCTGTAGTTAATTTAAACAAGTTTACTTTCATGGCTCCTCCGTTTCAAATGAATGGCGCGACGTGTTGAGTAGCGAGGCGAGGGGTGTGCGTTAGTTAGTATGAAACGGAACGTTTATAGATTTTTTTTTGCGAAAGTAAAGGTAAATATTTGCCCATTCAGTCTATTTTGCAAATTTGAACAGTTTTGATAAAAAATACGTAGATTCTGGGACTAAAGTTCGTAGGTTTGCAAGAAAGGTTTAAAGTACGTAGATCTACGTAAAAAGACGTAGAGTTGGCAACACTGGCCGCCTGTCACGCGGCGAGGAAGTGCCCGGACCCGGCCACAGCGGGCCATTTGTCAAACATGCCTAGCTTCTAGTCATAAACGACCATTACATAATGCAGAACGACCACAACGACTGTCTCTCAGATTTAATTTATATTGTAGGTATATTTGTAATTGTTTGTAATTGTGTGGGTGACGCCTGACCATAATACACCTAGATACCTAGTGTAATTATTGCTATAGTGCTAGTTAAATGTCTTGTCGCAATTGTACAAGATAGAAGTAAATAGCTAATTACTTTTAGAATAACTTCGCACAATGCAATAATTGGTTTGCAAGACAATATTGATCATGTCTGTTTGTAACAGTCTCCCGAGTTATATTCTATGCATTCATATAAAAATTGAATACGCATTACCATATTTGTCAATACTTAGGCTCGTATTAATAAATCGTACTTACTCAACTCTGAGATCGAACTTAAGCGCGAACTTGAGGTGCTGTTTTATGAGAATGACGTAGTTCGCACTCAAGATCGATCTCAGAGTTGAGTGGGATTTATCAATATGAGCCTTAGTTTATTTTACGAAGAATTATTCAATAATGTTTATTTTATAAGTTTATTATGGTAAATATAGATTTAAACATACAATAATAATCAGATCAAAATTATGGGCTTTTAAAAGTACCGGAATCAAATACCTAATAAGCCACAAATCTTGATTTAAGTTGATTCTTGTTAATTTAACTTCAAATATGCGCAAATCTTTTTATTTGCGTTGGTATTTATTCAGGTGGGTATATGACGTTCTTTTATTTATCTGATTATTTTTACATAACATCACGGTAATTGATAATATGATCATGCTTGAATGCATTTGTTGACAAAAGTGGGTCGTTATATTAATGAGGAGTCGCAACATTCGTACACATATATGAACTAGATACTGTTTCGCAACAAGGAAAACGACAAGATCACGAAAGGTAGATTAAACTAGCCGCTTATTTTGTTCATCGGCTCTAAAGTGTTCGGGTAATGGAGGTGATCACAAAGACATTGCATGTGCTGAAAGACAATATTGTGCTGATCTCTTTGCCGCTGAAAAAAGTCATGGCTTTTGCTTTTATGCGCAATCGTCGTTGAAATAATGACGACAACCGAGTAACCGGAAAAGCGAAGAGACAGCTGGTACCTATTAGTTCAAAAATATTAATTTCTGTTCATTCCTTGTCGTGGGAGTTTAAAATAGGTATTTTGTTAGTCGTTACTTCATACATACATAGCGATATGTATGTGAAGGTTTTTAAATAGGTACACAGTTTAAGACGTTTAAAAAAACATAAAAGGGTTAATTTCCGTTTACAAAGATATGATAGTTGTTATTAAACATGAAGAAAAAGTTGAATTTTCCAAACTGCGCAGGCCCCGTTCCTACCTTACCCACTGCGCAGTTTTCCGCGCGAACGTCACACCGTCGCATCAGCTCACCGCTAGGTAAACCCTCGTGATTACTCCAATTTAGGAAACGCGAACATTTTTTTTTATCTGATATTTTAAATGAGACATTTAAAATATAAGGTTACGGCAGTAAAAATACATTTTTTTTTTGTAAGGGCCTTTTCCGATTTCGTCCTGGAATTTTGTTACGATGAACGCATTTTTCAGTTGTAATGTGTCGTTTGCTCTCGGAACGGACAGTCTGACAAGTACTGACGGCTTTGTAGCAGCTTTTATTGATGTGTGTGTCATTGAGGGATTTGGACTTCTAAATATTTACTATTTTAGCCGCAGTTTAAATATATGCTTTTAACCATTATTAAAAGTAGGTACTTATATCGTAAATGCGGTTTGACAGGTAGCAGTGTGTCTACCTTTTTCATGAATATCACAAAAGAGTTGCTTTAACATTTATTATCAAAGAAGGCTAAAATAAAACGAAGCAAATAATATTAAAAGGCAAAACTTTAAATTGATTGAGTGAAGGTTTTTAATTAACATGGAAACCAGTATGAACAACTTAAGAAGATGCGACTGGTCGTCTAAAGATCCGCTATACATTGCATATCACGATTTGGAATGGGGCGAACCACAGTACGATGGACAGAAGCTGTTTGAAATGTTGTGTCTCGGAGGTCAGCAAGCCGGCCTGTCTTGGATTACGATACTGAAAAAGAGGGAAAGCTACAGGCATCTGTTTCACTGCTTTGATCCGTACAAGATAACACAGTTTACGGATGACGATGTTCATAAGCTTTTAAATGACACCCGAATTCTTAGAAACAAAAGTAAGATTGACTCAATTATACACAACTCCAGATGTTATATAGAAATGGATAAGAATGGAGAAAATTTCTCAAAGTTCATATGGAGAACTGTCGATGGTAAACCCATAGTAAATAAATGGGAAAATATCAAAGATATCCCAACAGAAACAGCTGAGTCTACATGGCTCTCTAAAGAATTAAAGAAAAGAGGATTTAAATTTGTTGGACCTATTATTTGTTACGCATTCATGCAATCATGCGGTTTGGTTAATGATCACATTGTCAGTTGTCATTTTAGGATGAAATAAATTAAATTAATAGGATTTTACTTGTTTGTATCAGTAGTACCTAATAGTCATAATTTTGGGTCATTCTAGGCAAGTAGCGGTTTTTAGCGACTTAAATTTGTGTTTATAAGTTATTTCCTCTAGCGGTTAAGAATTACCGGCTTTCATGTCAGCGGCGTTTACCTGTGCGGAGGGTTTAGCGCGCTGACGCAACGGAGTCATGTGACGCGAGGAGGAAAACAGCGCACTGCCTGCCCGGCGCCGCACCGCCCTGCTGCGGCGCTGCTGGGCCGCCCGGTTACCATTGTTGATGTTCTGGACTAGACTAGACAGACCCTTGTGTGTGTACCTAGTTAGATAGTTTAAGCAGCACCCTCTTCATCCTCTCCGGGCGAGAGCTGCTACGAGTCGACCCGCCTCTCGAGCTCACTCGTACTCATCGCGCCGCTCTCACTCCCGCCGCGTCGTCGTCGTCGTCGGGCTGTTCAGCTTAGATGTACCTAATAAGGAAAAGCTTGTATCATTGTGATTTCAGCAAACAAAATTATCAAACGGGGAGGGCGCTACAGGACAAGTGACGCGTGCAGGGGGACTACTCCGTGCTCGAACCATCCATACTCTGGTGATCACTTGGCACCAGGCGGATCTTATGTTTCACAACGCCTTCTTACAATGTTAATTAGGAATGGTTTCGTTCTACATATAAGGATAACCCTAAGTAAATAGTAGGTAAGTATGCATTAAATTGTAAACATAAACAAAACTAAGAGGATCATAAAGTTTCTAGACGGAAGGATAAAGATTGTTTCCAAGATAAAGATTTATGTTTACATGAATGAATGATAAATGTCAAGAAACAGCTTGTAGTTTTTTTATTTATTTCAATGGTATCGTAAATCAAATTGAATATCATTAACAAGGTTAGAATACATTATTCAGTCGAAATGATTTAAGTTTGGTCTTTGACTTGGGTGGGCGAGGTCCTCTTATCTCATTCAATGAGTTATTCAATGTCATTGCCTTGCAATATATCGATAAACAGGATGGATGTAAAATTATCGTTTTGGTACTTTCTTCGCAATTTTCCGTCACCTTCCCGAGACTTAGGTACACGATATTTTCAAGACTTAAATTACTCGTTAAAAATAATTAAATTGTAAGCAATGAGTTGTTGCGTCTACGAGACAGCGGCACACGAGTCGACGACGACGCCTATGGCGCTGGTCTAACAGGACATTTCACGGATTAGCGCCTAGTTCCTACTTACGATGCGAAACACTTATCATCTTTTAAGGACACTTTTTAGACAACAGTGCTTCAATAGCAGCACTGTTGTCTAAAATTTCAAAGCCTGCATGTTATGACAGACGACTCTTAAATTCCATAACTATGGTCCTTCCTTGCCACTCAAACACCTAGACCGTTACATAAGAGTACGCTATGATTATTCGGGGTAATTGATATCTCGAGTTGTTACATACAAATATTTATACGTTTACAACTATGAGATCAGAGTTCAAGAAGTAGGAATGAAAATATAAAAGAATTTAGGTACCTAATTCAAAATGTATTTATTCCCCATAGGAACCTACTGGTAATGAAGCAAGTCGTGGTGTAAGATTTGTATGCCGTCTGAGCTTGTGATTTTATGTTGGACTAGTTTTTACCCGCGGCTTTGACCGCGTTATACACCGTGCAACTGGTATGAAATGACGCACATAGATTTTGGATAATCCAAAGGTGCGTGCCTGACCGGATGTGAACCGCCGACCTCACGCATGTGAAGCGGCGCTCTTACCAATAGGCTACCGAGCTTAATGCTACCGCGTTAAATGTTAAATGTATAGCAAATTTCATCAAAATTCAGTTTTGTAGTTTCAGCGTGATTGACGGACAAACATCCAAACAAACAAACTTTCACATCTATAATATTGGTATGATGAAAAACTAAACAGTCATAATTCTTCCTGCTAATTAAATTATTATTACATAATGATGAGATTAATTGTCAAGCCAGTAATGCATTAATCAGAATGAAAGTTTTATGATTTGTACATAAATAGAAATACCTCGAGCAAAGTCTAGTTACAGTGCGAGATATGTACATACATAGTTTCAAAGGTAATTATGTTAATTTGCATAGTGATTGTTGTCGTGTTTCATTCACGGCAGCCTAGCCGTTTGTACCGCTGTGCCAGATGAGCCAGAATGTGCGAGACTGTCCTGGACTGTGCCGGCGGCAGCGTGCGTGCTGTCGCCGCGGAGCCACACGCCTTCTCTCTCGCAGATGTCATTGGGTTGGGAGGAACATCTCGCATTGTAAGATAAGCTGTCGTGTCCTTATCCTTATCGGATCGGATTGAGACTATGACACAACTTCTGAGGACGTGTATTTACAACACCCATGTCATTCGCCTTCCTCCTGAAGACATCCTGCCACCTACAGCGAAATCCTTTGTGAAAAATAAAGAATACTTATTCCAGATGTTATGAACAAATTTAATATCATAAGATGGTCGACGGAGCGCTGTGTTCAAGAGCATACCAAGCTATATCTCCATACTTATAATAATAATGAAATAAACAAGCAACTCGTTCAATATTGTGTTTATAGGTAGTTCGCGGTGAAACATTGCAGTAATAGTTTTTGTAATAAACCTTCAAGATTTATGAGGAAAGAAAAGTTGATTCGTTCCGTCATAGAAAACAATACTACAAATATTTTAAAATTATTGTAGTACATAGTAGTAGTAGTATCAGCCTATTAATGCCCGCCAATTAATTTATATTTATTGGCATTATGTGTGTTATAGACAAATTATACTGAAATAACATACTATCCTACTGTTAACTGCAAGTTAACAGTAGGATATGCTATTCAATTATCGACAAATCATAATGTTCATTCTGTTCAAATATATAATTCACTGATAATAGGTACCTGTTTGACACCGAGAGATTGATGGCGCTCCTGTCGCGAGTGGACCAATCAGCAGGTGTCCCACGCCGCGAAACCGCGCTCTTGCATTTAAAAAATTGAAATGGCGCCCTCTTTACGTCACCGCGCGTGCTTGTCATTCATCATATTTTGGGCAAAAATATTATCAAAAACACAGTTTATAGGAATTCGTTAGGCGTTAGTTTCACAGGACCTTTTGAGTATTATGTGTGTGAGTGGTATGTGTGTATATAAATGTCCTATTAAATTAATTATTGCAGTGTAAGTGTATATTGAACTTGTCAGAAAACTTCGTGACAATGGGACGCGGCGGATGCACCGCGGGACTGCAACGTGAGTATGTCGTAGCTTTGTTTTCTTATTTTTCAATCAGTTATTTTAATTTTGGAATTTGGAGCAGGAGATTTTGAAATTTAGATATTTTTATTACGACGGGTCACTGCACTCGGCGATTTGGCTTGTGCTTTTGTTGCTCTTGGCTGAATAAAATGTTCCGCATGGTCAGGTGTGTTTTGATTTACAAAGAGATTGACTATAACGGTTGAAACACAATATTTTGACTATCAACCCTTTCATGGTATATAATATACCTATTTAACAAAATCTCTTATAAAATAATGAATGATTCGTAGGGTAGGTAACCTAATCTAATCTCAGCACATGTTGTAACTACGTACCTACCTACTGCGCGAACGTGCGCGATCAGAAGACATTGAGCAATAGTAGTATTCGACAATATCTTTTATATTCTGTTTTGTTATTTTATCTGGAATGACAGCACATATCTAGAGATTTTGGAGATTCGAAATGCCCTGATAATAAAGCCTGCAATGCATGAGTTAATTTCCATAATTCTTCTGTTTCTTATCTCAGCGGCAGTCGAAAAATAGGAAAATTGACATTATTGATGATCTTTTATAACTAACATATCTGAAAAAAGTACTAAGTGATATATTTTATGTAATTTGTGGTACCTAAGCACTTTAAATGTTTGCGGTTATAGGTGTTAATAACTGTTAAATACTCATTATTCATTTTCAGAATGAAAGTTGATACTAAAGGTCTTAATTAAAGCTTCACAAATGTTATAATACCTACATACGTGAATGTACCTAATAAAAAAATCGGTTGTGAGTGACTAAGAAAAGTTTATTTATAAGCAGGAATAATGACAAGCTGTGTACTAATTACCTATAAAGATTGCATTTATGTGATTAACTGATTAGGGCGTCGTCCTCTATCGACGGAGAGCCTAGCAGGAATAGGAAGCGTCAGTCCCTGC
Organism: Nomophila noctuella; assembly: GCA_958496325.1. NCBI lineage: Eukaryota > Metazoa > Arthropoda > Insecta > Lepidoptera > Crambidae > Nomophila > Nomophila noctuella. The sequence goes on from OY292489.1 coordinate 16,378,616, forward strand.
CAGGCACCGCGTCGCGTTTCGACCCCGCGAGGCGATAATTAACCACAGGTAGTGGTTAATTGTCGCCTTGCGGGGCAACATTGATTGGCGGCATTTTCCTCTAGTTCAAAGCAACAGTTTTACTCTGGTTGTCTCTCTAACCGTCGCCAGAGACATTATAAATTTGGTTACAGAAAATGACGTAATTGTAAATTTCGCGATTGACTACCTAATAGGTAACTTAGTTTCAATAGATAGGTAGGTATTAGGCACTTCCATAAACTCAAGAAGAAGCGTTTTCGTGTTATTGATCTCCCCCCCTACAATACTTGACAGTTTGATTACTGCTAAGAGGATACAATTTACATTTAACTAAGATCAGTTCTCGAAACATCTTAGCCGATTTCTGTCTAGTAGATTGTTTTTAAGGAAAAACTCGCTTAAGAACATCATTGTCGGGCCCGATGGTCTAGTAGTCAGAGACCCTGGCTACAAAACCAATGGTCGTTCGCGTGTTCGAATCCCGCTAGGGGCAAACGTTTGTGTGATGAACATCGACATCTGTACTCGAGTCATGGATGTAAGTATATAAAAGTAATTAAGTTTGTCTATCCGTTCCTTAGCATCCGTAATAGAAGCTTCGAGCTTAGTTTGGGGCTAGGCAATTGTTGTGTTAGTCCAAGGTTTTTGCTTATTTATTTATTGTAAAGTGTTTCTTTAACATGGATTTATCCATTATACCGAACGAAGTCGCTACCTACTGCTTTTTACTACGAGTAATGTCTAAAAAAATACATTACGTAATTGAACCTCAAAAATATTTATTCTGAACAAAATTCCTGGATTTAAACCCACCAGACATTTTAAATTCTGCATTGGCATGTCAAGATTTATAACTGAGTAGGTATTTAAAATAATTGATATGTCAAGAAAAAATAATCATAGTTATTTTTAAACTGCTGTTGTTCAAAATGACAATGAAAATTTATCATCCGCAATCGTTTTTGAAGATCACCCTCGGACGGGTTTTGATTCGTGTTTAATAGACTATAAGCGACTTAAGATGAAGGTTTATAATGTAATTATAACGTAATCGAGAAAAGAAGAAACCGAGGTAACATAATTTTTCTAACACAACATTAATATCTATCTATTCATACATAGGTGGCGGATCTGCCGGTGATATGTTAGTCGCAGCGTCACTGGCAACCAATGCCACAGACAGTATGTTCTCGACTCAATGAGTTTGTATTAGTTGGTCGTCTGTTAGATTTACAATAAATCAGCGAGTCAGTGTGGCGCGGCACGTGGCGCGCGGCACCGCTCGTTATCGTTTATGTCTTATTCTTAGGAGTGCATTACATCCGGTAGGGCAATTCATCGACATGTTATTGAAAAACTTAAAGATTTTACTTATTACTAGAAGTTTAATTATTATGTATGGAGGTTAATTTATTGACGTAATAACGTGTCGCATTCATAAAATGTTACGTTAATAATCCCCGGTTTTTACGTATAGTAGGTAGGTACTAAATTGCAATAGCAGATTGAACATCGAAAAGATTGAAAGTGTGTGTTTATCCTATAAAACCTTATCTTTCGCTACTAAATAGGTATGTCAGAGCAGGCTTGCGGTTTCGTCCGCATAATGGGGCGCGTTAATATGCGGCAGGAAGATTTCCTCATTTTATTCGTAAAAAAACATTTGTAAAAGTTGGTTTTTATATAGGTACATTTATTAAAAGTAAACAAATACAATTATTTTGGAATTTCCAGAATTTAAATTTATAACGTCCTTGAAGTTGCTGTTTGTCCTCAATTGTGATTTATCATAAATCTTAATTGCTTAGGTGATTGTATATTGTATCTTTTTTACATTATTATCAACATCTAGTTTTTAAGTCAAAAAATCAAAATCAAAATAAAAAATATCTTTATTCAAATAGGCATACAAACAAGCACTTTCGAATCGTCAAAACTATGAAAAAAAATATATTCAATACATTTGAATACATATATATGGTGATATATAAAATATACTAATATAAATAAACATACTTAATGCGATTCTACCACTGGTTCGGAATGCTGATTCTGCCGAGAAGACTCCAGCAAGAAACTCGGTCAGTTGCTCTTTTCAATCGCCAATTTAGTACTACAATCATTTCAATACAATATTTTCAAAAAAAAATGTTACTGGAATACGACGTCATACAGGTAACGGAAAACTCAATTATATAAAACAAAAACTTATACTCTAGTTGTTAGTAAAAGAACATGTATGACGACGTTTGCATAAAAAAAGCAAGTCAAATACTTAATACAATATTAGTAACAAAATTATCCTACGAGGTGAAGGGCTTGATTCCATGCTTCTTTATCGCCGATATATTCCTCAGTAGAGTAATAACCTTTACTTAACAGTGTAGTTTTGATTGTTTTCTTAAACTGGCGAGTTGGTAAATTTAGGATATCTGCCGGGATTTTGTTATAGTAACGTATACCTTGACCCAAAAAGGAACGAGACACTTTAGCTAGTCTATGACGAGGCATCATAATTTTATGTTTATTCCTCGTGTTTTTACTATGTACGTCACTGTTCTTTTTAAATGTATTGAAATTATTACGTACATACAAAATGCAATTATATATGTATTGGGACGCTACTGTGAGAATACCTATTTTCTTAAACAGCTCCCTTAGAGAAGTACGTGCGCTAAGTTTATATACAGATCTTATAGCCCGTTTCTGAAGTACAAAAATAGAATTAATTTCTGCTGCCTTTCCCCAAAGTAAAATCGCATAAGACATAATACTATGGAAGTAACCAAAATAAACTAGACGAGCTGTGTCAACGTCTGTAAGTTGCCTAATTTTTCTAACTGCGTATACGGCAGAACTGAGTCTTTTTGACAGAGTGACAATATGAGGATTCCATTGCAATGTTGAATCTAATGTAATGCCCAAAAAAATTGTAGAATCTACTATCACTAGTTTCTCATTATTAATGGATAAGTTAATGTCCAAAGATTTGACGTTAGGAAGAGCAAAATTTATACATTTAGTTTTTTTGGCATTGAGTTGGAGGTTATTTGTTGTGAACCAATCTAATGCCATTGCAAGAGCTTCATTAATATTGTCAAAGTTACAATTGTTTCTCTCAAAATTAAATATCAAGGAAGTATCATCTGCGAATAATACAATATCGCAAATATCCTTAACGTAAAAAGGCAAATCGTTTATATATATTAAAAATAGAAATGGACCCAAAATGGAACCTTGAGGAACTCCCATCTTCATCGAAGAGCCCGAAGATTGAACGCCGTTGATGTCTACCTTTTGGACTCTGCAACTGAGATATGACACAATTAATTGCAAGTTAGCACCTTTAATCCCGTAATAATCAAGCTTGCTAGCAAGCGTTTCGTGATCCACGCAATCAAACGCTTTCGATAGATCACAGAACACTCCTAGAGCATTTTGCGAGTTCTCTCAGGCACTGTATATTGTCTGTAAAAGTGCTACCCCAGCATCAGAGGTTGAACGACCTCTAGTGAATCCAAATTGTTGCGAGTGGAGCAAATTATTCTGAACAAAATAAACTAAAAGCTGTTCGTTAATTATTTTTTCAAATATTTTACTAAGAGCGGGTAGGATAGATATCGGTCTAAAATTACCGGGATCTTGTTTACTTCCGGATTTATATAGAGGTAGGATCTTGCTTCGTTTCATCAAATCAGGAAACACGCCTGTGTCAACACATTCATTAAAGATATCCGCTAAGTAAGGAGCAATAATATGTATTACATGACTAATGAATTTCACCGACATGTCAAACAGATCACGAGTGTTTTTTAAATTGAGTGATTTAAATACTTTGACGATATCCGAACTATTAATATAAGTAAATTTAAAAGTGGAATCACATTCAGTAATGTTGTTCTTCAATAAACTGATTGCTTTCGAAGGCGAAGAATCTAATTTAGAAGTTACATTTAAGGGAATATTAGTGAAATATTCTTCGAAAGCGTCGGCAACTTGCCCATTGTTTCTTAGCACTTCGTTGTTAATATTAAGTTTATACGAAGTGTCCCTAGGTTTTATTCTTCCATTTTCCAGGCTTATGACGTCCCAAGTAGCTTTAATTTTGCTGTTAGATTTAAGAATTTTATTACGAATATAAATGGATTTAGCCTGGATGCACACTTTTTTAAATACTTTTGAATAATTACGTACATACAAGATAAATTGAGGACTTAAATCAAACCTTTTCATGTCGTACAATTCATATAGGCGTTTCCTACTTTTGAAGATGCCTGACGTAGCCCAGTCCCTAAAAGTCAGATGATCTTTATTGGTGCGTTCTTTTACCGGAAAAGTTTTATCAAATTCACTACTTAGCAAGTTAAAAAAGTTTGTGTACAGCTGGTCTGGATCCTTTGGCGTATAAGAAATCCTAGGTATATTTTGAATCAAAGAACTTTTAAACTTATCCAATTGGGTACTAAAAATTGGCCTGTATTTAGTCTTACTAATTCTAACACTTTTAACATTGTCATTAAATGAAATCATTTGTCCTAGGTGGTCAGACGTTAAGTTCGATATGACTGATTTCTGCACTGGTTCACAGTTACAGAAAATATTGTCAATACATGTTGCAGAGCTAGCAGCTATCCTAGTAGGCTCCAGATACTGACTGTGGAGATTAAAAGACTTAAATAATGAGTCCAATTTAATACTGATAGGTGAATTAAGCAAAATGTTAACGTTAAAATCTCCACACACTACAATGGATTTTTTCTTACTGTCCAGTTTCCTTAAAACCTCTTCCATAGTCACTTCAAATATGTTAAAATCGCCTGAAGGAGGCCTGTATACACATACTATTATGAAGCTCTTAAGTTCCACACAAGATAATTCCACAACTTGCTCTGATGACAAATTTACTATGTCCCTACGTTCCTTACATTGGATGTCATTTTTAACAAGTATAAGAGAGCCACCCCTTATGGCAGTCTTCCTCTTAAAAGCACTAACTAATTGAAAATTATTTAAATTAAAAGATTCATCTGCATCCCTAAGCCAGTGTTCCGATAAACATAAAATATGTATGCCATTACTGCGTAAAAATAACTCTAGTTCTAAATCTTTGCCAGCCAGGCCTGGTATATTTTGATGAACTATATTTAATGAATTAGACCTGACTTTTGTCTCAACACTCAGTTTAAATCTGAGGATGTAGTCATATTATTATAAAAACTATTAGTATATCTACTAATGCGTACTGATATTGAATTTGAACAATTCTTTTTTATTTTATCAACTAGTAAACTAGCTAATTGTTTCTTGTATCTGATTGTCAGATACAGAGGGTCCGAAGTCAATGTAAAGTTATTAATAAATTTATTTATGTCAAAAAATATAAATTCGTCTCTATGACGACATGTCAAATTGTATAAATTTACATTCAACTGATGAATGAAATTATTTTGAGCAGGACTTAAGCTCTTAGAATATGGGAATGCACCTAAAATTAATTTACAACCATATTCTTTTTTAATTTTTAGGAGATATTTAATATTTTTGTTGATCTCCGGCATTCCTATATTACTGCTATCCCCAAATAATATAGTCACAATTGAATTTGTATTTAAGCTAATATGATCAATTTTTTTAATTAGTTCTGTATAAGAAGACCCCGGATAACAGAGATTTGTAACATTATCTTCTGTTTCCATATTAATCAAAGAACCTAGGCCTTGCCCTATCTTGTCAGACAGAACAATAACTTGTTGGCCTAAATGGGATGGTGTAGTGTTGAGTGGTTGTGTGTGTGTATTGGTGTTGGGCGAGGTAAGTGAGTCTCGCGGTTCGACTGGAGCTTGTGGTTTGTAAGCGCCCTCCTTATTCTCATCAATATGGATCTCTTTGAGTTAACATATTATATGTATATATATGTTAGTTGTATACGAAACAATTACTTAAGTAATGTTAATTTGAAACATCGTTGATTCGCAACCCCACCTCTTAAATATGTATTTTTTTGTGGTTTGTAAGGTTTAATAAACAAATTTGAAAAGGAAACAATTGAATGCCCTATTATCGCCAAACGGCTCGGCAGCGGCGTCATCGCGATAGTGAATGTAACATGCTATTTGTTAATGACAAGTTTATCATGGAGCGAAGCTGCGTGTAAATAGATGTTTGGTTTAGTCGCGGGTTGTCAAACTTGCTTGCGCGATAGTAATCAGCACGTGATTATTTGCCTGAATTCTGCTAGGGCTCTAGCCGGGATCTACGCAATCTTACATTGTATGAAGCGTGTTATGGTTTATTGTGACTTTGTTTTTACACTCATCGGGGGGAGGATGGCGTTCAACTTCCCCATTTTGGACTATGAGGGAGCGCCTCAGGGGTTTTAGTGAGTATGGTCGGCTCGTCACACGGCTCACTGGTTGGACTTCCCATAACCCGTCTGCCCGGCGGGCGTGATGTCGGCCCAAAGTAGCCAGCGGCACAAATTACATAAAAGAACCAGCGGCATTTCACTTGCGACAAAAATAAGGTACTTTATCTGTTATTGTAGCTCAGAATATGTTGACCGGACTAAAATTTCAGCGTAAATGCAATTCTTTTACGAACATCCTACGAAATAACTTCCTGCAGGTTAAACTTCAGAGCGGCTGAGTTATTCGGTGCGAACTGCGAACTGTACGCTTGCGCACGTGGGTCGCGCAGCGCGCGCGCCGCGTGCTCTGAATTTGCGCAATCACGCGTTTAGTTAATAAAACTTAATACACAATTTGTTATTGCCTCAGCATTATGCTAATGAGTCATCAGGCACGCACTGCGGGGCGGCGGGACGAGGCAAGTCAACATAAACAGGCACCTTTAGCGCTATCATTGGATCTTACAGCGGCTTATGGCAATTTCTCTGCAAGGTAAAATTCTAATTTTACCCTACAAACAAAGTAACGTGGTAGCGTCAGCTTCTTTCATGGATTCTTTTTGTTTATAAATTAAATTTATTAAGAGGTTTTTCAAGACCCTCCATGCTGGGCGGCCATAACGCCTCTACCTTCTGCATCAGTCGTAGACTCGTACGTGTCGTGACTTTGAAGCGAGATCAACTACATGATTATAAACTGCTCCAAGCTGGTAAGAGCCTGGGTTACCTAGGTGTTTTATTATTAAACAAAGGCGCTAGTTCCTTGTGTCCCTGGTAAAACTCACATAATTAGTGCATAATAAGTAAAATAGTTTATATAAAGTTGTTAATACGATCAGCATTCGATTTGACGTATACCTACGAGTATTTCATACTAGGGGCCGCCCGCGACGACGTCCGCGTGTATTCCGCGGTTTCCGCACACATAGTGTTATGTTATAGCTTAAATCCTTCCTCGTCAAATGGACTATCCAACATAAAAAGATTTTCTTAAATCGGACCGTACCTAGTTCCCCAGATTTTTAAGTCAAATTATGGAATTGATGGGAACCAGATTTTGTTTTCTTATTAAAACCTTATTCTGAATGTTATTTTTAATGGAGCTTCGAGTTATAGCCTAGTGCATCTAGGTAAAACTCGGGCCTCGTCAACCACGCAGGCGCGCACAATCCACATTCCATTCTTATTTCTAGGAAGTGTTGATATGTTTTGATTTTTTCCATCCAGGATCAAAGTTACACATAAAAATATTTACAAGTGGGCTGAACTTTTTTGCGTCACTGAAATACCTCTTAGTAAGTAATAAAGTGAAATATTCCATGATCGGTAATTTTTATTCCGTGTTTAAATGTGACTTTGATACCGTGTGAGGTGTAAACCTTTTATTGCTTAATAATTTACACATGCGTGCATCGCAATTTTTTGAAGATAATATTGTTTTTTTTTACTTAATATAGGATATTAAGTAAAAACATTTGTTGACTTCTAACTTCACAAAGTATTGTTTCCTGTCGCTGTACAATTCCCTACATCTCATCATCATCATTTTCCTGCCCTTATCCCGCACTAGGCGGGGTCGGCGCAGCATGTTTTTTTCTTTCACTCGCTCCTATCATTCGTCAACTCTTCATTTACTCCTTTCACGTCCATATCATACTTCACGCAATCCATCCATCTCTTTCTTGGTCTTCCTCTGTTCTTGTTTCCATCCTCATTCATGTTCATCACTCTCTTGGTTTTCCTACATCTACCATTCCCTACATCTACCATTTTGAATCAATTTTTCATTGCCTTCGTTGTAGTTTTGTGAGTAGAAGTACTATCAGATATCTATTTAGCATGACGAACAAGTCATCAAGGAATACTGAATTAATTCAAAAGAATGGATTAAAAATAGATGACTGTAGCAATTCGTTCTAGCTATGCATAATTTACTTCCTGGTCGACTGGCTTGTTTTAGCAGAATCATTTTAAACTTGTACCTACAATAATTTACAAAAATTATAAAGCGTTTTACTTTGAATTGTAATCATCGAACTTGCTTCATCTGAACTGGGGGTCGATTCACTAAGCGCAAATGTCATAATCTCACGGTTGTGTCATCGGCGACAGTAGGAATTTAGTACTAATTTTGTACTGTCGCCGTTGATACAACCGTAAGATTACCTATGACATTTGCGCTTAGTGAATTCCACCTCTGAATCTAATTCACTGTAACTCAATAAATTAATCTACCTTCAATACGGACTAAACAGCGTTTTTGTCTGTTTGAAAGTACCTAGGTTTATTTTATGAATCTAATTCTCCGTGGTGCTTCGTGATCCTAAATAACACGGTTTTTTCAAGAAAAACGTTACATATTTTCGTGCTTGTTTCATCAAAATAAATAGTGATTTTCTTTACAAATGCATACATTTGTATAAGTTATTTTAAGTATTTTAAAAACTGAAATATCGGCTTCGTTGCTTATAAACATACCTACCGGTGAAGGCTTTTGTACTTTGAACTATTTCTCAATAAAAAGAAACAAAGTTCTCGCTACTATAAAATATACTAATTTTTAATTAATTTACGTTGTATTTAATTTGCAATGAGAGGTACGCTCGTCAGCGCTGTTCAAATTACGAGTGCATGTGCACAGTTTTATCGTTCCCCTTCCATTGGTGGCTGCACGTTTCATGCTGGACATAAAAGCCATGAAACTCGCAGAAATGCTTGAGCATAGATACATTTTAATGAATGTACTCCTTTATTACTAACATAATCTTTTACATACCAGGAAAAATTAACAACGGGTATTGTTTGTCAATGATCTAAGCCCCTATCCATAAAAGGACGGTGCGACGTGATTTGACTGAGCGTAGTTTTTTGCGAAATTCATAAGGTACATATTTTCATTTGTTAATAGATGGTTTGGAAGATATGATATTGACAGTCGAGTGGTCAGAGACCCTGGCTACAAAACAAAAGGTCGTGGGTTCGGATCCCGCTAGGGGCAAATGTTTTTGAGACGAACATATCGGTATTTGTACTCTCGTTTTTAAGTATGTCGTTCCGTTCCCTAGCATCCATAGTACAAGCTTCGAGCTTAGTTTGGGGTTAGGCAATTGTTGTGTTAGTCCAATGAATTTATTTATTTTTTTATTTATTGCATTTCAGGTGTTGACATACACCAATAATCACTTCTTACTAAGCATTAACTCAACACGATTAAACCATATAAAAGTCTAACATTTTATCAAGGATTATAGTTTTATGTTACCTGCTCTCCAAGCCACATGAGAAAATCAAATAAAGAGCACATGGTCGACACGTCACGCAGCTCATACATTCAGAGATAGCAAACAGTCGTCAGATTTTGCTAAATATCTTTAATTGCATAATTTACATGCAAACTTAAATTACGAGTACGTGCTTATCAGTGGAGGTGGTGCGCGAGACGCCCGGCGCCCGCGTTCGGGGACTCGGCCGCAGCATCCAAGGCTTTTACAACTCATTTGCATAGCTGGGCACCGTTAATAAAATAGTTAACTTCGTTAATCGTTAATCCGCTACAAAAAAAGTTAGCTTCGCTAAACGTTAAAGCGTTACATTTCGGAAGAATTAACGCAAGTTAAAGTTAATCGTTAATCCGTTAACTATGTGTAAAAATTCACTTTTAAATCGATGCATTAGTGATCTTATAAAACCTGTTGGTTGGTTTAGGTTCTGGAAGTTACAAGGTTTGATTTATTACTATTTGATTTATTGATTTATTACTACTACATACGTATAGAGATGCGGGTAAGAAAAATTTTCTTACCCGCATTGTGGTCCATGGTTAATTTTCTTTTTTTGAACGTTTTTAAATCAAAAAATGTCGTGTTGTGTTTTAAAAACATGTACAATCATTATAAGACGAAAAATGTAGATGGTAGCGAATTATAAAATAGATAAAAAGACAAAAATATCACTGAATTATCCCTCCAATTTGACGCAAAACTTTTGTTCGCGATGTCCACTCTATACGTAGTAGTAATACCTCAATGTTAGGAACAAAACAAAATAAAACTTGTATAATACAAATAGTTAAATGTGTAATTTAATCGTCGGACATAAGGTGCATATTCCCATTCATAAACATTAACATGTTGAAGATCTCGTCTGAAAGCGAGGCTCGTTTTGGTGTTTATATGTCTTTATCCGTGGAAAACAGACGTACTAACTGCAGCTGAGGTTACAGCAGTATTGTATTTAATAAATAGACTTATAAATATCAATTTCCCGAGGAATGCAGCATCGTTGAACGAGTCTTTCGATTTCATGTCCAACCACATTTTAACGGGACTGTGCGCTTTACTCTTTAAAGAGTTGGAGCTCTTTGGTTTTTCTATAGACTGAGTGACAGAATTAAAATCTTCCACGTCATCATCGTTGTTACTCGTATTTCTCCCTTGACTCCCTTCGCCATTTAAACTGCCATGCGCCGCGCTCGCCGCGCCCGGCACTGTCTAAACCTGTTTTTCGCGCCTCATCCCGCGCAGCCGTGCGGTTTATATAGGCATTGGATTAACGATTAACGGACTTCTGCATATTTAACGGAAGTTAACATGTCCGTTAACAGTTTTTAAAGTTAACTTAAAAGTTAATCCGTTAATCAAAATGTTAACTTCGTTAATTAACGATTAACGGATTAACGAGTTAATGCCCAGCTATGCTCATTTGTTATCTTCATGTCAATAATATGTTTACGAGTACGCAGGCTATAAAGCAAATGTGATATACTTTATAACATAACAGTCATTATCTACAATTATGTATGCATTTGGTTGCTTTATATCTTCGTTAAAATTAAATAGGTAATATAGTTTCGTTTAGGTACTTACTTTAATATTCGGACGAGAACTCATAATGCGTGACTTGAGTCATGGCTTCGTATTCAATGAAAAAACCGGCCAAGAGCGTGTCGGACACGCCCATGAAAGGGTTCCGTAGCCAATAGATGGGCCGACAGCTTAAGACACCATTTAGTAAGGGCAACTTCACGTCATAAGTTGTATAAAAATAGTTAACTATGTATGGTACAGAGTTCGCTATAGTTTTCGTTGAAAGTACTTACTTGGAGGTATACAGGACATTATTTTCAGAATTAATGTAATAGTATTTCAAAAGTTAAGGGGGGGGGGGGACTCTCTAATTTTAACTTTGTATTAATATATCTCGAGACGGGGGGGTTTGATCCACATGTTGTCAAGGCAATTTTTGTTGGATTTAAAAATACCTTTTTAATGATACCCCACACGATGGGGTAAGTCGATTTTTTTTAATACCAATACTTGAATTATCGCTATACATCTCTCCACCAATTTTCGTGGCAATCGGTGCAGAAACGGCGGAGAACGAGCCAGGACAGACAGGCAGACATGACGAAACTATAAGGGTTCCTAGTAGACTACGGAACCCTAAAAAGTGTTTTACTTCAACTTCAAAGGTATTGAATATCTTTCGAAATAGGTAACAATTGAACGCTAAAGCCTATGGTAGGCGTCACCTTTGTAAGTTGCGTAAAACTGTTCTCCTCGGTTTAATCTAGGTGTCATTCACATCGACGTCGGCATCTCGATGACTAGGTACTTCAGAATTTCCACAGCTGGGTGCTGCGATAAGGCATACGTAGCGCGCTCAATGCGCCTTACTTGTGTGATAACAGCCCGCGTTTGCGACGTCTGCGTCTTGCTGACAACCACCTCGGCACGTAGGTAGTAAGGTGCGCATAATCTGAATTAATGCTCGAACTAAAAACAATAAAGATACAAGTTTTGGTGATGTCAACATCTACATAGTTCATCTTTATTTAGCAGTAAGGAACTTTGTAAAATTGAAACAAACACACTGCAAAACAAGTGTTATATTATTATTACTCTATTGTATTATTAATGAACATTCGTTCCAGACAAACCAGAAAATAATACTAGTATTTTGACCTTTTCCTTGTCTACCGAGATCTTTTATTATATACTAGCGTAGCGGCCGCCTCCGACTCCGTCCGCGTGGAGACTGTTTTCCGCACACATTATACCCACTATGGCTTAAAGCCTTGCTCGACGAATGGACTATCAAACACACAAAGAATTTTGGATTCGAACCAATTGTTCCTGAGATTAGCGCATTTAAACAAACAAACAAACAAACTCTTCAGCTTTATTATATTAGTAAGTATCGGTACAGAAACTATGTACTGATTTACACCTGTAGCCCTGTAGCTTCTTAATTTACATGCTTAACGGTATTGTGCATAGAAGGTATCGCGCGCTTGTTAATAGAGCATTATTCGGTAGCAATGCTGTGCTATACTCGTTTTTATGCACTTGTCGATTTACTGTCTTGTCTGCCAAGATCTGAGATAAATCTTAAGTGCTGTGGAAGATTGTGTAAACAGCAAATCGCTATATCATTCAGCGATTTTGACACGTTTGACGAATTAATCTCGAACTCTTCAAGTGTATCCCGCTTCGAGTATTTTAAGTCCAACGGAAAATGTTACATCGTCATTATGCGTCTGGGTTTTTTACCTACTTGTACTTACAACACGCCAAGTTAGTTTTAGTGGCATCGTGATCATGTCATTTTCGTAATATAACGAATAACCGCTACCATGATTTTGTGATCACCATTCCACTTTAATCCTCAAGTTTTGGTGAATAATGTCGCAAGCAACCAAATATTTAAGTTTAGTAGATTGTTTTGTGTCAACTTTAGAGGCTCGGGTGTCACTTTATGTGTTAACTTATGATGCCATATCAATTGATATTTTTTTAAAGGAGGCTTTAACGTATAATCAGTATATTATGTAGTGATATCTATATATCTAATTACACGTTTGAAATTGTTAAGTGTCGGCTCGTGTATCGCAATAGTGCAGCGATTGCGCGCAGCCACCAGCGCTGCACCTGCACCTGCGCCTGCGCAGCGCGCGCTATCTGCTCAGGCGGGGGCGCGGGTGACTGCCTTGCAGTAATCCTTTTAGCCATTTACATTGTATTATCAATTTAATAACTTAATAACTGTTGTAATTTACACTTTTATAGCTAAAGCAAAGCTTGAATATTAATCTATAAACATATTGTGTACCTAATACTGAGTATGCAGTTATCGTAGATAAAGTTTGATAGGCTAAAATGGTCGATTTAAATGCAATAAATAAAGATTAGTAATTTAAGTTAGACAAAGGTCCTAACTAAACAAAGTCTGCACATAACGTTGCTTTCGGCGAAAATATCAACAAGGTAGGTTAGTCATTTTGATGCAGGGATGACATCTAAATGACATTTTGCTAATTTAGTTAGTATTTCATTTCTGCTACTTGGTCATTCACTAAGGGCGCGAATGCAGCTTCCCACACCGGGCAACCTCGCCGCCGCCATCGCGCCATTGACGGCGAGATATCATCTAGCACTTGTTAATGAGAGTGCGATGCAATCGAATGTTTAAATGCACAATTACCTGGGACGCGCACGCGATGTCACGCATATCTGTAAATCACGATCGGCCTGAACTTTGATTTGTTTGGTTCTGCCATGGATCTCTTAATAGTCGCGACTTGAATTAATCCCCGGTGCAAGTCAAAAATTATCTTATAAACCAAATATTAGATCAAGTTTTCAGGTTTTTCATGTTTTGTTGTGTTATTGCTCAAATTATGTAAATTTCAGGCATTTGAACCTGAAGTTTTAAATCACCGTCATTATATCAAGGGCACTTATACAAATACAATCTTGTTTAAATATAATCTAAGCGCGTTTGAATTCAGACATAGGTGTATAATGTATCGCTATCTAATCTACAATTCTTTAATCAAACCACATATAAACTATTTGATTGAGGTCTGGGGTACCGCATCAAAAAAAACCTTGAAACTTATACAAACCGCACAAAACAAATTAATTAAAATTTTGTTTAACTACCACTATCGTACATCTACTGAAAAAATATATAAAGAAACAGGTCTAATTAACATAAGACAAACTTACGTATATAATACATGCATACTTATAAATAAATAAATAAATAAATAAATAAATATTTCACAACATCACATACATTGATCTGACCCCGTGTAAATAAAATATTAAAAAATGATATACAAACAAACATTAATTTTACTAGAAAAAGCAAAATACAAAAATACCCCTGCGCAATGCCAACAACTTAGTTACCCGTCAACCCAGAACTAATTACGGAATGAAAAACATCGAATATGAAGGTGTACAGTTATACAATAAATTACCAAATAATGTAAAAACCTGCGATGGTATTGGCAGGTTTAAACGGCAACTAAAATCATTTGTTGTAAGTCAAGTGAACATTTAAATTACTATATCAACTTATGAGCATATACACAAGCTACTCTTAAATAAAAAAATAGCATTAAAACAATCAAACGTAAACGTAACTTTTAAAAATATTAAACAAAATTACTAAATACAAAAAACCACATACCACCAATACAAAATATTTTTTAAACACACTTGCCATAATAGTATCAACAATGCCACATCTACTCTTGGTCGTTTGTTATGCATCCATGTTCAAGTTTTTTACTTCAAACGTTCGCAGTGAATAGTACGCGTTGTGAGATAAGACTACCGTCTTTTTAGGGTTCCGTAGCCAAAATGGCAAAAAAACGGAACCCTTATAGATTCGTTATGTCTGTCTGTCTGTCTGTCTGTCTGTCTGTCCGCCAGTCTGTCACAGCCACTTTATTCCGAAACTATAAGTACTATACTGTTGAAACTTAGTGAGTGGATGTATTCTGTAAACCGCAACAAGGTTTTCACACGAAAATATAAAAAAAATAAAAAATGTGGGGGGTCTCCATAGTCAGAACTGAAACTCGAAATATTTTTTTACATTGCACATATACGTGTGGGATATCTATGGATAGGTCTTTAAAAATTATATTAAGGTTTCTAATATCACTTTTTTCTAAAGTGAATACTTTGCGTGACAGACCCTACCAAAGTGGAAAAAAGTGTGTCCCCCCCCTCTAACTTCTAAAATAAGGGGATGATAAAACTGAAATAATTATATAATGTACATTACCATAATAACTACCAACGAAAATTGGTTCGAACGAAATCTATTCAGTAGTTTTTTTAATACGTCAAAAATATAATTTGTACGGAACCCTCAGTGCGGGAGTCCGACTCGCACTTGACCAATTTTTGTCAATTAATTTAGTGGAGCCTATGTCGCTCATACAATTTTTGTTAAACTGTATTTTTAAGTTTCTCAGTAAGTGAATTGTATATTCTTATGAGAAATAAAGTATCTTTAACCATATAAAGCCATATGGGAAGTGTATTTTCAAATCCAAATCGTTCTAAAAAGTGAGAGACCTCGATCTTCAGGCGCCTAGAGAGTTCAAACTCTCGTCATAAGGACGAAGATTGTTGTCATAATGAAGACAATAACCTTCTTTGAGATTATCATTCTACTTGATAAATTAGCGTGTTAATGGCCGAGGTTGTTTGAATTAAGGAATCAATGGGGAAAATTCAGTTCTTCTAAGTTTATACCGACAATGGTAAACAACTGTTTTTATCTGTGCAATCCAAGCTATACCTGTACCGTCTTGGTTTTGATCCTAGTGTTAGCATTGTTATATCACTACATAGTATAAAACAAAGTCGCTTTTTCTGTCATGTTGTCCCTATGAACGCTTAAATCTTTAAAACTACGCAACGGATTTTGATGCGGTTTTTTTTAATAGATAGAGTAACTCATGAGGAAGGTTTTTATGTATAAATAGTGGACAAGTACCACGGGCGAAGCCGGGGCGGGCCGCTAGTTCCATAATAAAATTAATAAAAAACACGCAAGAAGAAGTTGACGGGTCTAACTTTATTTACTCGTTTCATGGCACAGTCTGGTCCATATCTGTAGCTGCCTGGTAAGGTAGGTACCTGGTTGTAGGTTCGATCGTTGTGCACGAGAAATGTGAGTCTGTGCGTTACATTGAATGTTTGTTCTCAACTCAGCGCCACTACCTATAATTATTTTTACTTAAATCGTATTGAAGCATCTGCTGATAATTTATTCAGTGGGTAAATACATAATTACACTGAATCCCAAGAAAAACTAAGAGACAAGGAAATAAGACAACTTAAACCAAAATAAAACTTACAATGGAGCAAGTTTTGAGAATTGATTTTAGACATAATTAAGTAAATAATAATAAATTTTTATTATTAAATTATTTTATTATTTGCTGGGTAAATAAATAATACGCAAATACACTCAAAACGGGTAGATCTCTCACGTGTTCCCAGAGTATTACAGTAAATCTATTTTGAGATCTTTATCTGTTGCCGATATTTGATGTCATAGTATATCGTTACTTTTGGTCCGATATGATTGATTCCAAACAAGGGCTTGGGTTTGAAAGTAAAAGCCGGGGAAATGCTCCACGACAAGGAGTTATCTTTGCGTTGTCATCAATGCGATTATCTCTCGTGTTTCGATTGTAAATGGTTGTCAGATTGCGCGATACTCATCAGTTATGCTGTCAGTCTGTCATATCACATATTGAGTGGCTTGTGTTTATCGATACGCGGAAACTTCGGCGATCTGCCACCGATTTTTTACGACGTAACGGTGTTTAGTAATAATGAGTAAGTATAATGCTCATAGACAAGTAGTTTTGTAGCATGAAAAGTGGATGATCGTAATTAAACCTTACAGATATTTTTATGTGAATGTATTTAACATAAGTGGACTGCGATAGACTGTTGATGATGATAATGATGATGATTTAACATAATGTACGCCATATGTTAATACTAGCGGCCGCCCGCGACTCCGTCCGCGTGGATTCGGGTAAACCTCAAAAATTGTACCCTATGTGTTATTCTGATGTATAAGCTATATTGTGGTAAAGTTTCATTCAAATCCATTCAGTAGTTTTTACGTGAAAGAGTAACAAACATCCATACATCCATACATCCAGACATCCATACATCCATACATCCATACATACAAACTTTCGCCTTTATAATAGTAGTAGGATGGCACCACAGTGATCACTCTGGCAGAAATAGTTTTTTGTGTGATCTTATATAACATCTCGTCGCATCATTGGCAGGTTTATTAGCAGGTGGAAGGGCCCCCCGAAAAAAAATTTTGTAGGTGAGGCGGGGCACGGCTGGGCGCGCTGAACACAGGCGTTAAGGGACCACTCAAAAACTTGCATTTTGTGTTTTGTCATTTCCTTTACAGATAAACATATGACCATAATACAAACGAATATTGTTCAGTTCGTTTTTATTTTTGCCATTAGACTCACAGGATTTAAAGATACTTCGCAACATCGAGTTCCTAATTACAAATAACAGACATGTTGCAATAAATTGTTCATTAAGCCCGCCAATCTAAAAAAAAAACAATGGAACTGTTAACAATGATTAGAATTTAATTTGGTGTCAAATAATGTTGTCCATTGAAACATTAGTGTTGTTTCAATATTGCCGGAAACACGGTACCTCACTGTTGAAACAATTCAAATGAACCCTGTCGATGCCCATGACACTGAAGTCGGGATCTTTGCCATACCAAAGTGCAGGCTGTGCTATTCATAATATGTATTTTGTTGCATTGAAAATACTTCTATTTTAAGTATTAAAATGTATTTGAGTTTGATTGAAATTGATCAATGTAGAGACGCCTATTGGACTATTGTTGTTTATACTATAATAATCACATATAAAATTAACTTTGGTTAAAAAAGAAGATGCCTCAGAAGGAACATTTTGACATCGTACTTACCAATACTACAAAGACCTTTCCCAGCCACTATCACTATCCAAAGAGATTTAAAACCAAGTTTCCATACGAAACTATTTAGTTGCTAAAAATACGGACATTCCTCCTACATCCTAAAAAGACATTATTCAGTACTTACCTCCTCAAATACTTATCATAAAATACTTTTACATATTATCTTATATCAAGAGAATAAAATCCATAGAATGCATTCGATATCATTGCTATTTTGATATTTACTGTCATAACTTGTGAACGATGATTTTCATCGCATTAAAACGGTTCAGACGGACTACAATTATTATTATAACGAGAAGTAGCTTTCTGCATTATACGCGTATATGTATGGGTGTTGTCTGAACTCAATATTTTAAACTTTATTACAAACATATTTAAATATTTCACACATGTTTATTTACTGGTTTTATAATGAAGCGATGTAGGTACTAAGCGCAAAGGCCAATGATACGAGTGTATCAAGCGATATGGTGTTTGCATTAATAAACTTAATTCTGAATCTTATATCAGACCAGTCAACAAGCATCATCACCAGCGAAATCTTTATACTGGTACTGGTTATAGGTACTCTCCATTGAACGATAAAGTGTTTACTTATTTGAACAATTTTATCGGCAGAACTTTTGTAAGCGTAACTAAAATAACACGCTAGGTGTAATCACAATCACGTGGGTAGTTTCGGCACGCATGAAATAGCGACATAAAAACATACCTATACTAGGATATATTTATAAAAATATAAATATATGTTTTTGTTTTATGTATCTTTTAAATATTTATCTTTCTATGTAAGTCAAAAGCAGGGGCGTCGTCGTGTGCGGCTGCGGCGCAGTTGTTAGCGTTATCTTCAGGTAGTGTCAATAATGGACACTACCTACCTAGGATACAAAGAATTCATTCGTATCCGTTTTCCTGAACCGGGATCTCACACTGGGCAGCAAAACTGTGTGAGAAATACCTAAATAGGTACTCGTAGGTAGTTTCAAGGGTAATGGCCGACAAGTGCATTTCGGATTCAAATCATTGAATACTTATTAAAAAAAAAAATGGTCAAAGTCAAGTATTTTATTTTCTTGTCCTGGAGTTTGTTTATATTTTCAAAGTTATTTCTTTTGCAATAAGATTTGCACGGAAATAATTGATTCGGTACCTACCCAATATCTCAGTAATTGTGATTTAAAATAAAGATTG
The DNA here is from genome assembly GCA_958496325.1 of Nomophila noctuella. Taxonomy (NCBI): domain Eukaryota; kingdom Metazoa; phylum Arthropoda; class Insecta; order Lepidoptera; family Crambidae; genus Nomophila; species Nomophila noctuella. The sequence goes on from OY292489.1 coordinate 16,398,051, forward strand.
GCTCATGAATGCTCTTGAATTGCTCATGAATGCCTTAGCGTTGGATAAGAGCACCATAGCAACCAGACTCTATGAATGGGTTAAGAATCTTTACAAGCAGCGGGCACTTGACTCCAACAGTATCTACAACCCGACAGTTGTAGGTATGTGCTGTTCGCGGACAAAAATTAAATAATAAATTTGTATCCGCGAATAGCACATGTCATAAAAATTAATGTGTGCTGTTCGCGGACAAGGAATTGTGCTATTCAATATTGTGATATTCGGTTTTGTGCTCTAAGTGGACTACGTCGAATCTTGACTTCCTACATCCTATAAACGAACAGAAAAAGGTTACCCGTCTTTAATAAAGTGTCAAACTCTCTCAGCCTGCAGGCAAAGCAGTCAATTCGGCTGGATGGGCCCGCGCCCAGTGCAGCCGTAACCGAATTACTAGTGGCGATTGTCCATTAGGCCTGCCCCCCAGCCCCGAGCCCCGAGCCCGGCGCCGCCCGCCCCTGTCCTCCCGCGCAAACACTGCACCTCCACGCGAACCGTACATATGTATATCTACATATTATGCATTATCGATACGTCCTCGAAGCGTTGCAGCTGCTCTACGGACATTTCAGACTTCGGGGATATACGATCGGTTAATCGCCACCAGTCCGGTACCGGTTACCTTCTCTACTCTACTCGGATCTGAAGGTAACTGAGGAGTTATGCGAGTACCGGGAAACTACCTTTAATTAAGAGATTGCCATAAGACCGTTAGTCCGATTTGGTGTTATGCTTTGGAAGTTATGGGTACCATACCAAAAGGTAACAGTTGCAATGCAATCCTCACACAGTACCTATAAACATAACTTTGCATCAACATGTTTGTGTCTGTTATGCGTGGGCATATGTTCCTTTTGGTCTACATAATTATTGTTATTTTAATATCTGTAAGACAGGCGTTTAAGTTAACCAATGTACCATGCGATGTCGTGCATGAGATGTTTACTTTTAATTGTATTGTTAATGGAAATGTATATTTTGCTTTTTTATCAAACTTGCACGGCCTTTTATTGTAATAATGTGAAAAGGGGGACGCCGGCTGGCCATAGAAGTTTAGGCCCACAGTGCACACATATGAAAGTACTATGGAAATATAGAGTAAACAGTCATTAGTTAACTGGCGAAAGGGAGGATTTAAAAAAAGTCAGTGTTTTTGGGTAAATGCATATTTATTATTTTCCATCAGTAATACAATCTACGATTTCCACCATATTAGCTGTTGAAGGTTGTAAAAAGTATTTGTTTACCTGCTACGGCTGAACCCGGATCGTCGGGAGTCAGTATTCAACTATTCATGATGAAGTTGTTTAGTTAAACGCACGAAATAAAACCGATCACTTTTTTGATGCAAGAAAAACACAATAACTTTTTGATATTTTGAACTTTGACAGTTGAATTGGCAGTTAATTTAGTGTTTCCATTGCGTAAAAAAATATCGATATTCGATTTTAGATCTATTCGATTCTAATATAGTTTTATAAAATAATGCAGCCTAAAATATACGTTTGATTGATTCATGAAAATATTTTACTAAGATTATAAAATATTTAAAAGATAAATAGGATAATGACACTGAAATATATATATTTTTTTATTTTAGGCATGCTACCCCTCATGTCACGATCGTACGGGATCGTACGGGTATCTTAAAAATTGCAACCAATTATTCACCTCATTTCTGTAGATAAATTGTAAGTGGTATTTTTATTTCTATTTTAGCTAAGATCCACCAACGTAATAATATTCGATATTCTCTTATAATCGATTATCTGAAATTATATTTCTGTAGTGGCAACTCTTAACACACACGAGCCCGCCGCGGGTCGGCTCGATACACACGAATTTGAGCTTTACTGCAATGCTGATAGGGCGTAGATAGATTTGTTTACACATATCAGTCAAAAGGACGCAATTCCGGTGGGGTTAATAAATAGTTTAATTTCTTTTAATTTTTGTTATATTAACCCCAACTTTTAGCGACATACGAATAGCGCGAATAATTAAGACCGAATATTTTAGCTATTTTTATAAAATGGAACATCGTGTGCACTTCTAGGCCTAATTCCAGCATCCCTCTTTCCGCTATATTATTAATATCAGTACATACAGGGTGGAATCTTGAAATGGGTTTTGTTGGGCAGGTACAATAACCGTTACAGTTACAAGAAAACGTCGTTAGGCAACCATCCCTAACTTTTTGAGATATTATGACCTACATTCACAGATTTTGGAAAAAAGTTACAGTCAGCAAAAAAAGTGCTGAAATTGGCAAAAATTTTTTTTCATGCCAATCGATCCTATTTCATGTAAGGATCAAATGACTCTATGAGACCATTTGAGGTTTGAGTACTAGAAATGTCAGAAATCGCAAAAAACTTTTCCCATACATTTTGTACTAAGAATTCCGAAAAAATTTTTTCGTGCCATTCGATCCTGTTTCATGTATGAATCAATTCTTTGTATCAGACCATTTAAGGTTTGACTACTAGAAATGTGAGAAACAGGTTTCGAAAATTTTTAGTACCAAATGTATGGGAATAGTATTTTTTGCGATTTTTGCCATTTCCAGTACTCAAACCTTAAATGGTCTGATACAAAGTTTTGATTCATACATGAAACAGGATCGAATGGCACGAAATTTTTTTTTTGGATTTTTTAGTACAAAATGTATGGGAAAAGTTTTTTGCGATTTCTGACATTTCTAGTACTCAAACCTCAATTGGTCCCATAGAGTCATTTGATCCTTACATGAAATAGGATCGATTGGCATGAAAAAAAAATTTTGCCAGTTTCAGCACTTTTTTTGCTAACTGTAACTTTTTTCCAAAATCTGTGAATGTAGGTCATAATATCTCAAAAAGTTGGGGATGGTTGCCTAACGACGTTTTCTTGTAACTGTAACGGTTAATGTACCTGCCGAACAAAACCCATTTCAAGATTCCACCCTGTATATTATTAACATAAAAAGATGTCCAAAATAACGAGCCCCGAACATTAAAATAAAAACTCACTTGAAGCACGCGCTCAACCGATTTACTCGTGATGCCTAGGTATTACATCTCGAGAATGAATACCAACCGCTTGGCTAACTACACAATTACTCTATTAGTACAGCTTAAAGAGAATTCTGTGGTTTGCCATGTCACTTACATAGACTCATACAAGTAAAGTATGACGCAATTTAGAATAACTATGATGAACCTGATAGTGATTATTATGGAACTATGCAATTGGATCTAGAAACTCCCGCTCAAGTTCATTTCATGGCCAATTGGCCGCGTTGAGACCACACAAATAATAACAGCAGTCTTATAAGAAGGTACATATCTCAGGACATAAATATGCCATGACATAAAAGCTGTTTTCTAGAATATTATAGTATACAAATACTAGTATCAGCCCATTTTAAGGTATGTTCTACCTTAAATATTGCTTACGTTTTAAATTAACTTTTATGTGTCTAAAATAATAGAATTTTTTTTAAAGCACCCAACATTCTGTTTCTTGGTCACGTCGTGCTAAAATCAAGTGACTATTTATAATAAAACTTGTAACCTTTGTTTCTGTAGTGATTTCCAAGTCACTAGGTGTTTTTTCTACCGAAGGCAAATTCTCATCATTACCAGTGGTTGCTGAGTTTAACTACAAAGAAGTAAAGAAAAATAAATAAAAAATAACTTTCGTCGACAGTGATTTTATTTACCGGGTAGAAACAATCGTGTGTCTTCCAACATTTATTGCTCGAGGACAATAGAGGATTTATATAATAGGATCCATACTAACGATTAAAGGTAATTCTATTGACCACCAAGATTTTTATTACCCATTCACAGAACCAATAAATCTAAGAAAAAATATAACAATATGTTGTTGTTTAGGCATTCTGTATTCTAGACATCCTATCTACAAATAAAACCATTACATACGCAATGTGTTATTATATTATATAATATCTCACCTGTTAGGTTTATGTTATGTATCCCAGTAATGTTCCATAATTATTACATGAAGGCTACTAAACATTTATTTATTTTCATATTCTCGTCAACTAAACAAAAGATTGCAAGGTGTCCCCGCGCCCGCCGGCCACTACCGCCATTCCTACGTCATCCAGTCTGATAAAATCTAAAAACCATTACCCTGAATGCTGACTGTGAACGTTAATTGGACAATCACTTTAACATCACTTAGCAACTTTAAACGTTTAACTAATTTAACGTTATTTTAAAAGCAAAGAAGTTCCTAGTTTTTAGGTATGTGTTGAGTTGTGGAAAGACCTTCCGAATCGTAGTGCCAATGAATGCAGGTGAGAACATTGTGAGCGTTGTCTGGTGTTATGGGAAAGTATTCGCTCGGCGGCGGGGTTTTGTTCATCTCGTAATCAAACCGATGCATGACAGTAATAATTTCAAACTTCAACAAATTAAGTACCTTTATTTCTCATGTCAAACTACGAGTATATAACCATTGTCATTTATAACGATGAAAATGAATGTGCCACATGAGAGGTTGGCAACCTTTTATGGTCTTCTCCTGTGAGGCGTGGGCATATTTATCGATATCGCGAAATTATACCGTTTTCAAATATTCCTTTCATAATTTAACTTTATCAGGTCACTCTCTCGTTCGTTTGCTCCCTATAATAAAATGAAGCATACTGCGTTTGACAACACTGGGTGACTCGCGGAACCGCACATGCAGTTGAGCCCGCGCGTGCCGCTGGCAGTCCGCACAATACAGATGTGAGATAACACACATTTATATGTACGTAGCGGTTCGCTGTACACGAGAGGCCCGACGACGCCTTCACTTGCATCTGTTTACAATTTACTCTACTATCAATCCTATGACTGTAAAATTAACTTCAGTCTTTTACAAACTTTGCCCAATCCAAAATCCAATGGAATGTACATATGCATTAGTAAATAAGCCATCTCAAAACTATGCATATGCCAGCTCATACATTATAAACGCATGTTATTAAATGTAGGTTACAGGGTATACCTTTGTGTATAATGATTTTATAACGAGTCTGATCACCCCTGTTTTTATTAAAAAAGTAGTTTAAATTGAATAGGTACACAACAAAAACAATGCACGTGAATTTGATGCAGTCGTAATCATTCAACATTCAGCAAATGCAACCATCGCTAAGGTGCTGGACGGACTGCTCGACTCTTGCTTACAAAATTATAGTAAATTACATGACGCCCAGTTCGGGTTTCGCCCCGGACTATCTACCGAAAGCGCTATCTTGAGTGTCAAGCATGCCGTCCGTTACTATACCGATCGCAGAACGCCGGTGTACGCCTGTTTCCTTGACCTTTCCAAGGCCTTTGATCTTGTATCATATGATGTGCTTTGGAAAAAGATGGGGGACAGGGGTGTACCATTGGAGGTTCTTAATATATTTAAGTATTGGTACGCAAATCAAACCAATTTTGTGAGATGGGCTGACTCTCTGTCGGAGGCATATGTGTTGGAATGTGGAGTGAGACAGGGCGGATTGACATCTCCGAAGCTCTTCAACATGTATATTGACGATCTCATTGTGGGGCTGAGCAGCATGCGTGTCGGGTGTCGAATAGATGGTACAAATATAAATAATATTAGCTACGCTGACGACATGGTGCTGCTTAGCCCTACGGTGAGGGGTCTTGGGGAAATGATGAGAGGCTGTGAAAAGTATGCAGCGGAGCATGGGCTTATTTATAATGTTAGCAAAACAGAGTACATGGTCTTTGAGGCCGCTGGTAAACGACCTGGTAGCTCTCCTAGTATTACCCTTAATGGCTTAAGCATTAAGCGAGTCACGCAATTTAAATACCTAGGACATATAATTACAAGCGACCTCAAAGATGATGCTGATATTGAAAGGGAGCGTAGGGCTCTGGCGGTCAGAGGCAACATGTTGGCTCGCAGATTTTCCCGCTGTACAGATCAAGTAAAGGTTACACTTTTTAAAGCATACTGCCAAAGTCTGTACACGGGAAACCTGTGGGTCAGCCACACCAAAAGATCGCTAGAAGCCCTGCGTATTCAATATAATAATATCTTCAGGATGCTGTTGGGACTGCCCCGTTTTTGTAGTGCATCAGGAATGTTTGCTGAATACCGAACTGACGGATTCAATGCTATCATCCGCAAAAAAACAGCTTCTCTGATTGCCAGGGTTCGGGGCAGTAACAATAGCATTCTGAAAACCTTAGCTGACAGATTCTCATCGCCGCTTTGGGGGTGTTTTATAAAAAGGGTGATTCCTAGTCCCTTTCCAACTATCCACCCTTCAGGGTAGTGAGGGAAATTAAAATTATAAGTTGAAAGTACTAACCATAGTTTTTTTAAGCAATTTGTTACTAACACATATGGATGTAATTTATCTGAATTAAATGATTATTATTATTATTATTATTAAATGAGTTATTAATCGGCTCCACTTTAATATTCATAAATGACTAAGTACATGCCTTAAGAAACGGCCATGTTTATAATGCACCAAATAGTAAGTGACCATATTGCCGGACAGAGCCAGGTTATCATTTCAAGACAGCAGTACGTATTAGAATTTTACGATGACTTTTTTTATTTCATTAGGTAACTTTTCGGCCTACGAATGTGTGACAAATACAACATCACTTCTTTTCCCACACAATTCAACATCATCTTGAAAATCATCGTTAAAGTCGAATTAGTTAAAGGCAGTTTTTAGTCGTTTTGACACACAATACTATACGAAACAAACAATACATTTACTTCTAAATTCTTCAAAGCTGTCTGTATTTTATTGTCTTACAGATATGAGTAACGGAATTAGTTGCAGTACATAATCAGGTTAATATAAAACATTTATCTGAATGACACAGTGCCATAGGTCCAATCAATCAAAACCATAATGGTAAATAAAAGGTACTTGAGCATTTCGAGTTGCCATGAACACCAAATATTTCGCATGGGGTGAGGTTGACTGTTTGTAAACTATTGAGGATTCAGACGAAATGGATTATAAAAGTAGCAGCACAGGCACGGCGACATGTGAAACAGAAGTGCTTCCTGCTACTCCCCAGGCCAGGTAGTCAGTAATGTGACCTACTCAACAAGATAAAGCACTGCGTAATTTCATTGGAATGGTACGTCCATTCATAGTTTTCTTATCTAAATTAAACTACCACTGGTAAATAGCGGTGAGTGGAAAATCATTTATTGAGTACATGAAGTATTACATGAAGAATGAGTACAAATATGATATGTACCTTGTTGTTACCTTTAGTACATATGTATATATGTCAAAGTCAAAGTGGTTTATTTTGCAATTTGATTTACATAGAAATTATTTTGCACATCATATAATTGCATTGCATTGTATCGTGACTACCACAATTTAAAGTGATGTAGTTGGCAGGAGTTATTGGCTGGTAAACTTCTGCCGTGATGTGATAGTTCAGTTGCGTGTCGACAATGTCGTACTCGCAAAGAGTTAAATCGTCGAGTAGAAATGAGCAGGTGTGGAGAGTGCCCTGAACTTTCCCAGCGACTACGAATGTGATTGCTACATTGGAAGTGTTGTGGCACGAGTGCCAGTAAAAATATCACGAGAATGTAGGTAGTAGGGAATATTAGTAGTAGTAGTAGGGAATATTTGTGATAAAGTATACTGTAGTAAAGTTACAAAGAACTTGTTTTAATAACGTTACGTATTATGCTGATACGGTTTTAGTATTTATTAGGGCCATTTAAAACACGTTAAAATATATAATTAATACAATTTGTAATAGTGATTCAGGAAAATGACCGCAAAAGGGCTGCTAATGATTTCCCGCCAGTGTCACCGGAAAAAACAATGCAACCATAATGGAGTCATTTAATTGTAACTAATCGCCGGTATATTTCTTAGACTTGAAATGACAGACACTTTTCTAATAGTGTGCAATTTTCCGCGGCGGTGTTTCGCAAGTAACAGCCTTTTACATGTGATCGTGGCACTACACCTACTCCTACCTCCGCTCAATTACTTACATTACCGGATAGCACAGAAAGTACTACATAGTACAAGCGAGAGTATAATGGAACAGCCTTACATCGCTAGTATAAAATGTATGGTTTTTGTATGCAACGAGACGGCCGTAATGGACTAGCGTTAGCAAAATAAATATTAATTTTATACATCTTTTTAAAAGATTTTCCTAACAAACATAATACATTTTCATAACGTAATCGTATCATAGCTACTGCCAGAGTTATTTTATACAGTTCTCCTAACAGATAAGGCCTATCGCATTGCGTACATGAGAAACAGATATGAGTAGTATTGATTGTCTGAGGACAACGGTTGCTAACAATTATACACGGCGTCTGTCCGGTATCAGTTCAATCACTGTAATCTAGACGAGTTGTCCCAATAATATACAATTCACCGAACGCTGACGAGCGCCGGACCCGGTCACGAGACCTGATTGATACACCAACTACACGTACTGCGTAGCGTATGCGTGGAGCGCGGCCGTAATCTCACCTTTAACTATACACAATAAATTATTATCTACAGCAGTCATTTAAGGACAGGTATTATGATAGTATTCTTGAGATAAACTAGACTGAAGGTAGAAAAAAGTGAATCTGGTTCACGCATCCATTACGTAGTACCTACTTAAGTCATTCATTACGACAGAAGTACGGAGCAATCACCATTTTGGAACTAGGATATTACCCTCTTCTGATAGTGTATTATCATGTTATTAGGTATAATTGAGACTAGCCCGTTGATCTAGAGTTGATACTCTGGCCCCAAAACCAAGGGTGGCGAGATCAAATCCCGCTAGGGGCCTTATACCTTTATTTTTTGTGCGATGAACATGAGGAATGTGTACTCAAGTCATGGATGCTATGAGTATTTTAGTAATCAGTTCCCTAGCATCAATAGTTCAACCTTCGAGCTTAGTTTGTAGCTAGGCAATTGGTGTGATAGTACCATGAATTTTTTACATATTTATTGGATTAGAATTTTTTTTTCGTGAATCAATGTAAATTTTAAGCGCGGATTGTGCGTAAAGTTCGAATACAGTTAATCACGGCGTCTCGTTGAGTTCGTGTAGTACGAGTATCAAGTTTATGTTGTCAGCCTACCTTAATAAACGGTCATCAGTGTTTATACAGCAATAACATACCCACATAATTCGTCTGAGCTGTTTTGTTTTGAAATTAAAATTATGATTGGCTGATGATTTTTAAGAGTATTCCATGCTTACATTTGATTTTATTTGAGCTGCAAAAAGTTGGTTGTATTGGCATTAACGTTCATTAGAAAAGCTATTACTGGCCATAATTAGTCATTGATTACTGTTGTTATTAGTATTGAATCATTTTTCTTTTTGACATTAGGAAATAAAAGTGTCATTAAATAGTTGTCTCTAATTACTTCCCATACACTTATCATAGTATTGTTACTACAATGGTCCATTAGAAGGGCTGCTGAGTTGTTTATGAGCCACTCGCGGCGGAGGAAGCGGCGCGTGCGCAGAGCTGGCGTGACGCGACCCCGTTAGCAGTATTATTGCATGTTAATCTGCCCTGCTGAACCAATTGGTACTTTATTTTTTTCAGTCTTTTATAATTCGTCTCCGGTATCATACTATTTCGATCAAGCTTTTAACGATGTGTAAGTCGCTTTTATGCGCCTCTTCATTATCTGTTGCTAGGCAGGAGAAACTGTCCTTATTAATAAAAAAGAAAACAGAAAACTGGGTCAGTTCCGGTGACCTTCAGTTTAAGGCGGTCAACGACACCCGATGCTTTCAAACACATTTAATGCTTTTGTCCTAACATCAGTTCAAGTAACAACAGTTCCGGACAACCCAAAAATATTGAAATGTATAAGTAAATGAATCGCTATTACAAGAAATGAGTATCTCTTAGCGACTAACATTTATTTTGTAAATTCACATAAAAGCTCTGGGTCATAGTGTTAAAATTGATTGTTACTTTTGATGTTGATATGAAAATTGACATTATGAATTAATGTTCATTAAACCCTACCAAATATAAAGACGTGATTGAAGTGGATTGGTAAACAAATACGAGTGGCCACGTGTCACTAAAGATATTGCGTCAAGTTGTTACTATTTACGCAAAGGTCAAAGAGGCTAATTGGCCGGACGATGTTGCAGTTTCCTCTAGTTTCATTAATTTCTCCGGTGAATTCGCAGTGAGCGCATATCGGGGACTGCATCTATAAATAGCTCGCGGCGGATCGATGCCAGCGCAGCCTCGCAGCCGTCCTCCGACCTGCCGCAGGAGCCCGGGAGCCCGGGAGCTCGGACACAATCGCGACTATGGCTTTACCTCGAAATTACGAAACGATTGCTTTTTGGATTATTTTCGAACGATACAACTTCGAACAATAAACACATTATCACTGTTTTTATTGTGATTATTGAATTAATTAGAGAGACTGAATCTTGATGATTAGCTTTGTACACGGAACGCTTGTGTCCATCCAGGACGCCTTATTAGTGGAAGTGTTGCTTTCATCTGCTACAAGAGAATTAGTTATATACGCATTCACGATACACACACAGTTCGCACCTTTGTTGCCTGAACCCAAAAACCACAAAAACTAGTATTGAGATGGGTACAAAGATAAAGTAAATATTTTAAAAAATATTTTACACTTCGTAACCCTTGGTTTGACACATTGAGCGAGGAATGCGAGTACCTATACGAGTACACTAAAACATAGCATTTGTATGAACGTATTTGTTAGTTCTTGATGATTAAATTAAACAGACTAACGTGTTATTTAGCGTCCACGGAAATATCTAACTAAAATAAAAAAGTTTACTTGAACAAATACCTACCTGGGTGAGTGAGATAGACTTTAAACGACTATTTTTGTTTTTTTATTTTTTTTATGCATTCTTGGCTGATCGATCTATGTTCATTGTAATGTTTAAGAACAGACGTTCCGAACAGAAATTCCATCTCTACTTAGGTACTCAAATATTTTAACATTTAAAATTGTAAAGTCAATTATAGCTAAAGCTTTTTTGACGCTTGCCATAAACTTATTATTTTCATATGTGTAATGACATGATGTAACTGTATATCAAATAAAACACTTGATAACTCGGAACGCTATTGCCTAGGTAGGTAGGACGCGCATTTTTATGTGGCAAATGCGTGTTTGTGTCAGGTTACGAGCGGGGAGCGCCACGCGCGAGACGCGGCCGGCGGACGCCCCGCCGCGCCGCGCCGGCAATTGCGGCTCAATTGACGCGTCGTCACCCACCAGATAAACAACGTCAGCTGGAGTCTGGACCTTTGAAATGTTTCATTAATTTGCCATCGAAGTACCGATCGATCGTGACCGAGGTGACGCTAAAGCAATTGATAAACAGCAACAGAACAAACGAACTACAGTAAAATTCACTATCTATACTTCTTTACTTAGTATGTATATAATAAAGCTGAAGAGTTTGTTTGTTTGTTTGTTTGAACGCGCAAATCTCAGGAAGTAATGGTTTAATTTGAAAGAAATTTTGTGTTCGATAGACTATTTGTCGAGGAAGGCTTCAAGCTATAATATAATTAAGCTTCAAGCTATTATATTTCTGCTAGCGGCCGCCCGCGACTCCGTCCGCGTGGATTTCGATTTCCAATAGCCTAAAGCCTTCCCCATCAAATGGACTATCCAACACAAAAATATTTTTTCAAATCGGTCCTGTAGTTCCTGAGATTAGCGCGTTCAAACAAACATACAAACAAACTCTTCAGCTTTATATATCCCAACTAATATCCCAACTAATATTATAAATGCGAAAGTAACTCTGTCTGTCTGTCTGTCTGTCTGTCTGTCTGTCTGTCTGTTACGCTTTCCCGCTTAAACCTCGCAACCGATTTTGATGAAATTTGGTACAGACAATCTTTAGACCCTGAGACAGAACATAGGCTACTTTTTATTTCGAAAAAAAGAAATCCACGCGGACGGAGTCGCGGGCGGCCGCTAGTATTAGTATAGATTAGTATAGATTTAGCTTCAAGCTATAAGTGTGCGGAAACCGAAATCCACGCGGACGAAGTCCTTTAACGAAAGAAAAATACACTTGGTCAGTGGTGAACAATATCAAATCAATGTTGATTTATTACTCTTCCGTTATCGCATATGTGTGCGTAGCCATGAAATCTATCAACGTATAGGTATATTCTCATATGAATGTAGCACATCTCTATATCCAAATGTTGTGTCCTCTCTAAATTGCCACGGCGCCTACTCCTTAACATCGGAAATGCAAATGAAACATTCATCATGTCTCGAGCTGAGAGCGGATGGTGTCGGCTAACCTTGTCGGGCCAAGTATGTACCTTTTTGCCAAATAACTTTCAACAACCTTGATTTTTTTTTACTTAGTGGGTCAAAGCGGGTTTGACCGTTTACCTTTATTAACCTTTCTTGGCTGGGTCTTAGGCACGTATGTTTCCCATTAGGATTTATACAATTTCCGTAAAATAGCATATGAAAGTATGTAATGAAAGCATTAGCGATCCCGGCTTATTCCACTGTGGCATATTATGTATTTCTTAGGTCGCTAGTACACTGGATGTTTCTGGCACCCACCAAAAAGACACAAAAATAAACTGTTTGCAAGTATCATAATATAAAAAATGCACTTAAAATTGAGCTATAAGAGTCACCATACATATGGCATACTACACCGAATATTTGTTTCGATTACGCGCGTCGATGTCTTCCCCGCTCGTATTCGCGTAATCAATTCACAAGGAATTGTCGTCGCTTTTCGTACGGGGATTTTTTTTAAGTTGGTCCTGTATTACACTTCCGTGATTCATTGCCGTCCATTACTTTCCAGCCTAGAGTTCTCAAAAGTATTTTCCTACTTTATCAACATTTTCCTGCTGCCGTCGATTACTAATGCAATCGCAGTCATTGTGATGTTTAGTGTCGCTCTAGCATCCTCAATGCTCTGCGCTCACTTTGCCATGTGCGTGCATTGCCAATGCGCGCCGGCTCGGTCGCTGCTGCTGTTGAGGGAAAGACCGGCCGCGGGAAACACCGCGCCTGACTCACCGCCATGACTGAGCCCATATAACAACAAAAACTGGTGTTACTTCTGAAACCAATCATTATTATGAACTTTGCATGCTCTTTCTTGAGTCGATAAAACAATTTTCTAAGTGTAATTATGATTTTATTATGATTTATTACTAATTAAATTTAAATTACTAAGCAGTAATCAATTACCGGTTTTTCTTGATTTTCCCATCTACCTAATACCTACCTTAATTCCTTGTAATAATACACAGTCAACAGAACATCATAAAAACCTTTTATATGTTTTGAATAAAACAACAGGCCTGGGTCATTACATCCACAGATACTTGATTCCATGAAATGCACGGCGATGCGCATATGCAAATGCTCAGTGAGAATGCTAATATTCCTTGCTGATAATTTTAGTTTTTAAGGGTTGTTGGGACATTAGAATTTGTCTGACAAATGAAACATAACTTAATAATAAATGCCTTAATAACATATTCAAAAGTCAGACATTTAAAAATAAATAAAGTTCTTTAATTTTTTTTGAACTTTAAAGCGTCTGACCAAAGTTTTGGCCCATGGAAAGTGTCTGACACTTATGATACTACTTTAGAATAATATTGTACAAAACATATACAAAAATCAGCCATTAGAATTTAAGTTAAGTTACTCTTATTTTTAGTTACCTTCCTCACCTGGGACCTGGTTAAGTGCCCGACGGCAAGCTCCATAAACTCACAGGTAGTCAAAACACATGAGACGCTACTGGGAACTTAAGGTTTTATCCATTTGAAAATAAGTAACGTCAGATCGCTCTGGGATATTGGACTATTATATCATCGTAATGACATACAACAGACTGGCTCGTTTTCGAATCATCCCCTGCAGTAACTGCTTTATATTTACTGCCTTTTTACTCCCACACAGCAACAGTCGAAGGAATCCGAAATATAAACGAGATTGATTATGAAATACAAGGTAGCCACTCTTACCTCCTTACAATTCTTTAAAAAAATATATTAACTTGATAGAAGAACTTCGAAAATATTATAATTATTATTTATATTTTAATTCGACAACTACAGCCGATCTTAAAATAGAACTGAATATAGTTTATAGTTAGTAGAGCGTTTATTTAATACCCCTTTAGTAAAGATCGTATTGGTTAACAAATAGAATTTCAGACCCACCGGTCGTTTCTCTATTTCTATGCTACTAAATTATTTAAAAATAGATATCCGACCAATACAATCTGCGATTATTTAATTCCTGAGCCAAGGCCACAAATGCAAACGCCAGTTTGTATACAAAGATTTGTTACCTTTTTATATTTAATCGATCCCCAATCATTACGAATATTTTATTCAAATCTTATTTAAATACCATCTTTTATATATAATTACATTACATATATTTAATTATAATTGTGATAATATGTGGCGGGTCATTTCATTCCCTCTAAAATGGTTGAGTGAGATGATGGCTGACACATACGTCATACTTGTGAACAGGTGCCGCCTTTGGGGACTGGTCGACTGGGACTCAATCTATTCATGATAAATACATTTTTAGTTATATACTTGAAAGACGTAACTGTATGACCTAGTACAAGTATGTTAACTTATGGTATGGACAAACTATTGTAATTATTTGGCGATTGAAAAGAGCAACTATCGAGTTTCTTGCCGCTTCTTCTCGGTAGATGACTGCTTTACGAAGTCGGTGGTCGAGTCATTCCTTTGTGCTAAAAATGTATGACGATTTATAAGTGCCTTGCAGAGGCCTACATGAATAAAGTATATTTTGAGTTTGAGTTTGAGTTTGAATAACATTAAGGGTGTTACTACACCAATCGATCGATCGTCGATCGACGCGATCGATCGACATCGGTCGAGGTTGATCGACTGCTGTGGTAGCTTTAATTGATCGACGCCATCGGCGGACACCAGTCGACTAACCAATCGATCGATTGTTGATCTATGGCACCGGTCGACGTTGATCGATTTACGAAACAGCTCGATCGACGTCGACAATTTTTGATCGATGCCGTCGTTCGACGGTCGATCAGTTGGTCTGGTAGAAACTATTGATCGACGTCGATTGTTCCTTTCTACCATCGATTGATGGCGTCGATTGACGATCGATCGATTGGTGTGGTAACACCCTTAAAGCGATGAATACCCCCTTTGCTTAACTAAATCTTAACTGTTAAGGAGGAATAATCTCCCTTTTGGATTTCTTGCCCTTATTTCCCGCAATATTATTATTTACTAGCTTTCCGCCCGCGGCTACGCCCGTGTGGAGTTTTTTCCGGGAAAAAAGTACCCTATTATTTAATCCGGACTTTTAACTTTACGTCTGCAATTTCAAAGCAAACGGTTTTTTAATTACGGCGTGAAAGCGGAACAAACACACGAACTAACAAATATACAAACAAACTCACTTTCCAATTTATAATATTAGTAAGGATTTCTTCAGTTGTGGTAGGCCTCCAAATTAATTTGTTTTTAATGAACTTTGGTCAGATGCGATACACACTAACGTAATGCTCATCACTGTGAATACTTATTCGTTTATCAGGTGACAGTAATGTCAGTATGCACCAATTGTTGATTTCGAAAGCGCAATTATAGGTAGTCGTCAAAATGCGGTTATCTGTATTCACGTAGCTGCGCTGCCTGTGTTCATGAACATACGTACATACACGCTACCGAAATAAGGTGTGCACAGTAAGGTGTGGTGAAACTATTTTGTATTAATCCCCCGTTCCGCCTCATATGAGTATAGATATAATAATACAATACAAAAACCTTGTGAACTATACGAGTACGACAACTTTAAAATAAGTCGATATTAATGATCTACATAACTGTTATATTTAATAAGAGAACCGCTTGTGCTTATTGGTTCGTTACTGGCTTGCCTACTGTAGTGTATTGGCTGTATAGTGTTGGTTGTCTCAGGCGCTTACGCACGTGTCAGAATGACATTCCGTCCGGCGGGAGAACGGAGCGGGCGGGACTGTACTTGGTACGCGTGTTGTAGTGTTGGTGAGCCGTAAAATATCCAAACAACGAGGATTCTACATGTGGCGACGAGGAGAAAGGTACATTATACTACTTACTAAAAAAAAAAGGAAAAAATAAAGGAAAAGTCAGTGATCTCTAAAACCACGATTTTTCATGTATCTCTCAGTATACTAGTAAGATTGTGTATAAATTAAATGTTGAACGTTAAATGGTCATGTATTTCAAGAAGAAACGAGAAAGAAACATTTGAAACGCGTAATTTATATGTACCGCACAAAGAAATTGATGCAGTTCGAGCGCAAATTCTAACAATAACATTCCAGCGTTCGGGTAGTCCCTTGTACCTACAAACTTTAACGTAGGTCAATAACTTGGCATTGAGGCGTACAAAAGGAAACGATTGGAACATTCGCCTCACTGTGTTGACCTAATAGTATAGATACCGGGTCGTGGTCTGGGTTCGATTCCCGTCCCGGGTCGAGGGGAATTCGTGTCGGTTTTTCGAGTGCGGCTCGGACTTCTGAGCGGTACGGTTAATTATGTTGTTTATTAACACCGATTCTTTAAAGGTTTGATGGTAAATAATAAAACATCAAAATTATGAGTATAGTTACTGACGTGATAAATGTTAAACAATAATTTTAACATTTAATTTTAACAGTATTTTGCTATTTAAAAATAAAGCCAATGTAGTAAGGCAAAGTACATACTTTGTGCAAAGGCTGTTTTGACAAACGTTGTTCAGTTACATGTATCAATTGTGAAGTTAGAATTATTTAAAACTGGATTATCAAAATAATAATTTATGTTGGGCTATAAAGGAAGCCCATGAACAGAAAATGCACGTCAGTAAGATGAAGATGCTTAGATGGGCTGCAGGTGTAACTCGACTTGATAAAGTGCGAAATGAGCACATTAGAGTAAGTTTTAAGGTTGCGCCTATTGCAGAACACTTACTGAAAGCCGCCTGCGATGGTTCGGTCATATCATGAGACGCCCTGAAGACCATGTAGTAAAACAGACTCTAGCACTCGAATGAAGAAGAAGAAGAGATGTTTAAGAAATTAACTTTTCTATTTTCCTTCTTTGGGCCGTTTACTACAAAAGTTATGTGTGTATATTTGAAATACCTGGCGACAGTAATCACGTTATTTAACTGGATTATGCTAGATGCTGGGCATGAAATACCTATTTCGTATTAGAAAATAAACGACTACGTTTAAATTAAAAATATTTATTTGTATTTTAGTTTTGTTGCATTATTAACAATTATAATCCAATGACGTCGCTGGAAACGAAACGGCCGCTTGTGCATGAAGGTGCAGGTTCGATTCCCATACCGCACTCAAACTCAAACTCAAACTCAAAATATACTTTATTCAAATAAGCCTCAGGAAAGCACTTATGAATCGTCAATATTATAAAAACAACACATTGAATCTACCACCGACTTCGGAATGCAGTCATCTACAGAGAAGAAGTGGCAAGAAACTCGATAGTTGCTCTTTTCAATCGCCAAGTTTTGTTACAATATTTAATTTTGTCAAGTTTACATACTTGTACTTTTACTAGTACTAGGCCATAAAGTTACCTCTTTCAGGTACAGAATTAAAAATATTAAATACATATGAACATTATAGTGAGCATGACTACTGAGACCCAGGCCATCCAACCAAAAACTGGAAAAACAAAATTTAAAGTACAACTACATTGTAGGACCCAGTGTACATACTCCATTTTAAAAGTACACACTTATATACATGTTGATTAAATGAAAATAAATATAAGAGCAGATGAAAATCTGATCATTAAATTGATAAGCAGATTGGAGGGATCAATCTGAATCATTAAATTGATAAGCAGATTGGAGGAATCAATCTGAATCATTAAATTGATAAGCAGATTGGAGGAATCAATCTGAATCATTGAATTGATAAGCAGATTGGAGGGATCAATCTGAATCATTAAATTGATAAGCAGATTGGAGGAATCAATCTGAATCATTGAATTGTTAAGCAGATTGGAGGGATCAATCTGAATCATTGAATTGATAAGCAGATTGGAGGCATCAATCTGAATCATTAAATTGATAAGCAGATTGGAGGAATCAATCTGAATCATTGAATTGTTAAGCAGATTGAAGGTATCAATCTGAATCATTGAATTGATAAGCAGATTGGAGGCATCAATCTGAATCATTAAATTGATAAGTAGATTGGAGAGATCAATCTGAATCATTCAATCGATTATTCTGAATTGACCTAAAAAAATTCAGGAATAATAGCAGATAATACTTACTTACTTACTAGGTTGGCGCAGCGACCCATAGTGAGTCTTGGCCTCCGATAATAAGAGTCTCCAATAGCAGATAATCCGACCATTAAATTGATGAGTAAATAGCGGATAACATATCTGAATCATTAAATTGATCACTCCAGGTTGCCCAAAGATGTCACTCCTGTCATTGGAAAAGTTTGATTGTTACGGGGAATCCACTTCAGTGGGTATACGATGGGAACGCTGGAAAAGAGCATTGCTCATATTCTTGGAAGCGTCTAACATTGATAAAGACATCAAGAAAAGGGCTTCTCTTCTACATTTCGCTAGTTTAGATTCGCAAGAAGTGTTTTAGAACATTTCTGGTGCTAATATTGAGTCAAGTGTTGGCGTCGACGTGTTTGAAGTTGCAATATCTAAACTAGATTCATACTCTGCTCCAAAACAGAGCAAAATCTACAAGCGACATTCATGCAGGTTGCTCAAACAGGAATCAACTTGGTAAACAATGAAGAAGAACAAAGTTAGTTTGTTTAATGTTTAATCAACAACTAAATCCTACTGTAACATTCACGGCCTGTGGCAATACCACACCACTAAAGCCTTACAGGTATTGATTTCATTGTTATAAAGTATCTAATATATATTTATAAATGATAATGGTGAGGTATAAGTCCAAATAAATATTGTTGATACCTTAAATTATTTATTAAACATAATATTGCAACATCTTTAGATGTTGTTTGATTATTATGTGTTATTAATCTTTACCTACTCCTGTTTGCACATTTTCAGAAGGACCCCGCTACCTTTAGAAGCTAAAATTGAGGGGAAAATTGAATAGCTTAAACAAAGGGATATTATAGAACCAGCCGTAAGCTCTTCCAAATGGGTATACCCTGTGGTGCCGGTGTTGAAGGCTTATTAAAGTGATAAGTAGATTGTTAAGCTCAATCTGAACCATTCAATTGATTACCATGTCTCAAAGTTTGTGAATATAAATAATCCAATCATTAAATTGATGTGCAAAGCAGATAACACCTAATTATCTGAACCATTCAATTGATTACCATGTCTCAAAGTTTGTGAGGATAAATAGAAATACGTCTTTGTGAAGACATGCGTCGATCTTATGAAGCTGTATGTACGAGAAAATCACCCATTGCCGACAATGGACAAATTAATACCGAAAGATGAAAAATGCAAGTTTTCACAAAAATTGGACATAAAAGACGCATTTCATAAAATGGCTTCAAGACATATAACCACCCTCATAACCAATAATAAAGGCCTATTTAGGTGGGAAATCTTTCATAAAACATTAGAGCACATGCTTGTAGGTTGTGAAGGAGTGGTAAATTATGACATCTTGATTTACGGGAAACACAGGCAGGAGCATGATGCTCGAGTAAAGAAAGTGATGTCAGTTCTGAAAGAGAATAATGTATTAGTAAGAGAAGACAAATGTTCTGTCTGGATGAGTAAAGTGAGGTTTTTGGGACATGAGTTGTCAGCAGAAGGCGTGAGACCGTTGGAAAAGTACGTTTCTACGATAAAAGAATTTAGAGGGCCAAAAACTGCCGGATATTTACGAAGCTTCTTAGGCCTGATTAATTTCGTCAGCAAATGGATCCCCAATTATGCGACAATAACGAACCTCTGAAAGCACTTCTTCGAAATAAAAATGGAGATCGAAAAAATATTACAGATCATTGGCGACCAGAAAATCAGCGATGTTTCAATTCATTGAATGAAGGATATCATGACAAATATACCTACCTTAGGTTACTACGATGTAAACGATCGTACGATGGTCATAGCAGACGCTAGCCCGGTGGGCCTGGGTGGAGTGCTAGTCCAAACTGATTCTGAAGACAACCCCAGGATTATTGAATATGGTCACAAGACTCGGACTGATTGTAAACGCCGCTACTGCCAGACTGAGATAGAGGCATTAGCCCGTGTATGGACAGTAGAGCATTTTCACATTTTCCTCTATGGCAGAAGATTCGAACTTATAACAGACCACAAACCGTCGGAGGTTATATTTGAATCAAGTTCAAAACATGTGCTAGGATAGAGATATGGGTTATAGTACAGTCGTATAGCTACAAAGTAGTTTAACAATCAGGTAAGACCAATATCGCAGACTCATTATAAATCTCCGCATTGTATCGATGAAGGCAAAACTTCGAACAAAAGTTTGGTGGCGTGTAAAGGATGCACTCTTGTATCTGCACTACATGCCTCAAATCCTATGAAACGACGAGAAATGCCTGACGGTTCTTGGATTGACATTGCGATTGATTTGATGGGCCTCTCCCTAGCGGTGACCATCTGGTTGCTGTAGTAGACTTACAGCAGATATAAAGAAGTTAAGATTTGTAGGAAAATCACCCCTACCGAAATTGTGGCAAATCTCAAAGAAATATTTAGTCGTTTAGGAAATTCAACTTTAATAACACCGGATAATGGAAGACATATGGCAGATATGATCAGCGCAGAATTCAACATTTTTAACAGAAAGAAACATCACCTTTTTTTCAATACAATCCCATACTGGCCACAACAAAAGGGAGAGGTCGAAAGACAAAATCGCGATATATTAAAGCGGTTAAAAAATAAGCATAGCTGAAAATAAAGATTGGAAGGACAGTTTACTAGACTAGACTATCTAACTATGTACAATAGCACACCACATTCTGTCACCGGAAGAATAATTTAAGATTTAGAGATAAAATTCCTGTAGTGAGTGATACAATGGAAAGGATATCAAAAGACTCAGCGGTCAAGGACAGGGATAAAGAAAGGAAAGAAAGAGGAAAGGATTATGGAGATAGGAAAAGAAAGGCAGAAGAAAGTGATCTAGTAGGTACTAGGTGATAAAGTTTATATTAAGAACAGAAAAAGTAAAATGGATAGACAGAATAAATTATGCTAGGACTACAATCCTGAAACGCATACAGTGGAAATAATGAAGTGGAGTTATCCAAGTCCGACACGATGAAACTGGTCAAGTCCGTAGAAGGAATATAGGGCACTTATTCAGGGCGAATGGAGCGTGTGGTAAGATTGAAATTAAATCGACGACGAAGAAAGGAATCTTGCAACTTAATCCCACTTCAGGCACCACAATGGTGTAAAATATTGGTTGACCTCTTAATGCGTAAATTAAGATTTGATTTGATTAATAAGCAATTAAAATAATGTAACTAGTAGTAAACTTTCCACATAGATAAAACTGTCTCATGATTATATGAAGTTAGTACATTCGTTTTAATAAAACTAAATTAAATCAAGAAAGGGATGTAGTGTATTGGCTGTATAGTGTTGGTTGTCTCAGGCGCTTACGTCACGTGTCAGAATGACATTCCGTCCGGCGGGAGAACGGAGCGGGCGGGACTGTACTTGGTACGCGTGTTGTAGTGTTGGTGAGCCGTAAAATATCCAAACAACGAGGATTCTACACCTACGTAACAGCTCGCGCTGAAATGATTGCGTTGATTAGGGGCGTTCCTCGCATCATGTGATCTCGTGACTCATGCCACAATGCGCTCAGGTTACACGGGACGCTGCAGGGAGTCTACAACTAATAAATCATTATGATAATATGTTTGACACTACACAGTACATTATCAGTGTTAAAATCAGATCCACTTTACTGACACAATTGTAAGCTTTGCTCTTTAATCATATTAAAATCCGCATTTTTTAATAGCTTAGAAAAGGAACCGACACTCAGTTGATTTTTAAAAAGGTAATAAATTCAGGCGCTTTCAAACAACAAGAGCAAGTAAATACAGCGAGTACAGAGATGTTACATTGACTTTGGGCGCGAGCGGCGTGGGACAGGCAGGGATCACAGCACAGGGAGCGCGTGCGATCGGCCGAGCATCCGCGCGACATTGAGCCGAGACAATTGCGAGATCGCGGCTCGCGGCCAAGCGAACTCTACTATATAAAATCATCATATAATCACTGAGACAATACCAGTTGACGAATTATTTATAATTGTTAAGGTGGATTTACATGAGACGAGCGAATGCTCATTCTATCCCCACTATGTCAAATTATTTTAGTGTAAACAGGCGTAGAGCATTCTTTCGTTGTTCTGAGTGCGTTCGCAAAGTTTCTATGGAATATTCTAAGAATGCTCGCTCGCTTGATGTAAACGCCGCTAGAGCGCGCGAACAGTTACTTAGAGCGTTCTTGCGTGCTCGCGCCCCTGAGCGGTCTTTTCAAAGCGTTCTTGTGTTCTAGCGATTGTTCTAGCTCTAGCTCTTTGTTCGTTTGATGTAAACGCTGAATACGAGTTTTTGTTTACACTAAAAGACCACGAAAGAATGCTCTTGTTATAGCTCTAGCTCTATGTTCTTTTCATGTAAATCCACCTTTAGAAGAACGTTTTTAATGTTTATATCAAGAAATATAATGCATATAAATATCAATGCCACTTTTCGTTGTAATTTAATTACTCAAGTACTCAAATACAAACCAAATTCTTCTTCTTTTGCATCGCATGTGCATACCACCTGTATCGTGAATCCACTAGCGCACATAGTGGATATTTGACATACCTACTCAGCCAGATTTAGAAAAGAAAACAATATTGATTACTACAAGACATACCTAAAGGTGGATTTACATGAAAAGAACATTGAGCTAGAGCTAGAACAAGAGCAATCTTTCGTGGTCTTTTAGTGTAAACAAAAACTCGTATTCAGCGTTTACATCAAACGAACAAAGAGCTAGAGCCAGAACAAGAGCATTCTTTCGTATTTTGTTCGCTAGAACACAAGAACGCTTTGAAAAGACCGCTCAGGGGCGCGAGCACGTTCGAACACGCAAGAACGCTCTAAGTAACTGTTCGCGCGCTCTAGCGGCGTTTACATCAAGCGAGGGAGCATTCTTAGAATATTCCATAGAAACTTTGCGAACGCACTCAGAACAATGAAAGAATGCTCTACGCCTGTTTACACTAAAATAATTTGACATAGTGGGGATAGAATGAGCATTCGCTCGTCTCATGTAAATCCACCTTAATAAAAGTATTCTTTGGAGTGCCTATTTAAAAAAACGTTTCATTAAATATATTGATTTTATCAAAATGAAAGTCAGCTGTTTTTAATATGTAATCGAATTAGCTTAATTAATTAATGAATAATATAAACAAGCGCAACGGGTGCAGGCGCAGTCACGCGGGGGACTCGTAAGGCGTTATGCAGATCAAGCGCCGGCCTGCAGACGCGCGGTAAGCTGCCGGGCGTGCTTCTAATCACGGGGCTCATCATTGCAGAACCTGTCGGCACAGAGTGCCGCCGCGCCGGTGCGCTTATTACCCTCACTCGGCTTCTTGTCAATATTTAATGTGCGTGTGCAATGGGTGAGCACCCTCTAAAATTGAATAAAAATGTATTCACCATTTAGTAAAAGTTCTAAATTGTTAGTTCGCTAAATTTATCGGCCCTTTTAGAAACGTGTGGATCGGGTGAGCCGAGTAAATCATATGTAATTTTTTTATTACAGATCTTGAGGCACTAACATGACTTAGATATACTATAATAGATTTTTACTAAAATATTGTACACTGCTGGTATTTGCAAAGTCATCACATGCCGAGATACATCTGACCCTTGGTGAGAACTGGGTGAGCCCAGATTTTACCGAATATGTATTTCTGGTTCTCGTTTTACAAATTTGCAAGTTTGATTTTACAAATTGTTTTAGAACTTTTACTAAATGGTGAATACAATTTTATTCATTTTTAGAGGGTGCTCACCCATTGCTCACGTACATAATATTTACAAGATCGATGGGATTGAAAGCTCGACGCACGAGTGTCGAGTCTAGCGCACATAGTGGCTGTGTTCGTTCAGTGTGGCGGAAAAAATATGTTAAGCTTGAAAATGTTGAAAAAAAAATTTATGTACATAAGTACACATTTTATAAGCATGTAGTAAAAGGAAATATTTACTATGTAATATAAACTAATATACTTAATCTTCTCGTAGTGATTAATATCTTAAGGTGTTAGTTTTGTTATATGAGATGTCTAAATGGCTCATGTTTGCTAAACTGTCGGTAAACACGCGCAATATATGTAGCACGTGATGCGGCAGAGGCTACACAGGACGCGGTTAATAATATAAAAATAAATCTGTTACCTAAATGGCTTTCACTTATCTTTGCCCCTAAACATTTTGTATTTTTGTAGTGTAGGAATTACTACGATAATCACATACGAAATTAACAATCTAGACAACTTATTGACAGTAAATATAGAAAATACATAATAAGATTAAGTATAATTAAATAATAAAACGAGAAATTTTTGCCAAACCACTAATTATTGAACGTTCTCTACGATCAATTATTTTTATTCATCTTTTCACTAGCCCACCTGGAACTGGTGAAGACTAAAGTAGGTAATGTTAAGTCATGCCATGCCTGCAGCTTACATTCCATTAAAAACAATACCAATCAGCGTTAATTGTGAAAAACACATTGACATAAGTAATTTGAACACTGTGAATTAGTTTTGATGAGCTGTCAAATGACACCGATTATATTAACTCGACTACGCAATCGATGCGTCACTTCTCGGCGCGATCACACGCGTGGCGGCGAGTGCGGTGCGCTCACCGGCGCCGCCAGACCGCCATCGCCACCGCCCGCGCCGCCGCCGCCGCCGCGGCCAGGAGAAACGGGACCGCAGAAAGACTTTCTACGGATTGCGGCCGATGACGGAGCGTGACGTCACTCTGCTCCCCGCCGCGCGCGCGCGTCAATGGTCGGTGGGGCCCGCACCCGCCCCGCACCCGCCCCGCACCCCCCGGAGTCACATGATCGCCTCCTGGCGCGGAAAACCGGTCGCGCTTTCCTGCACCCCTCCCAGCCGCCCCGCGCCGGCGAGCCCTCCCGCGCGCACGCGGCGAGGACGCTAGCGATGGCGCCGTGAGCCGGCCGGCGTGCGCGGGCGCTGACCCCGCGCCGAATTGCAGCCTCAGCGCAGCGCTCGTATTCGCAGCCGCGCTCACCCACTGCCACGGTTCGCTTGAACTCCTCTCCACGTGACTTGCTTGACCCGTTAAGTAAGAATCGCTCGGCACAGATTTACAAAATCCATTGAATTTCATTTGCTAACTATTCTCATAAATAGTAATTCAAAATGGAATTCCTTCCCCTCCAGTTTCCACAAGTAAAGTTTTGAAGAAGCCTGTGGTACGAACATATTATTATGTGGAAACAATTAGTTTGCACAGAGTCTAGGATGCTGAGTGTCACCACAGTAGTGTCACTCAGGATATTGATGGAATGCGCTCGCGGTGCAGTGAGGCGAGCGCGCGGGCGGGGGGGGGGGGAGCGCCGTCACGTGATGGACACAACGCTGTGCAAATTATGTGTACATGCGTAGGTACAACGCTTTAATTAACGATCGCATAAACAAGTCATCGACGTGCCACAAAGCAATCTTTGAGTTGGACACTGCCGTCTCCTTGTCCGGAAAGATTACTATACTGCGGGCATTGGCGTTATCGGCCTGTTGTGTAATCTTTAGGTCCATTCCCATTGCTAGCGATAAGGACAAACAGTAGTAACAACTGTGCAAATCAGGAGCGGGATCAATGGCGGTGTTATCGGCCGCGGTCGCGCGGTGAAGGGCGCGCTATCAGCGGCCGCGCCATCGCTGATTTCATCAGATGCAAGTTCAAACCATCGAGCAATGCTTCCTGCCAGGACGGAATGGTCTAAATAAGCAGGTTTTATTAATTCGTTAAATGTCGAATGCGAAAGAATTTTGTAGAAAAAAATATAGACGTTAGTAGTCGGTCATAATTAAAATAAGGATAGTGATTAGCTATGATAAGATTGGGGCACGGTACATTTATTGTATGTAATGTAATAGGTTATGAACACTACGGCATTGTTGTCAACAAGAGCGCGCGGCGCGTGGCGGCCGGCTCTGTCGCGTGCCGGCGCGGCGGCGCAGGACCGCCGCCGCGTCAATCTCTGTCAATTTGGTCTGCCGCGACGCGACTCGTCGCAGCGGCTCCTCGGCAGTAGACGATTCCGGCCGAGACTCGATGCATCCCACGGAACACACATAATATGTTGTGTATACGTAAACGTAATATTCCGTGCTGCAACCTGAGGCCGGACGCGACCAGCACGACCAACCTACTTTCAAGAGTTTTTATTGGATGGAACTTCTCGATTTGGTTCCTTGCCCCATCGAGATTTGGAACATCATCAGTCATCATCATCATCACGCCTCCTCCAGGTGGTGGGTTACACGACACGATAATTTTATTAAATAAATACAAATTGGTACTCATTATGAAATGTATCATAATTATAATCAAATAACGATTATACATGCCTCATAGCCAACCACATAATGTTAAATGAATAAAGTTATCACGCGTTACGAAATGATAATACGCGTGGGCTTTAAGAAATACCTAATTAGGCCCTATGACGAACTCAATGAAACGTTTAGTAATTATTTGCTAATTGGCTCATTCCACTTTTCCCCGTTGAAAATCTCCGTTAAGACCATTTGTGGTCTATAATGGGGAATTGTGAACTAAAAAGTTCATTAATCCCCGTTGCGTTTAGAATAAAATATGTACTTGTGTAATAGACCTTTTATAGGTCAAATAAAAGTTATATGATTAAGAATAAAAAAAAACGTATCACATGTTCAATTAAAAAATAAACTTGCCCACATATAAGAATGGTTTTGATGGTTCAATATTTAATTGAATGACAAGGGTAAAATCTGCAAGGGAGTGTGTCGCACCACGCGCGCCTGGGAAAGATCTCAACGCGTGCCGCGTGCGCTCGCGCCTCCGCTGCGGTAAACGCGGACAGTTAGTGTCCTTAATCGTGAAATCCTTATATAAAATTATTGTTAAATAATGATTTTATTTATCCTTATATAAAATTATTGTTAAATAAAGATTTTATTTATTTCTCATATACCTATATTTAGTAGCAAAAACTTTGTTATAAAAATATCAATACGAAAAAGGGCAGGCCTGGGAGTAGGTCTGAACTTGACGAAATCATAAAAAAAAGCAATATTTGACAAAATTGGCACGCGATGGGTACGAGCCCGGGTTGAGGTCGCGCTGTTCGGGCTCCAGCGGCGGCGTCAACGCGGCCCGGCCGGAGTCAAGGCCGCTGCGCCCCCCTCCCCCCCACACGCGACGCTTACTTGACAAAATAGACAATGACTATTCTTAAATAAATAGGTAAGTTATCTATTTATACAACATAATTT
The DNA here is from genome assembly GCA_958496325.1 of Nomophila noctuella. Taxonomy (NCBI): domain Eukaryota; kingdom Metazoa; phylum Arthropoda; class Insecta; order Lepidoptera; family Crambidae; genus Nomophila; species Nomophila noctuella. Next base: position 16,425,730 of record OY292489.1, read on the forward strand.
CAATTGTTACTATGCATAGCACAAAACAAATTAACTTTCGTAATTAAAGTTTTTCAATGTTTCTAAACTTAAAGAGAACAACCAAGTCAATTGCAAGCGGAGCACGAATAATAATGACTTTTAACTTTTTTGCGTAATTTCAATTGAATGATGGAATGGAATGGATCTTGCCCAGCATTTTCTCATTATAAAAACATGAATATATAGATGTGGACGCAAAACAAAGATTTTGGAGTGGATAATTTGTTTTGTGAGTTACCTATATAATAAAACATTACGCATAAAACTTGGAATAACCTCACATAACCTAACAGAACGTACGCCAGATGTCTTCAAGGAACGTGCGAGAGAGGTATGATTGTCATAATTTATTTTTATAAAATCGTACCGACTCTCGCGGTTATCATCCGCGCGCATTAGAAAAGTCGTCAAAGTACGAATAGTGTCATCGAGAGCTGTGTCGAGAGCGAGTTCGAGGCGGCCGGTGCGGCGCGCGGCGTGCGGGCTGTGACGCGGCGCGGCGGCGGCGGCGGCGGCGGTGCGGGGCGGTGAGTGACGCAGCCTCCGGCGCGCGCCGCATCTCGGGCCGCGCCGCGCCGCCGGCCGTCAGTCGCGCTCGCACCGCGCCGCCGACACCACGCGCTCCCCGCGCCTCGCTCGCTCCCGCCGCACTCGCGCCGCCACGGCCCGCGTCCGCTTCGCCCGCCCGCTCCGCGCCCGGCCCCATGACCAGCTGACATCGGCTCGCCGCCCCCGCCGCCCATCACCGCCGCAAGTGAGTGTCTCCGGGACGCTCCCGTCCTGTCCTGTGTGTTGTTGACGCCATCAGAGAAATACCTGGGCGATCCAATTTTTGAGTGAGTCGTTAAAGTGGTGAACCTGGTCGTTCGACGGTCCAGCACCGGGACGGCGCCAGAGCTGTCTCGGAGCCCGGGAACGCGTCCAGTGCCGTGCGCTTGTCTCGTTTCACCTGTGATGTGTGTCCCGGTCGCAATATTGTGATTGTCCGTTAAATTACCGAAGGTGAGGGATAGCAGCCGCCGAGCTCCAAGACTGGCTCCGTTGCTAGCACGTATAAGCCTAGCCCGCGCAGGCGTTCACCTGTATTTCCGAATCATACACTCAGCTAGCAGGAGAAACATTACTTACGTACCTTCGCACTTGCTTAATAAACGAGATGTGTATCAGTGTCCTAACATCACAACTCTATTAGTTTTCGCACACAAAGTGATATATGTACTATTTATACACTATAGCTTAGTGCCCTACCCGACATCCGTCAAATGGCCATTACAACATCAAAATTTTTTTCCAATTCAATCCAATATTCCTGAGATAAGCGCTTTCAAAGTAACAAACTCTTCAGCTTTATTATTTCGTTTTGATGAGCCAACGCTGGACGTGATCGGGCAATGGGTTCTTGGAATTATTATGTAAACTGACAAATCTAGCGAGCGAAGACGAAACTGTTCTTATTTCTGTTTCCATCACTGGTGCAGAATATTGTACATATGCACAATATTTATACTTACAATTCATAATTAATTAAACATCGACAGATACCTATTTGTCCAAACTCCACTGAGGTTGGTGCCAGACAATTAACTGTGGCATCTACAGTAAAGACTAAAGACTATCGCAGAAACAAAACTATAAAATATCTACAAGTGTCTTAAAGTCTAAAAATAAGTAAAATAATAAATGTTTAAGTAAAACGACAAATCTTTCGACTTGATTAAACATTTTTGAATGTTTATCCGAAACCTAATAAACTTTTGCATGACTGTTTATTTATTATACATACATGAAAACCTACATGACGCGTATTAAAAACCTACCACCGGTAGGTAGGTACCTAAGTTGTTACAGAAAAAACACGCATGTGGTCAAATACACCTTAGGTATATAAAAACTCGTAATACCTAACAATCCTCATCATGATCACCATCGAGTACCAAGCTAACTTTTATTGTTGATATTTTATAAAACATGCAAGCCTTTGTTAAGTAAAAAAGAAAAAAAGCATGTTGGTGCGTAGGTAGGACAAATACCATGTCAGCAAAGCTTTTGTTTAATACGAGCGGCAGAGCTTAGTTGCGTAATATCCACGTGTTGTTAATTAACTAAGAGCAACCCCGCGGCTGCGTGCGCGTGCATCACCACTCATTATCATTTTAAATGCTTTTAATGCATGCTAATAGTGAAATAAAAGCAGCTTTCTAAATTGAGTAGGTTCAAACATAGAAGATTATAAATGACTAGCGGCTGCCCGCGACTCCGTCCGCGTGGATTTCGTTTTTTTTTTTTTTTTTTTTTTTAATTATCTGATTTCCAATATCCTATGTGTTATTCTGATGTATAAGCTATATTGTGGTAAAGTTCCATTCAAATCCATTCAGTAGTTTTTACGTGAAAGAGTAACAAACATCCATACATCCATCCATACATACAAACTTTCGCCTTTATAATAGTACCTAGTAGGATTTTTATACTGCCAATATTTCTTCTTCCTAGCGTTTATCCCGTTTCTATGCGGGGTCCGCTTTGATTGACCATGATCCAGGATTTGGCAAGTCTGGTTAATACAGTGAGGCGACTGCTATCAGACCTTCGTAACCCATAGAGGGGAACCAGACAGATTGGATCATGGTTACACATTCAGATCCAACAGAACTAAAGTCAGAAATCACTGAATGTGCAGGTTTCCTCACGGTGTTTTCCCTCACCGCCAAGCTAATGGCACAAATCCACACATAGATTTCGAAAAACCCAGAGGTGTGGGCCCGGATTTGAACCGCGGACAACACGTACATATGTGTGTACCACTACGCCACCATCGCTCATACATCCAATATTATTACCTATAATCTATACTATATAAAGCTTTTTATAATAATGCCATTAGTACGTAACTCTAACTGTTCATTATAATCTTCGCTTTGTTCATCCATATTATCATCTTGTTCTAGGGCTTTACGCAAATTTAAAAATTTCTGGTTATCCTTCGGAAATAACATTTTTATTTATGTATTACGACATTTTACCGAAGCTAAGGCTAATTGATTTAATTATTCTGTTGCTTTCTAGTTCATTCCTACGCAAAGGCTCTCGCTAGCTTGTAGGGTAGATTTACCATAAACATTTAATATTTAACAAGTGTTGCTCCCGCTGCGCCATGACGACACGTCGAATCATTTTGTGCAAATGAGTTATCTAACTCGAATGTGTTTTGGTCGTAAAGCGGCCGCGTCGGTCAACAAGACGGAAAATAAAAGCAAATAAAGTGAGAGAATTTAAAACGTGTTATCGCATTGTTTTGTGACTTCAAAGAGAAAGTGTTATCTACTAAGTGGTAGCTACCACAGAATATTGAATCGTGGATTCATTTAATATAATAAAACTATACGACTATAGTGTTATCTGTGTGCTAAAACGTATATCCTAAATAGTTAAAGTATTCAAAGTACCTACCTACCCTTGAAGTTAGTGAAATTCAAGATACCTATCCTTATTAATCTTTTACTAAATGCTCATGACATTTGAAGTTCTGCCTTTTCTGTTGGTTGTTGTAAATAAACATGACACGTAGTGACCCGAACATCTGATGGAATTATTAAATTTCCTTTCAAAAGTATCTGCGTATACTACAAATATGATTAAAAAAATGTAAACAAGTCCTGGGCAGTTCGTTTGGTTGAGTCACCGGCGCCGGCAAGGAATGCCGTCTGCGCGTACCTGCCGGGCATTCCCGCGTCCCGGACCAGGTAGTCACAACCCAGTTGGTTGGGTTTTTCCCAGTGGGTTATTTTTTTACTATTACTGCTATTACGATCAAACCTACCTGTCCGCGGGTGCTACAAGCATAACCCATAATATTATCTATATTTGTATCATCAATACCATTAAGAGGCACCTGGTCCTACCTGGTTCCTTAGACAAGATGGATATATTCAGTTTATCAATATATTTTGTAGTGTACCTCGGTACCATAAAAAAATCAATTTTGTTCTTTTCGTAGGTAGGAACTTCGTTTCAATTTAATATGTTCTGAAACTTCTGTACCGATTGTATAGTTAAAGAAGGAAATGGGCTATTTCTTATCCCATAAAAACATACGAGTCTTTTTCTTTAATCGATCGATCGATCCATTCAAAAGACCGGCATAAAATTCTATGTCCAAGATTTAAAGATCTAAAAAAAGCGACTTTGCTAAGGGAAATCTTAATCAATATACCTAAATCGTATGAATTGTATGAATCACGGAGTTATTATCATACACCACAAATTATTCCGGCCATCTGGATCATAAGCGCCAGCTCGTACCTAGCTAGTGGACCACGACACGACGATTCAGCCCCGATGCGCGGCGCGCGGCGGTGGCAGTGGGTTCCTCAAGCAACTTAGAATATATTTCGGCTGATATATATGTAAAAGTTATTTCTCGTAGCAGGTAACAAATTAGTGTAATTTTAATGTTTTACATCTACATTTCGCATTGCACCTATTCGTATTGTTACAATACTTCTAAGCTTGGTACTCGTATTGATATAGGTAATAATTTTAAACGATTGAACGGCTGAAAGTAATGATAGAAAAATGTAATTAGGTAGGCAGGTACCTGTCTAAACAACTGTATTTAAACCAGAACCGCCAATTTTACTACCTTTAATTGGTCCTGAAATAGGTATTTATTCTCGTCTTTTACTTGCAAATGAGCACGGAGTGTGTCAAAATGTTAAATCGAGTGTGTCATTTGTAGTCGGCGGGCGATAGTGCCGTGTCACGCGCCCGCGCCCGCGCCCGCCGCCCGCGCCCGCCGCCCGCGCCCGCGCCCGCGCCCGCGCCCGCCGCTGCATGCTGCATGCTGCATGCTGCGTCTGACTCCGCGGAATACACTCTGCCTTGTTTTCTGTGTCGGAATTAAACGAGCTGGAGGACGTCTTTTAAGCTCGCGTTTGGGTTCACAGCCAGGACTAAGCAATCTACAATTCAATATTAAACATTGGTGCAGAGCGAATTGTAGCTGAGGACTTTGCCAGCCGTTGACTCTCGATCGTGACCAATTACCTTCTGTCTCTATGCTATAAACTATTTAAAATAGTGACCGTCAAAATATAAATAACACTAGCGGCCCGCCCCGGCTTCGCCCGTGGTACTTGTCCACTATTTAATGGATGATATTATACATAAAAACCTTCCTCATGAGTTACTCTATCTATTAAAAAAAACCGCATCAAAATCCGTTGCGTAGTTTTAAAGATTTAAGCGTTCATAGGGACATACAACACACATAGGGACAGAAAAAGCGACTTTGTTTTATACTATGTAGTGATTTATAATACGTATTTATTTTGGTCAACAGAATGATCCCCAGAAGAAAACACAACGCGTCCTCAGGGTCGCTCCCGCCGCCGGACGACAAGCACGCCAGCAACGACTACATCCGTGAGTATCTCGCTGTTTATACTCGCTCGTCAGGTTGATATGCAGACAGTTTTGTATAATATCCAAACACTACAAAATAGATTTGCCGCACTCGTATAAATGACGTGAGATCGATTAGTTAATAAAAAAACACCGGCAAACGGCTGGCATGGCCGCCAGTCAGGCAGTGAGTGCAGGCTGGTGAGGCGGGCGCCACTCGCCAGACGCGGCGCCGCCGCCGCGCGGCCCTGAACTTGCGCGACCACGAGGCGCCGCCGCCGCGCCGCTCCGTGCCCTCACGAAACACCCACAACACGCTTTCAGCGAATCGTTCATTGTGAAGGTTCTCTGCAATCAATTACCTCTGCGTTTCTTACGTATTCTGAAAACCGAGCACACTTACCCTTTTTCATCATGATGAAATTCTTTATGCATCATTTATTGGTGCAGATACACGCATTCATGTAATCAAATTAATTTGATTACATTCAACGACGTCTTTAAATAATACATATATTTTTGCGTTGCTTACAGTATCTGAGAGCAGTAATAAGGAAGGATGGCGAACTGCACTGCGACGACGTTTCAACAGAAAGACCCTGCACAAACGACTCCCTATTACAGCCTGGATGCCGCAGTAAGTCACTCTCTATGAACAATCTTCAATTAAAAGACAAGAAAGTACCTAGATTGAAATCAAAATAATCCAAAAAATTATACTCATGAATACAGATATAAAATTAGAAATACGAAAATCGAAGTATAGAATCACACCAGGCAGATAAAACGCGACCGAACTGCAATGTATTTTAAATGGAAGATCACACACAATGCCGAAATTACGTCGTGTAATTTTGTATACGAAATGCATTACGGCGGAACTTCGGTCGCGTTATTTTAGACTCGTGTGTTTCTACACCACATCAGTACCAGACTGCTTTACAAGATTATGAATGTCGTCGACAGATACAACACAGAGAAGGCTATCGGCGACCTGATCGCTGGCATCACGGTGGGGCTGACGGTGATCCCGCAGTCGCTGGCGTACTCCAACATCGCGGGCCTGCCGCCGCAGCAGGGGCTGTACGGCTCGTTCCTCGGCTGCTTCATCTACATGGTGCTGGGCGGCTGCCGCGCCGTGCCGGCCGGGCCCACCGCCATCGCGTCGCTGCTCACGTGGCAGGTGGCCGGCGGCTCCATCGAGAAGGCCGTGCTGCTCGCCTTCCTCACCGGCGTCGTCGAGCTGCTCATGGGCGTGCTCGGCCTCGGCTTCCTCATCAACTTCGTCTCCGGGCCCGTCTCCTCGGGGTTCACGTCGGCCGTGGCGCTCATGATCGCCACCTCGCAGGTCAAGGACCTGTTCGCGATCACCGTCAGCGGCAACACCTTCCTGCAGCAATGGATCTCCGTCTTTAAAAACATCCACAACGCTTCCGTCTGGGACCCCGTGCTCGGTTTCATCTGCATCGGCCTGCTCCTAACATTGAGGGTTAGTATACATTTCCTCAGAATCATACAAAGCTATTTACATAGGTACATTATTAATACTTTTAACATAATTATCAACACTTGAAATGATAGTGATTTCCGTGCCTATTCATTACAGAAGGTCGGAATGATCACACTGGGGGCGAACTCTGAAAACGGCCCCAGCACGAGGCAGAAGGTGTTCACGAAGTGCATGTGGCTGCTGGGCACGTGCCGCAACGCCATCGTGGTCATCGCCACCGGGGCTCTCGGCTTCTGGTTTGTCGCGGCCTACGGGGAGTCGCCCGTCCGACTCATGGGTGAGAACGCATCGCACGCTTCGTTTAAATCCTGTACTGATAATAACGAACACTGATCGAGTTTTCTTCTTTTTTATGCTCACCAGCCGAATGTAATCAGGGCGGTTAGTAGTCATATCACTCGTCTCGACCGTACACCTCTCAGTAGGTACATGTAGGAGTAGACTTTAGACGTAGTCGCGCCGCACGATTCATGGCTCATGGCAGACCATCTCATCCGTCGCTTTGGTCGGACCGGTAGTTCGCTAGATTGTGACGTGCGTGTGGTTCGCAGGCGCCATCCCGTCGGGCGTGCCGCAGCCGCAGCTGCCGCCGTTCAGCTACGTGCGCGCGGATAACACCACGGCCGACTTCCTCGACATGGTGTCCGAGCTCGGCTCCGGCATCCTGGTGATCCCCCTGATCGTGCTGCTGGAGGACATCGCCATCTGCAAAGCGTTCTCGGACGGGCGCACCATCGACGCCACGCAGGAGATGATCGCGCTGGGCGTCGCCGGCATCGCCAACTCGTTCGTGCAGGCGTACCCGGGCGGCGGCTCGCTGGCGCGCTCGGTGGTGGCCAACGGCTCCGGCGTCAAGACCACCTTCAACGGCATTTACACAGGTCAGTTGGGTGCCGCGACCGCTAGTGCGACCGCACTTTATTTACACTAATGCCCTTCCTCACTAACTTTCGCTCTGATGTGTTTCAGGTCTGATGGTGATTCTCGCCCTCCAATTTTTCACCCAATACTTTGAGTTCATCCCGAAGGCAGCGCTCGCCGCAGTCATAATATCGGCGATTATATTTATGGTCGAATACAACGTTATCAAGCCGATGTGGAGAGCTAAAAGTGAGTTGAAGCAATATACTATGGTTTTATTTGTATTTACTAATATAAGTACTTTCCAAACAGAATTTTACTTTATTCAAAGCGTACCTACAAATACAGAATAATATATAAATAAGTATGAATGTAAGTAATGTAATGAAAGTTATCAATGGATATTTGTAGAGCTGGACCTGATCCCGGGCATCGGCACGTTCGTGCTGTGCCTGACGCTGCCGCTGGAGCTGGGCATCCTCACGGGCGTCGTCGTCAACATCATCTTCATCCTCTATCACGCCGCCAGACCCAAGTTTTCAGTCGAGATGCTTAAGGTGTGCATATAGATGTAGAGCGTTTATGTATATAGAACGTTTTCGAACCTGAATGTTTACATATCTATTTAAAGCACCCCATTAATACAACAAAATCATGAGTAATCATGAAAAAGAAATCAAACTATTCTCTTCGTCTCCGAGTTTTAAGTCCGGATGAGGGTTATAAACAAGAATGGAAGCTTTGTAAACTTCAGTGAATATCTAGAGTGAACGCGAGCCGATCAGTTAATTTGACTTGTCCTGTTCGCAGACGGAGGCGGGCGTGGAGTACCTGATGATCACGCCGGACCGCTGCCTGATGTTCCCGTCCGTGGACTACGTGCGGCGGCTGGTGACCAAGTGCGCGGCCAGCAGCTCGGTGCCGGTGGTGCTGGAGTGCACGCACATCTACAGCGCCGACTACACCGCCGCCAAGAGCATCGAGCAGCTCACGGCCGACTTCCACGCGCGCCGCCAGCCGCTGTACTTCTACAACGTCAAGCCCTCCGTCTGCTCCATCTTCGAGGCCGTGGCCAAGCCCGAGCACTTCGTGGTGTTCTACGAGGACGAGGAGCTGGACCGGCTGCTGGCCGCCGACGAGCGCCTGCAGCCGCGCAAGCCGCCGCCCGACCACCTGGCGCAGCCCTGATGCCGCTGCTGCCGCCGCTGATGAACGAGAGTGTGATAATTAGAAAGACGTATTGTTATGGTATAGTTTTAGCGAGTCGTTCCATTGTATAGTTCCGGTCTGTAAATACGATATTCCTTCGAGTGAGCTACGAATTTATCGACTTCGAGTGAGGTCGATGTAAAACTCCTGTTATAGTATATGTATAGGTGGTCGGAGCGCTCCGCCGGCGAGGGGAGCCCGCTCGCGGCGCACTATTTTTGTAAATGTACCTGTTTACGGAGAGATGAATTAGCAGATTTCATTATATCTTTTATTATAAAATAAGGACCTATATTTTCCGGATGAAGCTATTTTAAACGTTCAGCTTTAAAGTACCGAGGCGCGCGTCGGAGGTAGATTCTTAAAAAGGATTCCTCCGCGAGCCGGTCCCTCTGTGAGAAGACGGTCGCCGAGAGGCGCGGCGGCGGCGCCGACCCGGTCCGCGCCGCCGCGATGTGATGCTGTGAATTATCGATTAACCTTAACTTAGAGTAAGCATTGAAGGATTACTTCGTTTTGATGATTAAAGTGACGCCTACGCTCGAGCCGCAAGGTCGCGCAGTTTCCTGAAGCCTAAGCGCCGCCGAGCTCGCGGCGACTATGTTGTTGACCTGGATATTCCTACTATTTTTCGTATAATTTTTCTATGTACTATTTTCTAAAGAGAAAGGTCGACGGAGGCGCTTTGCGGTAGTCCTTCGAGCCGATGTATTTATTTTAGGTGAACCAAGTACAATTTAGTTAGAGAAGTAATTTATTATTATAAGTAAGATGTGAAGCTTTAAGAGCAGCGCGGGAGCGCGGCTCCGCCGACGCGGATAGCGTGTCGCGCGTCGCGTGGAGCCCGGGGCGTGTCGCGTGTCGCGCGTCGCACGCGTCGCGGCCCCGGGCGCGGCTCGCTCTCTCCCGCACTCGCTTCTGACTTATCCATTATTTTGTGATCCTCGGCTAATACTTAATTAAACTTATCACGTAAGTAGAGAAATATATGAGTATATTTTGAAAATAAATTGAAGAATAAATGATATTATGATTCTAAAACTACCTGTATGATGAAATGTATGTGCCGTATGTACGTCGAAGAATGTATTAAGTTCAAAGAACAAAGTAACATTAATTAAACTCTATGAGAGTGACCAATTCCTTTGTTTCATTGAAAACTTTTAATAACAACCTTGTACCTGCCTGCGCTATTCAACACATCATTTCCGTTTAATGCCTGGCTGCAGAGCTAATTAACTGTAATATTATGTAGTAAACACGTTTTTATTATTGCACTTTGTATTATGAGTGCACTCCCTTACTCTTATAGTTCGGTGGGACACTAATCTGACACGACCCTTAAGAGATCAGGCACAAGCCCAACAGCTTAACGTGCTTTCCGAAGCGCAGAGGAAGTCGAGATAAAATGTTTCGGTCACCAATCCGATGACAAGCCGCTGCGAAAGTTGCTTAACTTTTCAATCGCAGAACGAGCGAGCTACCTTTTGCGCCGTATATAAAACTTTAGGTAAATGTTACAGCCAAAGTGATTAGTCTAGATTTTATATACAGGTGAAATTGAAATCATTTGCATATTTTTAATCTAAGAACCTACTTGTGATTCACATTACTTTCCCTAAGAGAAGCGTATTTTAAGCAATGTCATTGCTTAAAATACAACTCCGCTCCGATTATGATTGGTCAATTTTTACACGTCTCTGCTCAGCTTCGCGCAGCTCAGCTAATGTGGCGACGCGCCACATAGCTGCTCGACGCTCCTCTAGGCAAATCGATCGATATTTTTGAACACTATAAAATCATGTTAATCACTTTGCTATTGATAAACAATGAAAATTTCATAAAAAACAAAATAACATATTCTATTCATTATTTTTAAATAATTCACTGCTATCATTTAAGTATCAAAGAAGCCTTACTACCTACACTCGCTAGAACAAACAGTCAAAGTCGGCTCCTTTCAACAATCCCGCGCCCGCGCACCCCTCTGTTCGCCTTTCGGCACGCTCTCCCGCGCGCGCCCGCCGCTTTAGTTCCGCGTCGCGTAATAAGGTGTGATGACGTATGTCGTCTCCCCTGAACAATCGCGTGCGAATCTCGCCTAGACAGGATTGCAGTGAAGTGAAAATTGTAATAGTTTAGGTAGTGCTGTGTCAACGGAATGCCTCAACCGCTTAATGTGCAGGGACGTTACACGAACCAGCCATACGTACCAATGGTTGTACTTTACGATCGATCGAACGATTTAGTGCGAACTCGGCAAATGTTCTACCATCACACCACCCGCATGACAGCGCTCCGGCGTACTTCCAACACTGGGCTTATAAAAGCGAACGGGCCTTGGCCAGCACGATCCCCCGATCTCAACTCACCCCACTAGACCTTTTTATGAGGTGAAATAAAAAGACTCGTGGACCAAAGTGAGAGTGAATCCTGAGACAAGTGAAAAGTCAAAATAATTATCGCTGAGTTCAAGTCGCATGTGTCGGGCTCAATTGTGTGTGGAAAGAGGTGGCAAGCATTTTGAACATCTTTTCAAATACGTGTAAGTGTCCATATTTCAATTATTGAAAATAGCTGATATTAACTAATTGTTGTAAATATTATGATTGCAATTCCTGCCTAGTGATGGCCACGAATGGCACAAAAGCACAAAGTAAATCAAATTAAAATAATAATTTTCATATGTTTTAGAATCTTGTAAAACTTGTCCGTTTTTAAAAGAAATTATTTCAAAGCTATTGGAAGTACTACAGATCATCCCTATATCAGGTTTGAGTGTAGCCACCAAAGCTTCAAAAATTCACTTTACACCTATAGTTTGTGCCTATCGATAAAGTACTCGACTACTCGAGTCAACAAAACATTTTTTTACTAGATTTTTTTATTTATTAATATGAAAATAAACACTCATTATCTTATTTCTTATTAATTATCTATACTTATAATAAATCTGTAGGGAGGTCAATTCTGTACATTAAAAATATTTACAAAATAACTATCAGGGGGTGATTAGTGATCGATACTGATGCCAAAAATGCAATCAGTGAAATTTTTGTCTGTCTGTCTGTCTGTCTGTCTGTCTGTATGTTCCTTATAGAAACAAAAACTACTGGACGGATTTTGACGAAACTTGGTACAATTATTCTTCATACTCCTGGGCATATTATAGGATACTTTTCATCACGCTACAATCAACAGGAGCAGCGTAGTGAAGGGAAATGTGGGGAAAACGGGAGAATTTACTCCATTTCTTAAGCTTCAGTCGCGTGTGCAGCCTTAATGGTTAAAGTCACATAGAAATCAAGTTTGACGGAAATATTCTACATAAAATTGCCTTAAAAAATATTCCCTAACAGCATTTGTCTATATTTTATGGTTGACTCACAATAACACGTGTAACTCATGATCCAAATTGGTTTGAACGCGCTAAGCTCAGGAACTACTGGTTCGAATTGACAAAATATTTTGTGTTGGATAGTCCACTTACAATTTGTCGAGGTAGGGTTTAAGCTATCTATAGTAACACTGTGTGCGGAAACCGTAACACACGCGAACGGAGTCGCTGGCGGCCGCTAGTTAATATAATAAATGTGAAAGTTTGTTTGTTTGGATGTTTGTCCGTCAATCACGCTGAAACTGCTGAACTGAATTTTGATGAAATTTAGTATACAGGCAGGATATGGTCTGACTTAGGTGATAGGATATCTACTTTTTATTCCGATTGAATGCTCCCATGGGATGAACCAAAATCCTCGCAAACGAAGTCGCGGGTGGCCGCTAGTAAATAATAATAATTGAAAATGTTCATCACACACACACACACACACACACACACACACACACACACACACTCACACACACACACAAATTAATAAGTGAACAATTGAAAGAAGAGATGCAGTATTACATGATTCAGTTTAACAAACTTAATATAAATTCCTGGACTCAAGTCGACCCGTACTCAGCACATCTCTATATCTAAGTCTGTTTCTCTCAACAGAAGGCGATGAAAATTATTTTAATTCGTAGATTGAGTGCAAGTTATTTCAGTTAGTTAAGGCAAGGTAAAAGCAAGCGTCGCATGCTCTTTCCTCTGTGCAATAGCTTTTTTTTCCCTACGCTGAGCTTGGCGATCGGCGTCGCATACGTATACATATTTCTTGTTTCGTTGGTGCACATCTTCATGGGCAGTTTCGGAATCCGTCCTACGCGTTGCTCTGTGTGCAGCCTCGCAAAGAGCACTCATTGGAATCATTTATTGATTATGTTTTCTGTTTTAAGATTCTTGAGTACAATTTGTTTTAACCTGCAAATTGTAAAAATCGCGTAAACAGCAAGCGCCAATAAGGAGCTGTAACTGTAAACTACTGGTACTGCAGTTGATAGCCCTAACATAATTTTAATAGGAAGAAAAAGACAAACAAGGCTATGTCATTAGATAGAAAGATAGATAGATTTATTTATTGCTTCATGTGGTAAAACTGATGTAAAAATAACAAAATACAAGAAACCAAGACATGAGCCCCGAGGGGGCATGGCAAAAACAGTATAAAATAATTCCTATAAAATAAATTAAAATTACCTACTACATTACAATTTCTGTTCGTAAAATAAATTCATTTGTGTAAAAACTAAAATTTGAAAATACATGTAATAATCTATATCTATACTTATAATAATTATAAATCTGTAGAGAGGTCAATTCTGTACATTAAATATTTTTCCAAAATAACTATCAGGGAGTGTTTAGTGATCGATACTGATACCAAAAATGCAATCAGTAAAATTTTTGTCTGTCTGTCTGTCTGTCTGTATGTTCCTTATAGAAACAAAAACTACTGGACGGATTTTTACGAAACTTGGTACCATTATTCTTCATACTCCTGGGCATATTATAGGATACTTTTCATCACGCTACAATCAACAGGAGTAGCGTAGTGAAGGGAAAGGTGGGGAAAACGGGAGAATGTACTCCATTTCTTAAGCTTCAGTCGCGTGTGCAGCCTTAATGGTTAAAGTCACATAGAAATCATGTATGACGGAAATATTCTACATAAAATTGCCCAAAAAAATATCCCCCAACAGCATATGTCTATCTTTTATGGTTGACTCACAATAACACGTGCAACTCAAGATCCAAATTGGTTTGAACGCGCTAAGCTCAGGAACTACCGGTTCGAATTGACAAAATATTTTGTGTTGGATAGTCCACTTACCACTTACCATTTGTCGAGGTAGGCTTTAAGCTTTAGTATATTCCTTTATTTTATCATTGTAAATTGTGCTAGCGAACTATTTAGTTCTAAAATGTGCCGATAGATGGCGCACCTCGCTAGAGGCGCGGCCGCGGATCTGAATCGCGGTGAACAGATGATTAATTTCTCAAATGTATAAGGTCTCCAGATTATTGTTATTAATGGTGAGCGTTTTTCGTCACTTAGTTTAATAATAATAATATTTTTTCCTGAGGAATTAGTCCCATAAAAGTGTGCAAGTTGACTGCATGCTTAATATAATAATTTAGACCGTTTGTTTTATTCAGCTATTTTTAGTAAGACTGTGTGCGGAAATCGTCACCCACGCGGACGGAGTCGCTGGCGGCCGCTAGTTGTATAATAAATATAAAATTTCCATTAATAATAATTACAATTTATACAAAAATCCAATTATTTCATTAACAACATCACTCACAAAACATGCAAAGACACAAAATCAATCAACCATTACTGTATTGTAAGTACTCTTGAAGGCAGTAAGGACTTTTTGAGATCAAATATTCTTTCAGTTTTAAATAAAACAACGATTTTTTAGGGTTCCGTAGCCAAATGGCAAAAACGGAACCCTTATAGTTTCGTCATGTCTGTCTGTCTGTCTGTCTGTCTGTCTGTCTGTCTGTCTGTCTGTCTGTCCTGGCTCGTTCTCCGCCGTTTCTGAACCGATTGCCACGAAAATTGGTGGAGAGATGTATAGTGATAATTCAAGAATTGGTTTTTAAAATAATCGAAAAATAATTATTTTTACCCCCCCTTCCATACAACGAAAAGTAAATTCGAAAAAAAAACTTCGACTTACCCCATCGTGTGGGGTATCGTTAAAAAGGTATTTTTAAATACAATAAAACTTGCCTTGAAACCATGTCGATCAAACACCCCAGTCTCGAGATATATTAATACAAAGTTAAAATTAGAGCGTCCCCCCCCCCTTAACTTTTGAAATACTATTACAATAATTTTGAAAAAAATGTCGTGTATACCTCCAAATAAGTACTTTTAACGAAAACTATAGCGAACTCTGTATCATACATAGTTATTTTTATACAACTTGACCAACTTATGACGTGCAGTTGCCCTTACTAAATGGTGTCTTAAGCGGTCGGGCCATCTTTTAGCTACGGAACCCTTTCATGGGCGTGTCCGACACGCTCTTGGCCGGTTTTTAGGGTTCCGTAGCCAAATGGCAAAAACGGAACCCTTATAGTTTCGTCATGTCTGTCTGTCTGTCTGTCTGTCTGTCTGTCTGTCTGTCTGTCTGTCTGTCCTGGCTCGTTCTCCGCCGTTTCTGAACCGATTGCCACGAAAATTGGTGGAGAGATGTATAGTGATAATTCAAGAATTGGTTTTTAAAATAATCGAAAAATAATTATTTTTACCCCCCCTTCCATACAACGAAAAGTAAATTCGAAAAAAAAACTTCGACTTACCCCATCGTGTGGGGTATCGTTAAAAAGGTATTTTTAAATACAATAAAACTTGCCTTGAAACCATGTCGATCAAACACCCCAGTCTCGAGATATATTAATACAAAGTTAAAATTAGAGCGTCCCCCCCCCCTTAACTTTTGAAATACTATTACAATAATTTTGAAAAAAATGTCGTGTATACCTCCAAATAAGTACTTTTAACGAAAACTATAGCGAACTCTGTATCATACATAGTTATTTTTATACAACTTGACCAACTTATGACGTGCAGTTGCCCTTACTAAATGGTGTCTTAAGCGGTCGGGCCATCTTTTAGCTACGGAACCCTTTCATGGGCGTGTCCGACACGCTCTTGGCCGGTTTTTCTATTTGCTTTAGACATGGCGGAAGCTTGTTATAAACTACGATAGACATGTAATAGGCGCTTGTTCTTACTTTTTCCAATTTAGTTACTGATAATGCTTACATATATTTGCCTTGCATATTACCGGCGTACAAACAATGTTGTTGTAATTGATGTTCAGACTTTCTCTACTAGATGGTGCTAACATATTCCGAAGCATGAGATCGCCCAAACCGCGGTGAAGAGATTTTTCCCCGATTGTGTAAGAGCTTCCGTGTGATTGTAAATTCCGGTCGGTCGGTCGGTCGGTCGGTCGGTCGGTCGGTCGGTCGGTCGGTCGGTCGGTCGGTCGGTCGGTCGGTCGGTCGGTCGGTCGGTCGGTCGGTCGGTCGGTCGGTCGGTCGGTCGGTCGGTCGGTCGGTCGGTCGGTCGGTCGGTCGGTCGGTCGGTCGGTCGGTCGGTCGGTCGGTCGGTCGGTCGGTCGGTCGGTCGGTCGGTCGGTCGGTCGGTCGGTCGGTCGGTCGGTCAATCGGTGGGTCGGTCGGTCGGTCGGTAGATCGGTCAGTCGGTCGGACGGTCGGTCGGTCGGTCGGTCGGTCGGTCGGTCGGTCGGTCGGTCGGTCGGTCGGTCGGTCGGTCGGTCGGTCGGTCGGTCGGTCGGTCGGTCGGTCGGTCGGTCGGTCGGTCGGTCGGTCGGTCGGTCGGTCGGTCGGTCGGTCGGTCAATCGGTGGGTCGGTCGGTCGGTCGGTAGGTCGGTCAGTCGGTCGGACGGTCGGTCGGTCGGTCGGTCAGTCGGTCGGTCGGTCGGTCGGTCGGTCGGTTGGTGGGTCGGTCGGTCGGTCGGTCGAACATAAGCCGCCCACCTGGCGGCTGGCAGCGACCCGTCCTGATGCGAGCAAAAGGGGTAACTGGAGGGGTTTAGTGGGTAGTGGGCGCTTATTTTGTGCGCCCGAGCCACACACACGGTCGCGGGCTTAGCTAGCCCGCGGCGTCGTGGTGCGTAAATTTGTAACTTAATGTGTTGTAATTTGTTTTTAAAATTGTTGGTTGGTTGGTTGGTTGGTTGGTTGGTTGGTTGGTTGGTTGGTTGGTTGGTTGGTTGGTTGGTTGGTTGGTTGGTTGGTTGGTTGGTTGGTTGGTTGGTTGGTTGGTTGGTTGGTTGGTTGGTTGGTTGGTTGGTTGGTTGGTTGGTTGGTTGGTTGGTTGGTTGGTTGGTTGGTTGGTTGGTTGGTTGGTTGGTTGGTTGGTTGGTTGGTTGGTTGGTTGGTTGGTTGGTTGGTTGGTTGGTTGGTTGGTTGGTTGGTTGGTTGGTTGGTTGGTTGGTTGGTTGGTTGGTTGGTTGGTTGGTTGGTTGGTTGGTTGGTTGGTTGGTTGGTTGGTTGGTTGGTTGGTTGGTTGGTTGGTTGGTTGGTTGGTTGGTTGGTTGGTTGGTTGGTTGGTTGGTTGGTTGGTTGGTTGGTTGGTTGGTTGGTTGGTTGGTTGGTTGGTTGGTTGGTTGGTTGGTTGGTTGGTTGGTTGGTTGGTTGGTTGGTTGGTTGGTTGGTTGGTTGGTTGGTTGGTTGGTTGGTTGGTTGGTTGGTTGGTTGGTTGGTTGGTTGGTTGGTTGGTTGGTTGGTTGGTTGGTTGGTTGGTTGGTTGGTTGGTTGGTTGGTTGGTTGGTTGGTTGGTTGGTTGGTTGGTTGGTTGGTTGGTTGGTTGGTTGGTTGGTTGGTTGGTTGGTTGGTTGGTTGGTTGGTTGGTTGGTTGGTTGGTTGGTTGGTTGGTTGGTTGGTTGGTTGGTTGGTTGGTTGGTTGGTTGGTTGGTTGGTTGGTTGGTTGGTTGGTTGGTTGGTTGGTTGGTTGGTTGGTTGGTTGGTTGGTTGGTTGGTTGGTTGGTTGGTTGGTTGGTTGGTTGGTTGGTTGGTTGGTTGGTTGGTTGGTTGGTTGGTTGGTTGGTTGGTTGGTTGGTTGGTTGGTTGGTTGGTTGGTTGGTTGGTTGGTTGGTTGGTTGGTTGGTTGGTTGGTTGGTTGGTTGGTTGGTTGGTTGGTTGGTTGGTTGGTTGGTTGGTTGGTTGGTTGGTTGGTTGGTTGGTTGGTTGGTTGGTTGGTTGGTTGGTTGGTTGGTTGGTTGGTTGGTTGGTTGGTTGGTTGGTTGGTTGGTTGGTTGGTTGGTTGGTTGGTTGGTTGGTTGGTTGGTTGGTTGGTTGGTTGGTTGGTTGGTTGGTTGGTTGGTTGGTTGGTTGGTTGGTTGGTTGGTTGGTTGGTTGGTTGGTTGGTTGGTTGGTTGGTTGGTTGGTTGGTTGGTTGGTTGGTTGGTTGGTTGGTTGGTTGGTTGGTTGGTTGGTTGGTTGGTTGGTTGGTTGGTTGGTTGGTTGGTTGGTTGGTTGGTTGGTTGGTTGGTTGGTTGGTTGGTTGGTTGGTTGGTTGGTTGGTTGGTTGGTTTTGGTTGGTTGGTTGGTTGGTTGGTTGGTTGGTTGGTTGGTTGGTTGGTTGGTTGGTTGGTTGGTTGGTTGGTTGGTTGGTTGGTTGGTTGGTTGGTTGGTTGGTTGGTTGGTTGGTTGGTTGGTTGGTTGGTTGGTTGGTTGGTTGGTTGGTTGGTTGGTTGGTTGGTTGGTTGGTTGGTTGGTTGGTTGGTTGGTTGGTTGGTTGGTTGGTTGGTTGGTTGGTTGGTTGGTTGGTTGGTTGGTTGGTTGGTTGGTTGGTTGGTTGGTTGGTTGGTTGGTTGGTTGGTTGGTTGGTTGGTTGGTTGGTTGGTTGGTTGGTTGGTTGGTTGGTTGGTTGGTTGGTTGGTTGGTTGGTTGGTTGGTTGGTTGGTTGGTTGGTTGGTTGGTTGGTTGGTTGGTTGGTTGGTTGGTTGGTTGGTTGGTTGGTTGGTTGGTTGGTTGGTTGGTTGGTTGGTTGGTTGGTTGGTTGGTTGGTTGGTTGGTTGGTTGGTTGGTTGGTTGGTTGGTTGGTTGGTTGGTTGGTTGGTTGGTTGGTTGGTTGGTTGGTTGGTTGGTTGGTTGGTTGGTTGGTTGGTTGGTTGGTTGGTTGG